>OZ026846.1:12212901-12748109 GCA_964023205.1 Lutraria lutraria | reverse complement strand
AGCTAGAAGCTAAGCAAACATACATAGATTCAGTTGTTTTAGTATTATTTTACATTTTTATTCATAGAAGGCCTAGGATTAATTCCCAAATACGATTAGATGTTACAGATATTGATTTCACTGCAATTTATTGATAGGCTTATTCAAAGAGGGAAATATAAAATCGCTTTACCCATGATCTAAAGATACACAAAATATGCCCCCGATATATTCTTCAGATGTTTGAATAAAGAATAAATATAAAGCCTTTTTATGTTTACCTACAAATACGTTCGTCTGTATTAGATCTAATACTATATTATAAATGATCGCTTACTGGACAGTTGTTACGGCAATGATTCATAATTAAGTAGATTTCCCGTTTGATGTCTACATGTATATGTACAAACCACCATTAGTACCAACTGGTTCGTGAGAAACCAGATATCCGCTTTAAAATAGATAACATTAGCTTTTTCATTATTCCCGCCCACACATTGTACAGACGGACAAACGATTTATCTAATTATTGGCCTATCTGTTTTGTTTACCAGCGATAAAACCTCTTTATTGTTACAACGACTGATTAATTAATCAAAACATTGATTGAAGTCTTATATCAATGATTAGAATATCTTCTCAGTAAATTCTGTGGTTTTTAAGAAAGTAATTTCCGTGCGTTAAAATTGAACAGACCATCAATGTATATCATTACAGAACGCACGTTTCAATCGCTTATCTTAAGATATAAAACATGCGTACGATAACATTTTCTGAGTACCGTCTTCAGACGATAGATAGTGTTCATTCAAGTGCAATACGGAAACGCTAGATTCCAACAACTTGGAGAATAAGCGTACGAGATAACTGCTACCTATAGTTAACTATCTGCGTGCTTGGAAATGTGTTTATTTTAATAAAATATTTCAATTTATTGATGTAAGTATAAAATGAACCAGTGTATATACAATGTATCGCTTTCAGTCCATGTGTATGGAATGTCACAAGTACAGTCAAACCTGTGAACAATGGTCTCCCTTGGGAAAGACATAATGTGGTCTTTATTGTCAGGTGACCTTTATTGCAAGGTCATGTTGTTCCAAATATGAATATGGCCTTTATTCGGAGCAAATTGTCAGACAGTCGTAACTACGGATGTTCTGGGTTTTTTTACAAATTCGCGGATGTAGGTTCGGAGTTTTCAAACATGTTTTTCCCCTGAAAGTCGACATTTTCTCCTTCAAACTTGTATGGTATATCTACAAAGTCTTCAACTTCACGCCTTCGTAGCTTTCCTATTTAATGAACGATTGTGAGTCCATGTGATGGAATATATGCACTTAAATCTATTATTAATGTGAAAATTTTCCCCTATTGTCTGTTTGAGGTGTTAATTACTATGTACAGCATTTTATACAGTTTCTCAGAGTACTTATGTCAAATGTATTAATATTTATGGGTCAATTTGCCAAAGAAGTTAAACTAAGTTCTACGAATAGCTACAAGATTTCAGAGGAATTTAAACAATCAGAAAATGTGATAGATATATTATAGCAATCATATAAAACTATTTTGTATATATACCTGTTGGAATTGAGGAAACGATGGCTTCTGGTGAAACACATACTCCCTTTTCATATTCCGGTAGCAAATCACAGTCCAGATAACTAGGCCACGAATAATTGTGTTTGTTAATTAAAGGCTCGCACCCCTGTCTGGACCGTTCGCAGACTGAACGGCACGGCGGTATCGCTTCTTTTTGAAAATGCGGCGTACATATCGGGGCAAACATTGCACAGAGAAAGAATAAAATGTCACTGCTGCAGTTTTGTCTAACAAGTTCTTCGTACGGCTCGATAGCTAAACGAGCATTTTCTTGTGTGCTATGATGTAGATGGTTCGGCATTCTTGTCATATTGTACGGCATGTTCGCACACAAGGGCATCTCTATGGGCTCACACATGTCCAGTCCCTGGTGCGGGCTGCCGCGAATACTTTGCGCGCACACTGGTATCAAACTCAATACACACCAAGTCAGAGTCGCTATTAATACATTATGCTTCATAATCGATGTATCGGAATCGCTACATCGAGATAACTTCATCTTCCTTTTGACATACATGTCCAATATACTAACAGGTGAATGATTATTTTCTGTCCGGCAGAATTATAGAAAAATAATTAACACACTAGATTCCACGTTTAATAATTCAAGTCATTTTAATCTTAAAAGTATATTGTTTCATTTTATAATTTTATTCCTATAATCTTATAGAGATTTCACTGTAAACCTTAACTCTAGTACCATCAAACAACGGTTCTGTAACTTCTTCCAAACACATATCCTTTATATATAGCAGATTATCTTTTACCACCCGTAATGTTTAATTGTTCTTATAATAAACTAATAGTTTCTCATATCGTACCTACCAACACTCCGTCTTCTTACATCAATATCTACTCAAAATGTATTCAAGGCGGCAATATCGCAAACAGAGTACTCCTAAATCATCATCGCTTCGATTAATCACGTAAATTTTGATTGAGAAATCTCCGTGCCTTACTTCATAATTTATCTTTGAAATAACCCGCTTCAAAGTCACCTGTGCATACCGGTGAGATTTTTTGGGCGGGATTAAACAAAACCAACCAAACGTCAATCAAATTTTACAGCCATGTCAATTACATATTTCTATATTTTTTGTTAAACCCCCCAAAATGTCTTTTATACCTAAAGTTCAGATTTATTTAATGATTGTGTGGTTTGCTCTATTAAACAATAAGCCCGTTATTTTAAAATGTTGTTTTATGGAGACGGTATAACATATTTACGACTTGGTGTAATTTTTATCCCCTCATAAAAATCTGCATTCGTATCGTGAATAAAAACTTCTACTCATTACTAGGTCTCAACATCAAACAATGAAAAAACAATCCATGTACCTTTAAGTAAGGTTAGTTAATGTTTACTGTGTTTTTTGTGTTATACGATTGAATCAAGTGAAATACTGACTTGACAATAATTAGCATTAAAGTAGGTGTCAATCAAATTTGATTGACAAGTGTTGTACGGTGATTCATGCTTAAGCAAAGTTGTAAAAGATAAAGAAATATAAAATAGTTCTTCCGCCATTAAATTTTGCATTGTATCATTATGATATTAAAAAATGTTTTATTTTCGTTGTCTAAACGTCTCAGATATAATACATCTATGTATGATGTCTTCGTTCGTCCTTTAGGTTATCATTCACTGAATACATTAGTAAGTTGAGTTTGTATCTTCTAAACAGGACCCGAAGTTATAAAACTTGAGATCGATCTCCAAACTCAAATCTCATATTTTGTCATTTGATGTTTCTAAGTCAACGAGGATTGAATAAGTTAATAATAATCATACATTATTCTGTCCACAAAATTGATCTAAATGTGTATTTAAACGATAAACAGCGATATCTTTTCCATCAAAATACTTCGAAATGAGCTCTGAGTCTATTCTTAAGTTTTATAACCTCGGGCCCAGGACCGCATCATCAGATATATATCATATACTGTTCAATCTCTCCAAAGTCACACCTTTTGGGAGTAGCAAAACTATGTTATTGTTGAGAGGTTGTTGCTCTAGAGAGGTTAAATAGTAGTTAAATCGTGCAGTGGGACATGTTGTTGTTGAAGGGAGGATGTTCTTGGAGAGGTTGTACTGTTTTAGATTAGTCTACGTTTTGTCGTCTGTCAATAGTGAAAGTTGACACAAGTATTCACTGATACAGCACAAAAGTCGACATTTATCTGTTAGGGAGTAAACTACATATAGATCATGCTGTAACAGCTTCCAATTCGATCCACTTGTCAGGATTGTATGGATATATATATGTTTGAATTTCTTATGTACAGTCTCGACAAATAAACATATTTAAACCAAATTAACGTTGTGACGATGGTTAGACCCCGGTCGATTTTAAAGATACATCTTAAGCTCCACGGTAATGTTCAAATATTTTAGGCGTCTACTTTAACCAGGGTTGAGTCGATTTATCTTTGAACATTTGAGTTTATTACATTACGAAGAACATGATATAATGTGATACAGGCTACATTTTTTTGAAACATACAAAGTATAATTTCGGTATAAAAACCCAAACCTTGTCTTGTTCCCGGCTTACATGATGTTTTATGCACTATAGCTTAAATTCCAAGAAAATGACATACTCTCAAACTTGACTGTTTTGAAGAGGACTGTATGATTGAAGCTTGCGACGAATATAACTGAAAAAGAAACAACACAGGATGCTGCGCATGCACGTTGTTCATATTGGTTCATATATAAATTTACAACAGCAGTAAGACTTAGTGTTCAGTCGATTTAAATTGCAATAAGGGATTACATTAGGCCTAAGCGAACGCTCAAGCACGTGTATACATATCCTATTATATTTGTACTAAGCGAGTGCTCAAACACATTCAATTGAGCATATGATCGCAAATGCGAGCATGCATGTATTAACAATATTAATAATAATAAATTGTGGTAAGCGAAAGCTCAAAGCGAGGATGGGATCACAGTTGAAGTGAGCAAGAGCTAAAACACGTGCACGTGATCACAATTGAAGTGAGCAAGAGTTAAAACACGTGCATGTTATCATGGTTGAAGTGAGCAAGAGCTAAAACACGTGCATGGTATCATGGTTGAAGAAAACAAGAGCTAAAACACGTGCACGTGATCAAAGTTTAAATGAGCAAGAGCTAAAACACGTGCATGTAATCACGGTTGTGGTAAGCGAAAACTCAGTCACGTGGTACGTGTGATCGGTTTTGCGATATGACGAATAGATCGACTTCTGAGAATCTGTGTGAAATATTTCTACTGAGTTTGAATAATGAGTCTGATCTGATGAATTAATGAACATTTACATTGATGAAGGCTCGGTTAACCCAATGTCACCGTGGCAGTTATTTAGTAAACATATACTACATAACATTTCTTTTTAATTATTTTGCCTGTTCATAACAGGAGTTTGCAAAAACATGTTTGAATAAATTTGAATTAAATTTGTTACAAAGATGATAGCAAGTGCTATTTAACATTTGTCCTTTTATTACTAAATGTACATTTCATTATAATTTAATAATGATGTACCAACGAGTATGAACAAGGTGTGTCCAAGTCTTAATCCTGGATGGACTCATGTTTGGTATTCGCCAATTAAATATATACATATTACGTGAAGATTATTTATAAATTAGACCTCTTCATGTTTACGGAGAAAAAAGAATGAGTTCAATAAAGACAAAAGTTTGCAAAAAGTCTGATTGACGCACGTATACTATTTCAACCCTTTATTATTTTACTTTCATTTTGTAATCCAGGAGTTTACCACTATGTGATTATAGTGTTTTTTATGATTGGAAGATCAAAGAGTGCCGACTGAATGAACGAAAAAACGAGAATCTACCCTCTTTTGTATTTTATTGTAAATTGGTCTAAAAGTTGTTAGTTTCAATTGCGGGGGTTCCTGCGCGGATTACAGCTAACCAACGGTGGCTTAATGAAAAAGTTAATACATATAGTTAATTTCTTACTGCTTTGATCCGTTCATTTTAATATTTCTTTCAAATTTCACACTTCAAAAGGTATACGAGTGTTACATTAAGCATTATACCTGCCCTGAATATATAATTTATTACCGCAGTCTGTCAAACTTTCCTATAACATTTAGATGATAAAAAAGTCTAAATAAACTTTCGCTTTTTAATTCAGTTTAAAATTTCATCATAAAAAGATAAAGTTTACATTGCCTATGATAAATTCCACGCCTAGCCGTTACTAAAAAGGATACGGTTTACAAAAACGTAACACTAGTTATAGTCGACGGCTGTACAGTCACAAAGGATATATTATCATTTGAAAAGGAAACCTTCAAACATCAGAGCAATAATAAACTCCCCAAGAACTAATCATTTTAAACGTAAATGTCACCATGAAAATTAATTGTAGTTTCATTGGATATTTAACTAGCAACTTTGAGTGTGCGTCATGGTCGCGTTTTTCTTATGACTCCGGTTTTGTCGGTGCAGACGCTTCAATTTTCAGGCGGTCTCCATTTACATATTACGTTGAAATAAGACATATATTGGTATGAAATTTCAGAAATATTTCTGAAAGCCCGTGAACTCACTACGTAATGTTAATATGAAACAAATGACCGTAATGATGAATATATTTAGATCCAACACACTTGATTTAAGAAATATACCAGGTACGTCTGTATATTCACATTATTGAGTTTAGACCTATTTCCTTGTGCGACTTTCCTTTAACTAAGCTGCTATGGAGTCGAACAACAGCTCCGCGCTAGAAAACCAGGGGACACTATGTTACTGTACTATCATGAGTGTCCCTGTTTTTACTCATTTTTTGTATGTTACAAAATATGTCAACAATGATATGAAATTATATATTTAGGATTACATAAAAGGGTTTTATATATTTCTGCATGTTACCTGTAAGGGGGGGACCAATAAAAGGACCTACACGATGTATGATGAACCGAGTAAGAAAGGGTATATTCATAGATCAGTGATCCGTCATACATATTTGTTTGGTTTGATTATAATATTCTGGTATGTATTATGCATCTACTTGATTACTACGGGAAGGAAAATGAAAAAAAGTTACAAGAAACGCATAGCCTGCTGATGGAAAAGGGTGTACGAGTTATTTCTGATAATTTAAAAAATTGTTATCAAACAAAACGAAACAGTGACATAGAGTTCACAGCTTCGCAAAAGCAGATTGAAAAAAAGTATTCGATCACGTGGTCAGTTATTAGTGTACCGAGAATCTGAATAAATCTACGCAGACATTTTAAAAGGTTACGGGGTACGACTTATGATCTGTACAGTTTCATGTCTTCAATTTTTTTTCTGAAACAAAATGTTTGGCGAAAAACACTAAACATTAAACGATCCCTACATTATCAAAGCATCCGAATTTATGATAAATTTTCGTTTGATGTTTTTATGTAATGACGTTTGTTACTTACTTACAAAATAAATACAGTGGTTTTAACATAGCTTACATAAGAAACATTTTAGCAGATAAGCGTAGATGAAAGACTTGTAAAAACATAGATTATTTCAATAATTTAATGAATTTGTTGAAATATTCTGACTGCACCGATTTCTCGCTATCTCATAACGCAAATATATTTGTTAGACGAAGATGATTTATTAGATAATCTGTTAGATATACACACACCTTTATACCTTATACTTAAACTTATATATTCCAGATATAGGCCGATGGTTAGATCATGTTTGATTCATGGTCGTAAAATTTATATTTAGATCACTAATTGCTTCATTTGATATATTTACTGAATTTGAAAGGCAAGAAATGTACTGAAGCTGTGCTGATAACCTCGGACCTATAAATGCTGTTTTTTTTTATATCTTAATCCATTCAGAATAATTAATAATTATATGTGTACAATGGGGAAAAAAATCACGAATAAACAGTGGTGGCCATGTCGTTAAGTTGTGTACATTATTCTGAAAGATGACACTAACCCACAACGCAGTTATTTTAATTACATTCAAATTGGTATTTTATGATGTTCATCAATACTTAGTGTGCGTACTTCTGTACTTTCTACCCCGGTATCTCATACCTCAGACGACGACCATAATATCAGAATACAATGCATCCTCTTCAAAGCAACACCCGGGCAAAAAGCATGTTGTTGTTGAGAGTTATTGCTCCGGGGAGGTTAAATTCATAGTCAAAACGTGCAGTGGTAAAATATCATGCTGTTATTGAAAGGATGATGTTGCTAAAGAGAGGGCCGCTCTGGAGAGGTTGTACTGTTTCATAATTATGAGATTTAATTCAAGAAAACTTCATATTTTAAAACACACAGCTATAGTCAAGCGCCTTTTAGAATGAAAATCAATTAAAAAGCCCCTTTTTACCGGGGTAAGCTATTTCGTAATCATCTGATAAATAGGTTACATAAATTTGAAAGTCGTACCAGAGATCTTCATAATTTCCTTTCATTTTACTCTAAAATTGTATTCAAATATGACACATTTTTTCTCGACATCAACGTAAAAGACTGAATCTGGTACTATCATAAATCTGATCTGACATTAGTTTTAATATTACATCAGAATTATGACATCATCAGAAATACGACATTATCGGAAAGATGACATTATCATACTGACTATGACATAATAAGAACACGACATTGTCAGAAATGGCACGCCCTCAGAAATGTTACATTATCTAATATATGACATTAATTGTAATACCTTTAGTCAGCAGGTCACAGCGCGTACCTTACCTAGGAGTCGTGCCTAAGACTTACAGAAGTTCATCGCGTGAAATCAAAGAGGGAAACCAAATATGTTTTATTTTATTGCCTTTTGAAGTACAGGCAAAGATTTCGTTGAAACGATTACAGAAAACTTTTTTTATGCGAAAAAAATTTCATTGTTTTCTTAGTGAAATAGCGTAATCATTTGAAAATATACAAAAGCAATGATTAAATGTGCCAATTCTATAACATAACAGACATCAAAGGGATAGTTAACAAGTTTTCTAAGCCAATAAATAATTAAAAGCAGTAGGTGTGTCTCGCCATCGAAAGAAGAACGGAGAAGCTATCGTTCAAGTCAGTGCGTGATGAAATGTTCTCTAAATAAATAATATAAGTAACATTCTATTTTATTCTATTTTATACAATATAACAATGAAAAGAAACATTTCAATTTAACTTGAAAAGGCTTTTAATCATTACATATGGAATCGATTAAAGCAGTTACATTTTTAATTTGGATATTGCTTAGCACAATCGCTAAATTTTGTAGAAACTTGTCTGGTTTTAATTCTATTAATTAGAATTGATTTAATTCCCAAAATGTGCCTTTGATTTGTACTGCAATTAAAGACGACTGCTCACTTTGCAGGCTAAATGTATTGTTTACGCTTTCGCTGTTTGAAACTCGCCGGGGGATCTATTAAAGTATTATATTACATGCACCCGTTCATGAAGTCAATAACCTGCACACAGTTTATTTACACATATAACAGTCAAGTGGAAAAAAAACCCAACGCGGTGACTTTTAAAACAAAAAAAAACGTGTTTTAAAGTTACCTATTAGTAACATTATACTAATCATTATCTGTTTAAGTGGATTAGTCATAATTAGAGGTTATCTTATACCTATTATAATAGATGATATCATGAAGGGGGGTAACTCAATTTAATTTTACTACAAATTGGTCATAATACTTTGAAATTACGTCCCTTAGTTGTATCGAACTGCGAATTTGCAGAGCTTACTACAACAATGCATGATAGTTAGCAAGAAACATAAGGTATGAAACAGGGTGACATTCTGATGAATGTATTGAAGTGAACTTTGCACATTCATAATGAGGAAAATATTTTATTTCAGTGGGCTTTAACACTGTTTTTCAACGACATTTCAGCAAATATATATGAATACGGTTGCGGATTTACCTAACCAGATATTTCCTGGACTGTATTCTAACCAGTATTAACTTACCATTCCTTAAGGAGGCAGAAACTTCGACACAAGTAGAAGAAAATTACCATCTTGAAGAGATAAATAAGTGATATCTACCAGACTACCACGACCGGGATTAGAACGCGGATATAGCTCGGTAGTAAGTACATGTAAGTAACAATTAAGTAACCTAACCGTAAACTGTCATTTAACCGTAAATCTTTTAATAAGCGGCATTTTTTCATTAAAAACGAAATCAATAAACTTGCATGTGTGATAGGTAATCATTTCTAAAAATCAAACTGAATACATTTGGCTACTGTTATGTAATGTATACCTATATAGAGCACATCGAAAATGACAAGTGTCTAAATTTGCGCTGATTTCGTGAAACGTTTGACCGTGTTTCCGGTGTGGTTTGTCAATTTTCGTCAAATATAAAAGTTGCGACACATACATGTAGATAAAACCTACTTGCTGTCAACCACAAGAAAAAAATACTAGTATAGTTATCTGGTCGGTTTTATTGCAGGTCAGCATGATTGTTTCGATGCCTGGTGAATTAATGTTTGCAAAGACCAATATACATGTACATGTATATACACATTCATAATAGGTCTTTGATGCTTGGTACCTTCCTTTATAATTAGGTTTAAGTTGCCTATGTATGCAGCCGAAATTTTGATTATGGGTCAAGTAAACCTGTATTGTGAGTACATGTATGATCGTTCCTAAACATGCTTAACATATTTTATAGTTTTTAACCTATGCCGGTGCTTATACAGTCTCAAGTGAAGAAGCATTTAAAGGAACAATTAAGAGTAATAAAAATAACTTCAATCGAAGTCTAATACTGCTATTCCTGATATTCAGTGTATTAAAATCAATGCTCTGAATGTTATGCTGCTGTTTGGAACTACAAAGCAGTCAAAAGTTGAATTTCTTTGTAGGGTGAGTTTTTGAATCCAAACGATAGTTCGCACATGAATTTTGATACAGACTTAAGTACTACTAACGCTTTTTTACACCCGCTATGCAGTTGTTAAATTTGTTCCCGTTCCATGTACTTTCAGTACTTTGATTTATGATTACCATCTGATCAAGTAGTCAGCAAATAGCATAATATTATATAGTCTACATTACCTGCCTCTATGTATACATATGCAGAATGTAATACCTCATACATGGAGACATGTTAGTCCGGAAATACACGAACACTTCCGGAATTTAACCACCACTCCCGGAAATTCACGTGCACTTCCGGAAATACACGAACACTTCCGGAAATTCACGATCAGTCCCAGAAATGCACGAACACTTCCGATAATACATGAACACTTCCGGAATTTAACAAACACTTCCGGAATTTAACGATCAGTCCCGGAAATTAAGATTTTTTTGATTGGGTGAAATTTTGAAAGCGTTGGGAATGGTGAAAAATGGGCACTTTTAGAAACTGAACGATTGTTCAGCTTTTCATAGCCGTCACTTGCTCGGGGGGGGGGGGGGCGGATTGAATTTATGATGCGGACCAAAGTACCACGTTTTTCTACATCCGCCTTAAACTAGTTCCCATTACATGTTGCAGAGCAAGACTATGTGAATTCAGTTTCCATGAGTACTTTTAGTACTTTGATTGATACCAAGTTGTTGGTACTAAAAACTAGATATTATCTGAATCTTTCAGAAAAAGGCTGATTCTTCGTGTTGTCGTATTATTATTTCCTTCCAGTCGTCTTTGCTCACACGTTTGATTGTAAACGACTTGTCAGCACCATTAACAGGGATGCGAACTTAGGAACAGAAGCTACTAACTGCATTTTATTTTTCACAGAGATACAAGATTTTAAAGTTTAAAAATTGCTGTATTAGCCAAGATGATACGTTGTTGAAATTGACCCCGTTGGTCTTATCACCATGTCAACGTAACAAAAAAAAAACACATTTAATGTTATCCTTATAATAAAATTTGAATTCTTGAACAAAACAGCTGTATCCAGAAACACACTGAATGTCAATGTCTGGATTTTTTCCATTAAAAATATTTTAGGTATTAAATACGTGACAAGCCCTTTGAATTCTATTAATCTTAATATTACTAAGTGAATATCTTTTTGAATCCACGTATTGTCCATTTCTGCATTATTCTTCAGTTTTTGGAAAAACAAGATAAAATTATATTCAAATGGTAAGAATTGTGTTCATTTTGTTATATATATCATATACATTTTTTACCATACCCAAGAATTAAGAGTTGTTGATAAGTTTATTCGTCACAACTCTCTTGATTCCTGTCCCGTGATCATGTTTTATCGAACCGAAGTTTTCCGAAACATAGCTTTTCTCATCTAACCAAGTCTGAATAAGCTTAGGCATCATCTAGTTTAATTTGTGATTCATTCTGTTTTGTCTTATTTGATTTAAACGTTGATTATATTCTAAGATTTAACGAAAACGCTTGCAAGCCTATATATATAATTACATCTTATCGCATCGTGTTAGAAAGGGAGAGTACTGCGGTAAAACAATTTCTTATATGTAGCAGTTACTTCCCTTGGTTCTTAAAGTAAAACGGTACATATTTAATTTTAGTTTTAACTTTATTTCAAATTATATTTTCGAACATACACACATACATACATGGACTGTGAAAGTTACTAAGATAGGATATTTTGGATCGGAAAACAAGGATAACTTAATTTATGAATTCCTCTCCATATGAAAGAAAGCTACGAGTCATGAAAAAATACATGGTCAGTGATTGATATTTAATCATTCATAACTGCAAAAATAATGTTAGATGTTTGAAAACAGATTGTTTGAGAAAGAAGTACTAAACAACGATGGTTTCATGCAGATTGATCTACACAAATCGTTTTGTTGCTATGATATCATAGTTACAGCGCTGGACGTCAAGAAACAAAGATTCGTTTTCTTCGTAGGAGAGTCTTCTAGAGCCGTTCAAGAGGTTTGATAGGACAAGTGGACATTTGATGTTGGCAGAAGAAGTTGCTCGAGAGTTGGTATACTTCGGACATCGCATAAGAAAGTGTTCGACTGTTTCTATGGATCCACAAGTACATAAGGGAAAATCGACGAGAGACCGCTAAAAATGAAGTTTTCGGCGTAATGGGGTACCTTTGATGAAGTTATTTTTTTGCGACTTTTCCCTTCCAAAATAGTTTCTAATGCTTTTAGAACGTAATTCTAATACATTTCTGGGAGATTGGGTGCATTATATTCCACTGAAAACGTGAAGTTAGCGGCCTAGCGGCCTGGTGGCCGCCAACTTCACAAACATTACTGCCTTTGTAAAAAATAATCAAAACTTTAAGCTCAACGCGATAATTTCCCTACGCGAACGATAAACACGTTTGAAAGTCTAAAATTCAACGAAAACGAGTACCTAGTATTGAACAAGTAGTTACCGGTAACCAAATAGCAAGAATTTTACGGAAATGCCCGAGTTGTTACGACTTTTCGGATGACGCATTGGCTATTTATAGAATAGTTAAATACAGCCGTTTAAAACGAAAGTAGACGTAAGCTGAAAATGGGTAAAAGATGTGTTGTCTGGAGCCAGTTTATGTTCGGTGCATGTATACCATGTTTGTTACAATTACTGGGTACATTTACACCGTATTGGTTAATTCAGGACGGAATCTATAAAGGATTTTTCTATCAAACTGATACTTACGGACAAACGACAATATGGCTAAAAGGTATGATTTTATACTGTATCATTGTTCACGACGGTCTACTACAAAGTAAACATATTTTGTACTTAAGTCTACATAGACAATTCGTTAAAAAACTGCAGTTATCTATACATCATGTTTAAGATTAATCACGAGGACTAACTGTTTGACTTGGAGCTAGAACTAGTGATGTAACGATAATCGGTTATAATCGAATAATCGTTGCTGACAGTTGAGGTCGGCAACTATCGATGTTAGTGGTGTTAAATCGATGTCTTCACAAGTAGGGAGACCGCCGTCATTATTTGAGCAACTGTCTTCTTTCCACTACTTTCGGGTATTGTGTGTATTTAAACAAGGGTGATCACTATTATTAGAGATAATTTGAGTGCAATTTTCCCTTGTCCAGAGAAGTTCAGGTCATCAGTCTAGAAGTATTTTGTGTTACGGATTTTCCTTACTTTATATTGTATGACAAGCAAGTAACAACCAAATAAGTTTGTCAAATAAGGATACAAATTTTTGCTGTTGATTATTTTCCGATTGTGAATCGAAACACCCTTTCCGATTCGATCTGATGATCGATTCTCTTTCAAGTCCGATTTTACAACACTAGCTAGAACACGGAAATTAATGTCATGGTGGAAACGAAAGTAGAACTTAAGACGGTGACACAATATATTGTCTGACACCAATTAAGGGCCGTTTAATTAAGAGGGACCAACGCTGACGTACGTCCAACTCTTTAACATCTTGCAAATGATTACAGAAGCATATTAATGCACTTAATTATAATCATTGTGGATAAATTCGATAATGACATATAACTGAAATGTTATTTTAGAATTACCAAAAAGCATAATCAAAGGACGTCTGAGGGACACCCATCCTCTTTGGCACTATTTTGGGTTTACAAACGTGCATATTTTGTGCATTTACTCCTGGTTCGTTAAAAGGCCTAATGTGTTTGTTTCTTATTACATGCTCATTAAAAATAGAGTAGGTCACGATCGGGATGTTTTAATATTTATTTTGGCTCTTGATGAGTGTGTGAAAAGGTAAACAAAGTCAGAAAATGTATTTGCCGCTCCCCGGACCTAATGAAATGATTAGGATCACCGGAAAAAAACAGGTTAGATCGGGTTACCAGAAACGGGCAAATTTTCTAAGACTAAGAAATTTCAAAAGTTGTTGTCTGTAACACTCAGTAGCAATACTGTATCATGTATAATTTACGTTTTAGAACTGGATCCAGCTACCCTAGGACTGCAAGTGACGTCATCAGTTCTTCTATTGATGTTTGCCTTTCACTGTGTTGTAGCGGTCACAGTATATGGTCCTGATGGAGACGGCGACATTGATAATTTCGGTGCCAACTCTTGCTGTCATTGCCTCAATGCTTGCTGTTTTTTCTTCGGTATTTTTTTGTACTTCTGTACAGGTAAGTATTGAGGGTTCTTTACATATACAAATAAACAACCCTCAATAAAAGTACGTATAGGGTGTGATGTTATTTATAAACCCTTTTGACGTTATATGAGTATGAACATGTGATACAACTAAGTTCATACATAATTTAAAATCACGAATGTGGTCCCATATTTTACTTGAACCAAACGCTACAAAAATTGCATTTTTTAGACCTCTGTACGTCGCGGTGTAAGTCTATGTAAGTTCAATTTCCACCAGTACTTTAAGTACTTTGAATTTTATTTGATATTTACAGGTATTTTCTCTTTAGCTGGATGTGCTAGATTCAGCTCAGTATATCCTTTTGAATACATCTCTGTGTCTTACTATCTGTGTCTATCATCATCGCTTGTCATATGGTTAAATGTAAGTATAAATCAAACTTTTCTATTTTTGTATAACATATTTCTGTTTAACCCCTGTGCTCTAGTCACGTTCCGTTTCAACTGGTCTTATAGCTGCGATTGCCAATCATGGAAATAATAAGTAATTTTTTTACATAGAAGTAACAACAATAAAGCCCCTGAAAATCGGCCCCCTTCTGGACTGTGCTAAAAGTCCGGTTTTCATAAAATTTCGATTTCCAGTGTATATGTATACGAATATTACGCAGATCCATGCGTATAGTATGAATAAGTTTTGCAGATATAACTGTCAGTTGTTAATACTAGTAATGTACTGTTTACTGCTGAATAAGGTACAAATGTACATCGTTTCATTCCTTATCTTATAAAACAATTAAATCATAATTAACAATGCAAAGTATATGTAGTTTATATTTTGCCGATTGATATACTTGTCGATTAAACTACTTTGTACTTGTACAAGCTTATAAATGGGAACCTTGTTAGCTATGCTTAATTGAACCATATGCTTGAACCATGGTGCATTTATTTCCATATCAATATATATATATTCATGTTTGTATACAGTGCAACCTCTCAAAAGCAACACCCATTGGGGAAGCAAAATAATGTTGTTGTTAGAGGTTGATGCTCTAGAAAGGTTGAATTAATAGTTAAATCGTACAGTGGGAAACGTTACTGATGGGAGCTTGTAGCTCAAGTGAGAGCCGCTCTTTAGAGGTTTCACTGCAATGTAAATATAACTATTTAATAATTATATGTTTATTTTCAGATGACGGTGTTCATTTGTGATCAGTTGTGTAAAAGAAGAAGCCATAAAAATGTGTTTAATACTTTCATGTGCGAAATTTACGAGAACGCACTAGGTTCATAATACATGTGTAACAGTCTTCATCATTGTTTTTAAATATTTTACATTTTGAGCGTATCACAGAGAAGATTGTGTGAAACATGAAAATGTTGCCCATATAAATGGAGCATTTTTATGCCTTTTCTCACAACTTAACGTTATTTATCGGATCTTGTTTGACTAAGCATGTATTGTCTTGAAATATATAAATAGGCCAATTAGTGATGACTGTGTTTGGATTATGATTAATCTCTGATCTAGTACTAGTACATTTGTATAAAACATATCATTTGATTCACTGCGAAATCTTTTGGATATTGAATCTAAAAATAACAGTTCTGAAAAGTGACCAAATGACGCATACTATTTTCAAGGAATGTTAACAATATATACATACTTGTACATGTGTATTACCAATTATATAATAGAACTGGAAAGCTTTAAAAAGCGAAGAAGTAAAAAATGTCGCTGATGTCAAACAACAAACAGAAAGTTAAATGAATCAGACAAAACAATTATTGTGCTAGACATAGAGTGGACAATCAAATGGACGTATCTGAATATTTCATTTATATTTCATATATACATGTTGACGGTTGGGTAAGGTGTTCATAGTGTTTTTATTGAAAAGTGTGTACACTGTGTGCTTCATGCTTTACTCGTCAACATGAATACAGAAATGAATCCTGTTTCATTCACATGATCATGTTCTCTAGCCCATTCTTCAAGCAGTCCTTTTTCGTTTAAATTTCGAATAAAACCTATCACCTCTTCTATTTCTTGGGTTGTTCCACGCGTCCAATAAACATTCGCTTTTCGGCACTCGGCATACAGTGGTCCTTCGAAATTGTAGTAGTCCTTTTGCAACCCAGTTCCAAATAACTGCAGCTTCTGAATGCATCGTAAACCAGAGGACTCAAATATCTGCTCCCATTCATATGAGCCTGGTATATGCTTTATGCAACGTTCCGTGATCTCTGGCTGAATTCGCATGTACCATATAGACTTCCGTAAGATATGTGGCAAAATAGTACTCATTATTATCAAACCATTTGGCTTCAGTTCCCGCCTCGCTTCTTCCAAAGCATCGATTTTTGCCGTGAAATCTCTATTTGCCGAAGTTTCAAGATGTTGTAAAACCTGATAATACCAATATAAAAAAGACGACATTCAGTGACATGTCAGTTTGAATTCAAAATAAACATAAAGCATTTAATTGGCAATCAATGAACTCCGGTAAAAGAATTTTTACTACATTGTATTTCTATTCATACAGTAGCCGTTGCTTTCTATATTGGCTAGCACTGTGTCTAATTATGTTAAACTATTATATGCAATAATTGTTTTAACAAATGCGATGAATAGTATTAAGCATGTAATACTTGCCAAATTATACATGACAGTATCAAATGTGCCGCTTGGGAATGGCAACATTGGTATCTTCGCTTCAATTACATCTGTTACTTTCCCAGATGCAATATGTTCCGAAAGTTTGGACTTAGCTTTTTCCAACATTCCCGACGAGGCATCAAGTAATGTCACATGACCGACGCCATGTTCCGCAACCGGCGTCCAAAACATGAATATCCTGTACATAAGCATAATTAAGATGCTGTCACACTACAACGCATTGTCCCAACGTATGCCGACGTGTTGGAATACGCTGATGGTCTTCGTACTCGTTAGAGGTTCGTTTTAAAAGCACGCTCACGCACATTGGTATACGTTGTCGAGCGTCGAGGGATAAAAACATTTAATACTAAAAACGGGGGGAGCTTGAAAACGTTACACCGGTACATTCAAAATTATTTCCTCTACTACATTCTCTAGCGCTCGTATACTATAACTTGTTTTAAACGTATGCGTAACGTTTGTTTAACATATTTATAACGTGTGTTGGGCGTTCTTGAAGCGTATAAGATGAACGTTTCCTAACGTTATAGTAACGCATGAATAACGCATAAAACGTTTGACAAACGTTCTTACAATGCACCAAGACATAAAAAAACACGAAAATAAGGGCGATGCCTATATGTATAGAGAAAGTTTACTAATTAACTTGTGTACATGCCTAATATCATTCGTCAAACATGACTGATACTGAGCGCGTACACTTTGTTGTTTTGCAACACCAGCAAAATCTTTTAATCTTTGCACAATAGTTTGTGCACCGAACTAGAAGTAGAAGAAGGAAGAGGACAGTCTGGACATGCCCGGTCTTGGATCGGGAGATGGCGGGAGTTATATGTATGAGTTAAATATTAGTATATGAATACTGCTTAATTCGCTACTACATGTAATACGTTTGGAGCATGTTCTTCACTCGTCATGAACGTTATGCATATGCCAAGCACACGTTAACAAAATAACGTGGAATTCTGTATTCGCTAGGCGCAATTTATGAAAACGTTTCGCGATCGTTACTTAAAGGTTATGTATTCGTTAAACACATTCCGCACTCGTTGGCCTAATACTCTGTAGTGTGACAGGCCTTTAGACACGATCGGTTAAATACGGTGACGTAAGGGCACATAGAAAATGTTTGATTTATCATTTGGCCATGCGACAGCTATTACGTGCGCACGCGAAAGCTATTACGACAAGATCCATTGGTCAATTATTACGTGGAATTACTGTGGAAAAATGTTTTATTGATACACGTTACTTAATATGTTACCTTCAAGAAATAAAGATGCAAAATTAAATAGCAAAATGAACAAACTATGTACCAGTATACCTTTAGTAGTTTTCCACAATGAAACTGTATCATTGTCACCATGACAACTGACCCCATTACAGTCATTTGGTTGTCATAGACACTAGAAATCTCATTGTAATCGTCTTGGTTGTACATGTTTCTGTGTATATGATATAATCATACAGCAGTTAAACTACTTCTTTGTGGCATAAATGAATATTATTGACATTTTCTGAGCGAGAATGACATGAGTTACGTGCAATGAAACATGAACAGCGCTGTAAGACACACATAAAACTGAGTTATTGCAAATAAATAATTGAATTACTTTTCATTTATAAAAGAGTTAAATTCTTACAGATGTAGGAGTAAAAATTGCAAACTTATCCCTGGGAACTAAGCCTGCTGGTCCAATAAAATATTACAAAATGTATGTACAATTATAATATGTACGTCTTTTTACGTGTGCGGAAATATGTTTTATTGATACGTGTTACTTAATATCTTACAAAATAATTATGTACCATTATACCTTTAATAGTTTTCCACAATAAAATTGAATTCAATGCACGTCACATCTACATTTTTATAGCTTCAACGATGTGATTAGGCATAACTGTAACAAATCTGTGTAAGCATTATTT
This sequence comes from Lutraria lutraria, assembly GCA_964023205.1. Taxonomy (NCBI): domain Eukaryota; kingdom Metazoa; phylum Mollusca; class Bivalvia; order Venerida; family Mactridae; genus Lutraria; species Lutraria lutraria. Next base: position 12,728,874 of record OZ026846.1, on the reverse strand, counting down.
AAAACACTTACAATGCTTTCTAATACATATAACGTTAACTAGAAGGCTTTGACGTTAGTGAGTGCATGTTTGATATACTGATTATTAAATGAGCATATTGTGTAGCACAGGGTTCCAGATAAAGAACGTATTTGCGTCGTACCGATACGCACTTAAAATCCTAGGTACCCGTATTACTCAATTAAAATGCGTAACTATCAAATTTAAATGTAGTACATGTATCTGTGACTAGTGACACACAACAAAGTTTTAAGGGGTAACATACCCTCTGCTAAAGAAAGCAGGGGGTAAAATACCCCTTGTCAAATATTTATCTGGAGCCCTGGTAGCATTTTCATATCCTTCACAGAAATATGTAAAATAAACAAGAACAAGATGTGTTTCAAAACACAATACCCCCTCCGGGTGCCTTTTGACCTGAAAATGCATAGATCCTGTAGAGATTGTCATGATGAACCAAGATATGAAGTTTGGTGATTGTAGGTGGTAGCCTTTTGATTTAATAGGCAAGGTTAAAGTTTGGTACAGACAAACGAAGGGCCATAAATCAGCTAAAAACGATCGATCGAATCTCAAAACCCTGATAATATGTGCTGAGGAACTTGGTGAGAATATTTCTGTCTAAGTTTGGTAAAAATCCCTTGAGAAATGTAGTAATAGTTGTGCACAGAAGAGTATTTCTCTATTACAATGCACAAAATAAACAAAGGGACATAAATCCGCCAAAAACTATCCAATTACAAACCCAGAATATATGTGCTGGGGTTCTTGGTGACAATGAGTCCGTCAAAGTTTCGTCAAATTCCTTTGAGAAATGTAGGAGGAGTATCATAGAAGAAATTTAGGACACAAAATAAATAAAGGGCCTTAAATCTTCCGAAAATGATCGAATCACAAAACCCGCACAATATGTGCTGGGGAAGTTGCTGACAATAATTCTATGATAGGTTGGTCAAAATCCCTTGAGAAATATAGAAGAAGTTGCAAACAAAATAGTATTTTTCTATATATTACATATGCACAGAATAAACAAAGTGCCATAATTCTCCTAATCAGATCATTGTTTGTATATAGATACCGAACATAAATCTCACTCCGCAAAGCTAGTCAGATAGCGCGTACATAAAATGGTACTGAAGTCAAGTGTTATCATAAACTAGCCAATCATGATTTAAGCTTTCATATCAAGAAAATATACTGACACGAATATAAATCAAAGTACTGAAAGTACTGTCGGACTTGATTTTTACCATACGAGACAAAAGAGAGAAATGTGTACCCACATCGTTCGAGCCCATACAAATATTTTAACATTTAAAATTACGGACCGATTTTTCATTCATATTGTAATGCAGGTCATATGCATATAGGTAAATGACATAAGCTAGGGCTTTACTATAGTCCCTTTGCTAAACTTTTAAAATGAAAAAAGCCTGATATTGGAAAGTTTAATGATTAGCACATTAATTGAGGACAATTTAATTGCATTAAAAACTCTTTATTGTACAAAACTAGTAAACAACACTTCAGTAACAGTAAATACAAACATTGATTCTTCTGGTTTTAACACAACAGAACATCGTCGCATTGAACACATTCAGGGTCACTCAAATCAAAAAGGTCCTGACACAGTAGAGTAAGACCTATATGACCTACAGTTAACCCGATGTTGCACGAAATTCAGTCGTGATTATGTAATTCTAAATAATCTGGCGTAAAAGGAACTCTTAAACAGTAAATTCTAAAAGCACGTTTCCAGTAATTTACGTTCGTATTTAGCGACTCGAATTATTATTCTTAAGCCGCAGTTTTAACATTCAACCTCCGATAAATCAGTCTATAAATAGCGATTCCGTCATCAAAATAACACTAGTTGGTGTGAATATCACGAAATACGATTAAATGAGAATTCGCTTTGTAATATTCAGAAATGTTAGAAAGGCACAAAACACACACATCGATGGTAGAATGTTGCAAATGCATGAATACGTCCGTGGAGATTTTTCTGAACTATCGAACGAAAACCGAAAGTAGAACTACTTTTACGGCAAGATATTTTATTGGACAGTGAATACGCGGTTTTAATTCTACGCATTTGAAAATCTCATGTATCTACCGACAAGCACTTATTTAGATACATGACTCTTTCCATGTAGTTACAATAGAATGATTTGAAATGTGTTTAGATCTGACACACTTAATTGGGGAAAGATTCCAGATACTTCTATATAAACATACCATTTAGTTGCGTACTATTTCCTTTATGTGGCATTCTTTTAACCAAGCTGTTATGGAGTCCAGCGACAAATATAAGTCAACGATTACAAAGGACTTGATTTTGATAAAAATCAAGTCCAAAAACAGATGTCCCCTGGGTGCTAACTGGATATTAATTTCCAACTATTGATAAAAAAGGACTTATTGTGACTTTCAAAATCACATAGGGTGTTATTGTTTGATAATCAACCTCACGACATATAATATTGAGGACCGTATGTCAAATTGTTCTTATTTCAAGGACAATGTTTCTTTTGGTTTCTGTGACCTTGACATTTGACATCAAAATCGATTCGGGCCATCCACAAGTAATGACCAAGCACACAAACAAGTCTGAGGAGCACTAACACATTAAGACAAAATGATTACATAACAATCAAATACTAACTGGATAATGTCAACAATCGTGAAAGGAGACGAATGTTATTTATGAAAAAAAAAATTCGTTCAAATAACACCATCAGCTGAATTCATTTTTCAGCGATAACAAGGAATGGAACACATTGTTTTCCGTCTTCTCTTTACAAAGCTGGTCAAATATGAATACGAGAATCTGAAAAAGAAACAGAAACGATAATAGACCGGTGTCATCTAGGTATTCTGTAAGCTTTCTTAATTACAATTAATATGCCCCATGATTCTTAGCAACACAACTCATTAATATTATATCAGAAGTAATAATTATGATCTGTTGTCATTCCACTTCGTAACATTCATAAAGAAATAAGCTTAAACAGAAATTTGCAGCGACCTTAACCACTTTACCACGAGGCGGTTCTCTTAATTTATTTTCTAAACAATAAGATATTCCCGCCTCCGAAGTCGCTGACTTCAAATCACTGTTACCTCTCACTGATAGAGGGTCGTGGGTTCGATGGTGAAACACCTGTGTGGGCAGCGACTTGACAAATGATTCAAAGACTCATAAAGGTCTCAACGAAAACCTGATGTTAAGAGAATGGGTCTTCTGTATACTAGTACCGAATTCTGTGGTTGTTTTATGTTTCAAATACTGACAATACTTACCGAAAGCCACATGAAAAGGCAAGCCGCAAGACTCAGGTAAAAGCCTGGACCAATTAGCTCCATTGGATGTTTGTTACTAAACACAATACATTCTGTTAATATCAGACAACCTGTAAATAGCAATAGGACAGATCTCGAGGCTGGTCAGTTGACTCAAGTATACTCGACGTTGTGCAAGGATTAGTCCAACTGATTCTTTGGATGCCTCTGCGTGAAGGGGACAATCAATGCCAATTTGGCATAAATTATGCTAGTTTTAAAAACATAAGATGCTAGCACGTTCGAGGGATGGTGTAAAATGATTAATTAAGGCCTAAAATGACCAACATAGAAATGGTGTATAATGGAGTATTAAAATGGCCACACGGACCAAAAAACATTTTCGATCTATTTTTATATATACATTTGCAATATTATATGGTAACTCTTCCGATGTTCGTTTATGTGCAGTGTGAAACCATTCAGTTGAAAACCAATTAATAACAACATGAAGTGCACAAAATCAGCACAATCAATGGTCAACCCTGAAATCAGCTGGCTTGGGTCTTCAACACAATTTCGTTATTAACAAAATAAAAAGTGAAAAACAAACTTTAAGAAATTGCGGATCAGTCTGACATAAATTTTGAAAAGAAAAAGTCGACCAGGACGACAATGTGTCCGAATTCATTAATTGCATGTATGTGTCGAACTTCTCATGCGGACAGGCAATTAACATTCGGGAAGTCTAGTTTGAATGCATGATCATAGATGTGTCTTTATTCATTTACGTATAAAAGAGGACTACACTCTATTAACATAATAAGTACTTACTGATCGGGAAATATAAAAATAGATTGATCTTAAAGCATAATCTGTTGATTCTACAGAACTTTGTGTGATCTTGTTCTGAGTAAGACCTCCTTTGAAAGATCTTCATCACCAAATAGTTACCGATCACCAACATGTAAGAGTTCATCGTCATCTCAAACAGTAGTATATTTGCCACAAGATGAATTGCTAATACACCAGGGTCCAAAACTGAAAAAGTCATATGGAACTATTTCAGTAAAAGTCGCTGTATACTATATATATATCGTTCCTCCATCCATCCAGTCAATAATGGATTATTTCCCTTAGTCACAATATGAGATATCGATCAACCCTAAAAATTATGACCAGTGTACATGCGGTCCTGTCAATATCAGTAATTGAAAACTGAACGATTGTTTAGCTTTCTATAGACCTTACTGGCTCGACGCGCATGAATTTTGATGCGGAACAAAGTACTACGTACGTTCTTCTACAATAATAGACATAGAAATGGTCGCCTTCTTGAAAAAAGGTACCGACTCAGACCCTCAGAAGCTAGTTTCATATCTGAAGGAAGTTTGCTCCCCCTGACCTATGCTATTTAATGGAGTAGCGCAATTCAGTTATTAAATACCTAAAACATCTTTATAATATCCCCTATCATAGTTGTAAAGCATACACTATTATATAGTTAATTAATAAAATTATCATTAATCAAGTGATCTCATATTGACTTTGGTATTGGGCCTCAGACAATCGTATTGGCCCAATAACAAAGTCAATTTAAAATCACTTGATTGATAAATATGATATTGCTAAATTATTAAGGGCTCCTATGTTTTATTGTAAAATTGTTTGAATCAGTAGCACTTTAATTGGCGTTTGAATTATAAACAATGGGTTCAATTAACCATTTTACAATGCTCTGTAGATAATGAAGGGAGATGGAATTTGTGATAGCAGTAAGAAATATGCGCTCTGTTACCTTGTCTCTATGGCAATTATTTAAGCATTCAAATTTTGGTTTTTTTTTGGTGTATAAGAATATATGGAAAATGTGATATCATATCATCATATGTTGATACTTGATAATCATAATGTCCTCATGTATTTGTAAATGCACAGGAATTAATAAACTATCTATCTATCATTGACTTAAGTTAAAATAAAATGAAAACGGATTTGGTGACCTAGCTTTTTTATTTAATTTTTTTGAGCATCACGCTAATACAATGTAGCATATTCTTCTGATACATAAAGTTTGAACAAAATCTAAATTACTGAAAAAAAAAAAATATATAATCTAGACCTTTAAGATAATCTAGTTTATACTGCAACATATCTCAAAACGTAAACTACGTATATATTACCAACTTCATCAAAAATATAAAACCTGCCTTTTCGATGCACCGAACCGTCCATCGAGAATTCATTGAATAATCCTTTGTTCACGCCATCAACTGAAAGCCAAACTGAAATTGTGGCACCGCAATGAGAAATAAATGGTAATGTCACACAAAAAAATAATTGAACGATCAAAACTAAAAGTTTACCCATGTTCAATTTATCCTATTTTCGATATGATAGTTTTAGTGGAAATCCCCATTTTTAAACCGAAAGAAGTAAATATAAGGATAAGCATAAATATGTATTTAAATATGTATCGGCTTTTTACGATTGAGTTTGTCCGTTTACTGTATACCCGTTTATTAATAAGTAGTTTCAAAGACTTGTCCTATATGTGTATACATGTACTTGTATGCAAAGGCCTTTGGTTTATTTTAACCGTACTGGTTGTCGTATAGGAATAATCAAAGCTCTGAAGGTACTGCTGTTGTTCGGAACTACAAAGCAGTCAAAAGTTGAATTTCTTTGTTTTTGAATCCGAACGATAGTTCGCACATGAATTTCGATGCAGACTTAAGTACTACTAACGCTTTTCTACACCCGCTATTTAGTTGTTAAAGCTGTTCCCGTTCCATGTGCTTTCAGTACTTTGATTTATGATTCCCATCTGATCACAAAAAGTAGTTAAGCAAATAGCATAATATCATATAGTCTACATTACCTGCCTCTTTGTATACTCAACTTTTGCAAAATGTAATATCTCACACATGAAGACACACTCGAAGAAAAAGTTACACGTCATAATTGTGTTATGCTGGGTTTATTTTGTATTTTTATGTCTCTTTGTTCTTGTATTTATAATGTTTTAATTTGAATGTTTAAAAGTCAAATCGCGTTTTATACATTAATATGTTCAATAATTTGTTTGTCTATAACACTTGATAATCTTATATACTGCATTCTAGCTTTATCGTCATTCGCCTTAATTTGATCCTCTTTTCTGTCTGTGTATATGTGGCTTGAACATTTTGTTTCCATAGCAACTACTTTTGCATAACTGACCAAAACAAAGAAGGTGATAATTAGCTTAATGCGGCTTATATGTTGCGTTTCTATAAGTATATCATTTAATCTTTCTGTCTTCAGAAATACCCTGTCTTCTAGTTTCAGAATTTATGTATATGTATTTTAATTGGTCGTTTTAATTTATGTCACTCCCATTTTTGTATGCATGACTAGCCCGCTTGGGTGGACTGGTCAAAAAATTGATATGATAGAAGGCACTTGAATTTTGTCTTAGCTGTAAGGTGGATGTCCACAGACCAGTTAGTGCGATTTCGCCATCACGTTTTATTGTGTTTCATATTTGGATTGTTGTACACATTGACGTTATTATTGTTATCATTCCGTTAAAAAATAAAGTGGATCATTGAAGTTTTGGACTTTTAGTAACTACTGTTGAATTGTGATTAGCAGCAGGAATTCCTGTGCTGACAGATTGTACATTTAGCTAATTCCCCGAAATAAAGTAACGCACGTACACACAAAGAAATACAAGAAATTAGCGGCGTTACATATGCATTAAATCAATCGATTACAATTTCCCGATGAACCACTTTTTTTAAATATCTGGTTGACACACAGTTATCATCGCATCGTCCATGAATTCAATGATGACTTCTATACGTTTACAACCAGACAAATTAGCATATAAAGCACAAGGATTATGACGTTATCCTTCCTTGAAATGTGTGTACTGATAGTAAATATTGTAGCAATCCGAGGGACAGGATTGTTTAGATTTTTTACGACTGTCTAGTATTGCACGTTTACGATATTGCATAGCCATCTGAATTTGACTTATACGCACGTAATATTTGAATTTGTATTTATGCCATTGAACTGAAAAAAATGGAACTATGTTCGTAGGCGGAAGGTTAAATTAATTGAAGCTGTTCGGTATGCAGGTTTTCAATGAAAACTGAGCGATTATTTAAATACGGTAATAACTTAATTGTTCGTACCGAACAACAAAAAATAAATAATTATTTATCTTGCGTGCATATAATTCATGCCACAATATTGTAACCATAGTTGTTCGGCGCGTGGCTGGCCCGAACCCCGCTACTGCTATCACCAAAAATAAAACAAAAATGGTCTAGAGATGTTGGAACTTGCTGAAAATCTATTAATATGTTACCAAATATCAGAATCTACAAAATTGAAAAGGAATTAACTAACAGATATATCATGATATTAAGTTAAACATTAAAATACACTGAAAAAAGGCATCCATTCGACTATAGCATTGTAACTTGGCCAAAATATAAAAGATCTTTGAAATCTATTACTTTTTTTTCGTTGGAAGAATCCCTCAAATAACACATTCAACTTTTAATCGCAGACATAGAATATAGTCGTTAGCGTCAAAGCCTGGGGTGTTTTCTCTTTAATCGGTCAGATGGGGGTAGCGGTGGAGGGGTAAGAGAGGGGGGGGGGGGGGGGGGGGTAGCAACACACCGAACACCTATGCTCGTACATGCGTGTATGCTTGAAGACAAACTAACCTTTGAATGTATATGTAGTTGAAAAAAGATCTGTAAAAACGTCCATTTTATTTTTCAGTGCTGCAAAGTAATTGATGCATTTTAGATTCACATTTTGTAGTAAAATATGACACCAGTTAAACACCATACATGTTTATTTTGTAATATAAGGCACATTACTATTGATATAATGCCATGTTTTGTTCTGCACTTCCGTTTTTGTTTTGTTTTGTTCTTTATTATTATTATTTTATCGTGTTAATTTTATTATAATTCATTTACAAAGAATAAAACATTGAGTTGAGTATTCATTACTAGAATTTTAATTCATTCAAGGAATATTAAGTTAAATGTAAGTATCTGTTATCTTGTTTATTTATTTTCATTGACAAATTACATGTTTCTATGATTAGATATCAAGGAACTTGTGCAGTTGATTTTGTAATAAAGTAAATGTTGTTAAAATGAAAAGATAAAAGGAATTATAATTCAAAATACTAATATTACAGTAGAATTCGATCCGAAGTATTCGAAATTCACCATTTGAATTCGATTTGGATCCGATCTGAAGAAAATTGGATTCGTTACAGCACTACGTTTTAATGTTCTGAGCAGAGCAAACATGCAGAGATAATACGAATAATCTGTTAAATAATTGTATATTTGTAGAGTACATGAGTGGTTAATATACATGTATATGAATTTAAGACTATTTCAATCAATTTATGCAAACTGATTATAAATTTTCTTCTTCGTTTTCAATGATTATTTCTGACCTTGATGTTTGTACTTCATGATTTTTATATTGTATGACTATGTACTATAAACCCCGCCACAAAGGGTCAAAGCCTCTGCTACAATTGTACTTCAGAAGTTCTTCAGCTGTGCTGCAATGTTTAAAGACCTGCTTCATATAAAGTCCCGGCAACTTCTTTCATACTTGCATAGTCCCCTACTCTCACTGATGCACAAGGGACAGCATTACTTCAAAGACTTTTACTTAGCGGCCAAGCGTCCCAACTACTAGTATGATGCAGTGGTTTTATTTTCGTTTTTTTTTCCTTCCAAAACAGTTTCAATTGGTTGTAAAACGTGATTCTGATATGTTTCTAGGTGAATTGGTTTTTGATATTCAAAATTCTAGGTCGCTAGAGGCCTAACTATGATGCAGTGATTGTCTTGCGTTTATTTCATTCTAAAAAAGTTTCTGTTGCTTGCAAAATGTCATCCTATTATATTTTACAGTGTTTCAATGTTTATCAGCTCTGGTTGCTAGGCCGCTGGACCGCAAACTTCAGGTTGCTAGGCCACCAACTTCAGACACCCTTATTTCCACCATATTCACACAAATCTTGGTTTAAAACCATTAAACAAAGAACTGTGCATAAAATTATGACAACATTTATGGTGGCAAAAAGGTCATGGAAATAATTTCATTTATCGTGCCTAGTCGATATATAACTATCACGTGCCATTTCATAAGATATAACTGAAAGTGCTTCAATAAGTATTTAAAAAAGAAAAGACAGTCAGATAGATGTCAAATAAAACTGTATAGATGAACTTAATCAAGAGGAGAATGGTGAACTTCAGCTAGGTGGATGTTCTGGAATATCTCATACAATATCACAAGAACAGTGACAGATTATAATAAAAAATTGATACAAATAAATCATAACAAACTTCTGTTAACAATGTATAATAATAATCATATATAAAATAAAGGGTGCATTACCAATAATAAGCATGGTGTATGCTGTAATATAAATGGAGTTGTACAATCTGTGATAGAAAATATTGGTTAACTGAATCAGTTTTAAATTACATGTAGTATTCACCTGCTGTAACATCAGTTTCATCATTGATTTCTGCACAAGGTATTATTAATGGAAATGCATATATTACTGAATAAGACAATGTTACCGGACTTTTGTTTAAAATGAACATTTTAAATGGAAACACCAAAGACTTAAACTGACTATTCGGAACATCTCGAGCTTTTCCGTACCTCCATTATTGGAAGTTGAACGAGGTGTATCGACTGATATTACATATGCTGTAGAAGATTTTGGGAACATGACAAAAAAACATTATTCATAAGATTGTTACATATCACCATGAACAGTTTGCAGCCGAATATCCTAAGTTTATAAAAATACAAAAATAATCACAATGTAAAACCGAATCAGATCATTGTTTATAGATACCAGACATAAATCTTACTCCGCAGAGCTAGCCAGATACCGCGTACTGAATTCAAAGTGCTATAAGGAAGCTTGAATCAAGACGGACCAAACATGATTAAAGCTTTCATATCAAGAGAATATACTGACACAAATATAAAAAGCAATGAATGCCCCCGTAATTGCCTGGATAGTAATTTCTAATTATTGATCAAACAAGAACTTGGTCAAAAGGTTCTAAAGTCATTGACAAGGTTTAATTTTGGTCACTATGCCCTTGACCTTTGAACTCAAATCTATTGAGGCCATCCACATGAAATGATCAAACTCACAACCAAGTCTGAATAGCACTTGCAAAAATGCAACCAATACATTAAGACTAAATTATATTATCAGCAGTCGTGAAAAGAGATGAACGTTGTTTATAAAAGCACATATTAGTTCAAATAAAGTCATCAACGTTAGACTCATTTTTCAGCGATAACAAGGAATGAAACACATTGTTTTCTGTCTTCTTTTTACAAAGCTGGTCAAACATGAATACAAGAATCTGAAAAAAGAAAGATTTATGTTAATAGAACGGTGTCATTTAGGTAGTCTGTAAGCTTTCTTTATTACAATAATAATTTATGTCTCGATATCAGAAATAGTAAATATGATCTGTTACTACACCGTTCCGTAATATTCATAAAGAGAACAACTTTAAGAGTTGCTTTCAAACATCGTTTTTAGACATGCACATTGTAGGTCATTCCTTAGTATAAATACACTGTATATACATGTATATCATATGCATTCACTGTTAAAAGTCGTAGGAATAAACATTAAGTAATGGAAAGAAATAGGTTTTACTACAAAGACCGTTACAAAAAGCCAAGTGTACGGAAGCCACACATCAAGTCTGGAATAAGTGTTAAAACACCTGTGTGCGCAAAATAATGATTCAAAGACTGTATACTAAAACTGAATTCAGTAGTATTTTTATGTTTCCGATTAAGGCAATACTTACAGAAAGCCACATGATAAGGCAAGCCGCAAGACTCACGTAAAAGGCTTGATCAATTATCTCCATTGGATGTTTGTTACCAAACAATATACATCCCGTTAATATCATACAACCTGAAAACAATAATAGGACAGTGGCTGATCATGTGACTTAAGTAGTTCAAAGTTTATTGGCAAATAGTTAATTAATATAAAATGACGTATTAAGGCCTATCATGACCAACATAGGAATGGTGTATTATGGAATATTAAAATAGCCACAAGAACCAAAAAATACCATCTATTTGTAAATGTATGTATATTATGTATATGGCAAATTTTCGATTACAATGTATATTTGTATGCAGTGTGAAGCGATTCAGTTGAAAACCAATTTACTACAGCATTAATTTGTCTTGGTTCAACAATATAATCGTAAAAATGAAACTTCAAGACAGTCTGACATTCGGCATATCATTTTCATTTTTTGTTTTGTTCTGAAAATCATCGTACATTATGTATAATTATGTAACAATATGATATCATATGTTTGTCTCCCTCATTTTGTCATGAATGTTATGTGAGTGAAATAAAAGGATTTTATTTATGAGGACGACACTGTGTCCGAATTTGATAAAATGCGGGAAGACTGGTTAGAATGCGGATGTACAGATACATATCAAAGTACTCAAAGTACTGCAACATGAATGGGAACTAGATTAACAATTACTTGGCGGATGCAGATAAATGTAGTATATATGTATACTTAGGTCCGCAAACGCGCCGAGCGAGTGACGGCTATAGAAAGCTGAATTATAAGTTCAGGTTCCAATAAAAAGAGGATTATACTTTATTAATATAATAAAAAAGTACTTACTAATCGGGAAATATAAAAATATATTGATTTTAAAGCATAATCTATTGATTCTATAGAACTTTGTGTGATCCAGTTCTGAACAGGTCGTCCTTTGGAAGATCACTATCACGTAAGAGTTCACCATCATCTCAAGTAGAAATATACTTGCCACAAGATGTATTGCGAATACAACAGGATCCAAAACTAAAAAATATCAGTATACATCACTATATATGAACATCGTCTCTCTATACATACTATCAATAAAATAAATATAAAATGGATTATTTCCCTTAGACACGAAATGACACATTAGTCATACATGTATAATATAATATTACATATCCAATTTACAGACCATACCAGTCACTAATATATTATACTGAACTGTTCGTTCTTCTTCGATCGATGGATAATAAATATAAAAGGAATGTAAACAAAGAATCATAACGAGAAAGTATGTACGTACGTATTTGGTTTGTGTTGGTGCAAATTATAATATACTACCATTAATAAATTGGTCTACGAATTAATGTTTTGTAAACCATTTGAATATAAAATTGTACATGGACTAAACATGCAATGAGTGCAGTCATAATTAATTTATAATCTAGACATTTAAGATAATCTAGGTAAATCCTGTAACTATAATCACAAAACGAAAACTACGTGTATATAAAACCAACTTCATCAAAAACAAATAAAACATATACACGTAAAACTTGCCTTTTCCGTGCATCGAACCGTCCGTCCACAACTCATGAACTAACCCTTTCTTCACGCCATCAACTGTTAGCCAATATGGAGAAAATGTGCCAATGAGCTGAAAACTAAATGGTAATGCCACACAGAAACATAATTGAACATTCAAAACCCAACGTTTACCCATGTTTATCTAACTTTCGGTATGAATAGTTCTAATGGAAACCCCCTTCTTGAACCGAAAGTAGTAAATATAACCATGAATATGTAATGTCTTTTTACGATTGAGTTGGTTCGAATTATATACCCGTTTATAATGAAGTTTCAAAGACCTGTTCTTTACATATACTATAGTATGTATCTATCGCCCATTGGTTTATCTTAACGACTGCATGATTGTTATATGTTATATGAAATAAGTTTATAAACATATATTATCAAATACATGATATATATAGCGTGCATATATTTCATTCTTCAATGGTTTAAAGGCGTTAACTACTAAATATCCCACTCGGACACCTCGGTCGATTCCGTACATTCACTCGAGGTGTATCGAATGGTCGTCCGAGGTGTATATTGTTTTCCGTTGACTTGTGATGCACGGCAACATGTAACGGGAACCAGTTTAGCCGAGGTGTTGAGCAATCTCCTACGGAAGATCCAGCTGTCGTTTGTTTTCTTTCACCAAACATGTCATTTGGAGAAGCTACAGGTTCTTTGAGGAGGGGTTAGACTACAGTCAAAGGAAACTTATTAGGTGCCGCCTGCCGTATATAACTGAAATATTATTGAAAAAAAAAACGGCGCTTAACCCAGTACGTGAAACAAATTTATCCTTTTATACATCCCCACGACGTATACTATCCATCCCCTAAGAAACCGCCCGTGTGTCTACATCAGTAAACTGAGCATGGTGTAAAATGAAGCTGTACATCTGTTTACGCTGACACAGATTATGACAGATGTTCAATAATAGGAAAATAGTTAAACACATGTGGTAGCTATAGGACGTGTACGTGTATATGTATTAATGCATACCGTCAAGTATATTGGCCCTGATAAAATATTTTAATTCGGACTGATGCGAGAGAAAATAAAGCAGACGAATTTTATCGAAGTTTTTTCCACAGTATACAAATACATTAACAGAAGTCATTAATTCCAAACTATTAAAGGCAGAAAACGTGAGTTTATTTTGTCTGAGTTTCCGCCGTGCGCTGTGTCGGAATCCGTGTAAGAGGACAGAGGTCGAGCCGTAAGTTGACCAATCATAATCCTCACGCAGATTTATCACGTGACTTACACAAGCAAAACAAACTCGCATGTACATTGTAAAGACGTGGCAAGTTATACGGAGATTTCATATATAGTTCTGTTACCTTGTGTGAAAATTAAGTTATAGAATGTCGTCTGAAGCACAGACCGCTGACCAGAAGTATATGGACGAGTATGACGATTACAATATTGAACAGGATAAATTTGTAAACGCTGGACACAGTGGAAAAGGGCGTACGAAAAAGGAGGCATCCCAAAATCACCACGAGGACCCGACTGGTCATACGAGAAAAAATGTCCAGAAATTGATGAATAATGCCGCGAATAACAAGAAAGCTTGAGAGGTTCGTCTATTTCTCTAATTATTTGTGTAACAATAAAAAAAAACTTATTTCTGCACAGCTGGTTAACCCCAATATAACTTGTTTGGTCCGCTGCACAGCTAGCTAACTCGTTCGCCATAAAGAGAATAATTTATGTACATGTATATGTGTGTATTTATCCAGTCTACCGTTACGGTTATTAGTTCACTGTCTTTTACGAGGTATCGTAAATATTTGCATCGTTATAGTTTCATTTGAACATAGAGACAATGAATAAATTAAGCTAAGTTAATTCTAGCTTATACGTATACTCTATAGTTAACACAATGGAATCGGAAATTTTATCGCCCGAGACCAATATGGGTACGTTCTACATGTATATTGTTACATTATATAAAACATACATCACAGTAATAAAGCCCGAAATATGTTTAAAGCACAAACTATAAAATATGATACACTGACATGGGTTTAGTTTTCCCAACAGCTCTTTGATTTCATTACAGTCAATTAAATACTTCAGATGTCCGTTGTTAGAGCGTAAATAGCGAAATTATACGGAATTGGTCGAACTCCTAAAAGGACGTTTCAATCCTGTTTTTTTTCTATAGACCAGTTCTGCTGCAGAAGCTATAGGTACCTATATTTGTCTCCGATGATTAAATTTCCGATTCCTGTGGTTAACATAAAAAATAATTGCGCATTTGTGCGTGTAATAGATAGACGTGTTCGTATATATATTGACCTTTTACTGTGATGTATGATTCATATATTAACTATGTTACAATATACATGTACATGTAATGTTTCTGTTTCCCACTTTTACTGTAGCACGAATCGTATGTAATACATGTAGTTTTACGAAGTAATACGCAATCGAGTATACTATACGACATGCACGAGCGTAGCTATCAACGCTTGTCTCAGGGTTTGGGAAAGAGGCGCAATATTAATTGTTTTCTAGTCAACTGCAGTGTCTTAAATTCATATCAGCCTCTTCGGTTTTCTGGTTGGCCGATTTCATAATCGAATTCGGAAGGGCAATCTTCATTTGTGCGGGTGGGCCCTGATCGACTATATATACTTATATATTTCAAAAGTGTCTCGTCATCACAAACGGTCTAATAAGTTGGACTATCTTCATATATGGCGTATCGAAGGCCATAAAACATACACGTTTCATTTATAGCTCGCTCTTAAATTATGACACGTACTTTATGCGTCTTATATTGCTACATTGGCCGGCGTAGATCAACTTAATTATTAGACTGTTTGTAACGGCGAGATATTATTTGATTTGCACCCTTCCTGTTGAGAGCTAGGATGGCCCTCGCGAATTCAAAATAAGTGGCCAGACCTTTTAGCAATGTTGTATGACGTATATATATATACGTACTACATAATTACATATTCTTCACTTATCCCCAAAGACGTCTGTGCATGGCTTCAATGGTTGTTTACTGTATAGAAATGATACGTACTGTACAGAAAACGGTCCCAGATATGCTTATATAAATTCGAATGTTTACGATGTGTCGATAAATTTTAATGGGAGCGCTGACCTTGATAATAAAAGTTTACCTGAAAGGAGGGTAAATTTGAGGTCAAATGTGAGTGCCCTTTGCAAATAAAAAAATGCCTTCCTTGTGTATACTCATAACCCTGTAACTTTAGACAATAAAACTACCTGTTCGGAACTTAATACAGTAAAACCTTTGACAACCGGAGTTCCCTGACAATTTTTTAAGTTCCATTTTTCGGAATTTATAAAAAGTTCTCTGAAAACGGAATTTTCAGAACACCTGACATTGGCCCGGTCCGGAAAGGATTTTCCTTTTTTTCTTGGATTGAATAGAATCTAGTTCTCATGTCTCCCGTCAGTCACAGATCTCTTATACACTGGATGCATGTATATATTGGACCCAGACAAAACTTTAAAAAAATGATTCGATTTAACTATAATCAAAGTACTGAAAGCACTTAATATGGAAACTGAACTTACATAGACTTGCATTGCAAACATGTATTTGGAACTAAGTTTAGCAATTGCATGACACGTACGGGGTTCTTTTGTCCGCATAAAAATTCATGCGCATAGAGCGAGTGATGGCTATGGAAGGCTGAACTACCCGGTGTTCAGTTTCTAAAAAATGTCTATATATAAGAGTTGGCCCCCTTGTTTTAGCCATACCATCCAGAGTTGTCTTTCTTAGATTTCTAGTACTTTAAGTGAGTGTAGAACGAATTTTCAGTTTGGGTAAGTGAAGGGTACACTAGTGTTCTGTTTACGTACCAAAAAAAAGAGATCGGACCAAAGATAATATGTGTCAAACCAAATACCTACCAAATACTATTGTTGTGAAATATGATGTTTACACAAGTTCATTTATAAGGTACATTGTTAGTAATCATATACATGCTTCTTTTGTTTGCTTTAGTGTGTTGAGAGATTAACCAACCTGACCTACTTTATGTTTTATCTTTTTCAGATCACTTCTCTATCTAGGATGTCGGATGTATCAGAATGGAATCAATTTATGGACTATGCATTAGTGACCTGTGATAATTGTTTAGTTTACCTTGAACTTTGATGTCAGTTTTTTCAAACTTGCTGCAAGCTTAAGAAAAAAAAACTGACAGAAATTAATTGGTGAAGGAGGAATGTTGTCTTGTTGAACTGATGTGAAGTTGTAATATATTGCACTAAGACTGTGTTTATTTCAAGATATCACATCTTAAGATGTGTTTTATGCACAAGACTATCATATGTTTCATCCATATCGCTTACTTATTCTATTCCATTAGCAAATTTATGTTAATTAGCATAATTCATTGATCTCATTATTTTCATTGTAAAACATTGTAAAATGAGCTGTTATATAGAGGAATATATTCCTTAATAAAATGTTCCGTTCATTGTCATGGGTTGATTCTATTGAAAATCAAAGTACTGTAAGTACTCATGGAAACTTAACTTGCATAGGCTTGCACTGAAACATTGAATGGATGTAGGAAAACATAGTACTTAGGTTAGCATCAAAATTCATGCGCACCTAGCAAGTGACGACTATAGAAAGCTGAACTATCGTTCAAAAATGAGTTGTATGATGAAAACATTTGTTAAGTATGAATATAAACCACCCAAATAATAAGGTGTAATAGTTTCATTGGTTTTCTCAGATATTTGCTTTTATTCAATAATATATACATTTCAAGGGTCCTCTGTTGTTATGGTCTCTGGTTAGTAATCACTAGCTCCTATCTGCTGTCAGTTTGAATCCTCTCATGCTCAGGACCCAATAATACATACATGTAAGGAAGCTGCCAAGGTGTACATCTGGGGTGTTCTTCCACCCCTAAAGCTAGAAGTCACCAAATTACCCTGGTTGTTGGAGTGATGATGGTGTCCATTTCTATATTATGATGTCACAGCTACAACTGACCATTAAAAGAACATATTTACATTTGCAAAACTGACTAGATATATTGTTACTGAGACTTTTATACCTTTCATTAAAGCCAATTGATGAAATTCTTCCAAGCATTTGACAGACTAAAACTCTTTCAAGTAGCATGTTGTTAATATATTCATCACAATTCATCAAACACTCATGAATTCTCATACCAGTTGAACAGTTCAATTAAAGCAATTTTGACATCTCATACACACTATACGAAGAAGATTTGATTTATTCACAGAGCCGTAAATTATAACGAGTATCCATACAGTTAATGCAATACATCACAGGTATGTGACCAATGTTTGCCTTTGCTAAACATATACAAAACAAATATGAACAAATATTATGTATAATACAGACATACATTGGTCACATGCCTTTGACCTCAAAGAAAAGTATGACAATAAATAAATCATGAAATAAGAAACAAATATTTATTCATAAAAAAAGGTAATATATCACAGAAGATAATACTATTTGTAAGAGGGAAGAAATTATGAAGGCTAAAACAACATATAAACAAACATAAACAATTAACAATAACAATTTTAGCAATGGTCTAAGTAACAGACCTCCAACCATATTGACACAAACAACACATTATTATAGTTAAGTGATCATTCCAGAAGTTAAACAAACAGCCAGTGTCATATTTTGGTGACTCTCCACCTTTAACAGTTGAGGTAGACTCATTAACTCATTATTGTTACTATTATTAAATGAAGATTATAGTTTGATTTAAGCACTGAATTAGAACTGTGGACTTTTTTGACTAGTCAATGGATGAATCCAGTCCCCCCATGCAGCACTGAATGAACCATACTTAACATCGAAATTATATTAAAACAAAAAGTATAATACAAAGGCAGTAATAACAGACCTTTGACAGTAAAATAGAAATAAATTTTATTAAAAAAAAACGCTATAATTTCCTTATATGAAAAGAATTGTCAAGGAATATGATCCCACTCAATGATATTTATGTTACAATTGGGCTTTATTTTGGGTCTTTTTGAGAGAATAATTTACAATTTTACCATCAGAGGTCAGTTGATTCTGCCTGGGGTGAAATACTGATAACAATAATGTGATAGAAAAAACACACACAAGAAACTTAAAGATTAAAAGTACATACAACAGAACTGGTGCCTCTATCACAGGTTATTACAATCAAACAAACAATTGTAAGTAATACTGTGTGAACAACTTTAACATGTGTTCAGCACTACATGTATATCATCAACAATAAAAGCAAAATAAAATAACTATGCGAAACAAATTCAAAGAGAATACATTTAGAGAAAATGCATCAAATTATGTAATTAATACTTATTATCCGTCTGTGTTATTTTCATAGAACTATCAATTATAAATTATTTATGAAAGCACATGCCAACTTTGTTCCTGGCTATGTATTAAAGTAACAGGCTACTTTCCAATTAATGATAAATTTGTGAAATAAATTCTATGAGTCCCCTGTCAGTCTCTGACACAAAGATCAAAGGAATTACAAAATATCCCAATCAGATAAATGATGACTAAGTCAGCAGTATATGATATCTCAGTTTAGATAAATACATATTGGGTAAATAGTAATGCAGTATAAAGAATTTGTCCCCTCAAATGTTATATTAATACAAGAGAGTATTTAAATTTTTAATACTGTTATAAGATATATTTGTTGAAGTAATAAAATGATATGATAAAAATTAGACCTATTCTAAAAATGAGAATAGCAAATCATTGTCAATACAATTCATTCATCGATAAACATGAGTTATAATTTCTGGGGAGTCAAACACAAGGTCGGTCTGTCGCCGCTCCTCCAATCTTGGTAATTTTGACCAATCGAAAGTTGTGAATAATGTGACCGATTTTTTAAGACGGCGAGCGTTAAAAGCATCATCATCACTAACATATACAGGGCTGAAAAATAACAACAACAAATAAATCTGTACCCACAGTAAACCAAATGAATGGTAAAATTAAATACATTATATTTCACTTTATAAACAAATTATCATTTTGTATAATTATTGTATCTGATCAATGTACAATATGTAATATCATTTTTGTCAATAGATGTACATTGTGTAGTATATAAATCTTCAGTATATCAAGTTAATCAGACCGTCATCTTCTAGGGACCTCCCTGGTTGAGGGTTTACTGTCTATGACTAGTAATCATTAGGCCCTCCTCACCTCTGCAGGTGCAAGTCCGACCTGCGGCCAGACAAACTTCACATGTGAGGAAGCTTCCAGCAAACATACTGAAGGTCAGAGGTTCAACCCAGGAGTAAGTCTGGGGTCTTCCTCCATTTGCAAAAGCAGGACAACTTGCCAAATGACACATATGATGGATGTTTGTGGGACATTAAACCTCCTCTCTCCCCCCTGCCCCTATTTTTTTACTTGAAGAAGTGAAATGGTGCTTTTATTGAATGATATTTCATTTTGAAACACTAGTGGTTATGTAAAACCTACCTATCTCGTAAAAAGCTGTTACCAAGATCTCTTGTATCTGAAATGATAAAGATAGTAATGTCACATTAATATAGCAATCACAGTGCTACATCACAAGTCTTAAGTTTTGTTTTCATGAAACTTATTAAAATCATGTATTTTTAGTTACTTCAGGGTACTTCATCTAAAGATTTGCAACAGCCCTTTGATCTCTTTACAGCCTAATATCCTAGAGGTCAAATTTGATCATTTTTTCGAGCTTTGCTAAGGTAAGCTAAAAAATAAAGAATGCAGATTTTTTATTAGTTATTACATTAGCCTATAAACCCATACTCCAGGAAGACTTATTATGTTATCATTGCATGACAAGCATTTCAAAACAACTGAAGTGACAACATTCTAAGAACCTCCACATGTACAAGTTATAAAACTGAATGCTAGGTGTTTAATTAAAATTTAAATGTTTTTTGTGTTAAATATAAATAATAATAACGGAAGTAATTCAAATTCTTTGAAGACAAAGTACAGTAATCTGTCATTGATGATACATGTAATTATATATATACGGTCAACAATTACAAATCATGAGGAAAAATGTCAAGCAATTTAAAAAATAAATTCAAAAGGGATCAAATTCAAATAATACTAAATAATAAAGAAATGCAAATACACTGTAATTAATGAATACATATAAATTAACATAAAAAATAGAACAATTACTATTTCTTTTGTATGGGCCAATTCATTATCATGATAATTAGCAATAGTTTTGGTAAGTGACTAATAAAGCATGAAAGGCAAGGTCTTGTAAATAAAATGAAATTCTCAAATATCAATAATAAAAGCTGAATATTTACATTAAAAATACTAAAAAAGTTCATGGTAGTTAAACCAGAAAATATTGCAAAAGTCTTCTTTTGTAATTGAAAGCTTAAGCTTAAACTAAAATATCGCTCGACAATGATAAAATCAAGCAATATATAGTATAAGTTTTTATAACTTAACTGAATCAATATATGAATTCACCAACAGAATTTAATACACATATACTATTTAGAACTTAAATGTCAACGTTTCGACATGGACTGTCTTTTTTTGCAAGAATCAAGTAATGGACGTTACGCCTCATACCGGTAGTAATTTTAAGAAAACGTAACATCAAGTCTTTGTATAACATAACTGTACACTTAATTGTACATTATGGTTATTTAACTTAAGGAAAGTCAAACTGAGATAAATATTAGATTTTTAATGCATAATTATGTATACAGCATATTTACTGACTGATATTCCAAAGCAACCATGACATAACAAAACAGTAATGTTAGAAAAATATAACAGCACACTATGACAATAAACAGGTTCCTATCAGTTATCTCCCTTTTTATTAGAAAATCTGCTATAATTATAAAACTCACAACAAACCCAAACTATTAACACAAGAAGGTTGATATCTTCAAAGTTTCTCTACTCTTGATGTAAATACTAGTAATATTGGACAACTATCCAAGCTACGTTGGTTACAGTATACATTTTTGTATAGTACCAAAAATGTGCAATGCAAATGAAAATACATGTTTGTGAATAATTCTATTGATCAGTAAGTAACAGTATGAGTTGGGTTAGGGAAATAAACTGAAAATTCTGTTTTGATTCAAAACCTCATAATATAAGTATGAAACAAGGTTAACATAACACAATAAAACTCTGGTAAGCAACCATCACTCACTCTTGTCAGGTTTGATATATCTCCGTGGTAACTGTAACTCTGTAGAGTGTAATGATTAACATTACATGAACAATTATTGCATATTCAAGACATAGTTCAATGATCATTAAAAGATAACATACTTAACCTTAATGATGCCAAGCTACAACCTGTACCATATCAAGTGAACTTAAGAATGTATTCATCACTTACATTAAGTAGTTTTATTTATCTATCTTTCAGCTTTCTTAAATCGGTCAATAATTGATTCAATTTAACAGCCATTTAATAGCATGTGTCAAATGATCTCTCGATATGCAATGATACTGCATTGCTTAAAAGTAATAATTCAATATTGATTAATGATTAAGAATCTATATGCCAGCTATTAAAGCCACAACACCATATTTTACAATCTATATACAATTATTCAGGAAGTTGCATCTACCTCTAAGTAAAACTTAACCTGCTTGCAAAAAGCATGTACATGTATTAGATTTATCAATATTTTAATAAAATGACTGCTAGACATAATTTTGTAATTTGGATGTTATTTAACAATTGTTTAATTGCAGTTCATTAATTCCAGTTAACTGTTCTGATTTATTAATAATACCTTTTACTTTTTAAAACATTAATTTCTTGTTTATATAACCAATACAAGATACTGCTCAAATCATACATTTATGTTACGTACCAAACTTAGTAAGTTGTTGTTCTTTGCCAGGATAGTACAGATTCGGTGGTCCCTCTGAACGTCGACCAAATGCTACGGTCTCTCTTATCTTCTCTTGTTCCTGCGCATAAATCTTTCTTGCAGCATCTCTTTCATTCTTTAGCACCTCTGTAATAAAATATATTTGTTAACAAACAATATGTAAGATTAGTTGCCATTATAAGACAACAGCATTAATATGGCAGGTATGATTCAATTATCTGGTCCAGACTGGTGACATGGCTTGATAAGATTTTTTTTATAGTATCTTTGTAGTGAGTTCCAAACTTTTTGTATAAGATTCTAGCTGTTATCTTTTTC
The DNA here is from genome assembly GCA_964023205.1 of Lutraria lutraria. Lineage (NCBI taxonomy): Eukaryota > Metazoa > Mollusca > Bivalvia > Venerida > Mactridae > Lutraria > Lutraria lutraria. The sequence goes on along the minus strand of OZ026846.1, from coordinate 12,705,892 downwards.
TAAAGTATTTACCGCAAGTTAAAATTTGATAATTCCAAATACGGATGAAGCTTACAATCTGTTTTTTTTTTACATGAAATTTAGAATAAATATGGAATTGATTTTCTGATATTGCAATCAAAAAAAAGTGTCTTCACAAAAAAAGACAAACTTTTTATGGATAAGCACTTGATTTAAAAATTTTCCCATTGAAAGAATCTGTTTACCTTGTCTGTCAAGCAGCTCAGCTGATGGCACAGAGTGAATCACAAACAATCTATAATCAGGTTCTTGTGCAACAGGATTATTGAACAAATCTGAAACAATCACAAAGACAGGTATGAAAAAATCACTCTGAATCAAGTACCGATACTGAAAACATTGGTAACATGGCCTTGTATGTGCTTCCATTAGTAAAGAGGTCATCAACTGACTCACATATTATGTTTGGTACAAACGATCATGCAGTTAAACTCTCACAACTGAAAATAGATTATTGTACATGTAGTAAGGAAAATAACTAAGTACTGAAAGTATTCATGGAAACTGTACTTACATAGACTTGCACTGCAACATGAAACTAGTAAAACAATTGCATAGGGGATGTAGATTAACATAGTACTTAGGTCCACATAAAATTCAAGCGCACTAAAGTGACAGCTATCGTTCAGTTTCCAAAAATCCTGAGAGTAAAATACTTTGTGTAAATACATGTAATACATATTTGAATGTTTTTCTTTAACTTATCTTCAATCACAAAAAGAACTAAAATTATGCAAAGAATATGTAATCATCTCAACATTACATGTGTACAGGAAAACTACACAAACAATCTTACTTAAAGTTTTTAAGCATTGCATCTTCTTAAATTCTTTCACAATAAGATCTAGTTTAGTAATTTGATTGTTGTGTAACATGAGTACTTCCAGGCTTGTCAAATGTTTTAATGAACCGTAAACATCTGTCAGCTGGTTGTTCTGGAGGTAAAGCTCTGATAATTGAAAGTTGTGCTGTAAACATGTCAGCTTTCGTAACTGAAACAATACAATATAAACATATTAATCATTATACATAATGTCAAATGCCTTGTTGTTAGCAGATCACTGTCAATAAAAGTAGATTATGATAACAATATAATTAAGTTTATCAGGTCCACAACAAGACAATGTAGGATCTTAGAAAAACATGCATTTCATAAAGGAGATGAGTTTTAAGGCAATCATTCTTTATCTATGGAACAGTTTCCAGCACAAACGACTGGGTACTAAATAAAAAGCAAACATTATTAATTTATTATATTATTATAGATATAGCACTGCAAAATTTAGTAATTTGTTTTACATACAATGTATCATGTTGATTCATGTTTGAGGTTAGACAGACATTTATTTAAAATGGGAAGTGGTTGGCTCCACAAACTTACATACACCAGAACATGAAGAAGCACATTATTGACTAACTTTAACAATGCTTAGATAGATCCTGATAAAAGCTAAGCAATGCATCTACACTTATTTAGTAACCATAAATTTCAGGATTTATGTAGGCATCCAACATTACAAACAATGGGAGATTTTTGCTCCCCAAACTTTTTTCTTAAGTACTGCAAAATACACATTTAGAATAAACAGACACAAGCTGGGCTTATATCAACCATGAAAATGAGTTCAGCACATTCATTGCCATTGGAAAAATCCCTCAGTATTTACTTGCAGTATATTCTAATGAATTAGATACATATTATAACAGCATTCAGAATTCTTACCATGTTCTTATTCAGCCATAAACATTTTAGATTTTTAAATTTTGACAGATCCACACATTCTGAAAGATTTCTGAAATAGAAATGCCACATTTAACCACATGAGTCAAAGTCCTACACAACTTTATCATTGCTGGGTGAATTTAGAAGTCATTTGTTTGTCTGGGAGTTCAATAGATTTTAAGAGAAACTACATGGCCAGTACCTATTTTATGTACATATATATACATATGTACATTTGTATAATTACTATTAAAACATATCATAAACAAAGAATAATCAATATGTTGTCAATTTGGATTTTCGTTTCATCATGTCATTTTATGAAAAAGTATCACAATGTAGAAATTAAACAAATTATTACATTAGTGATTGTACAGGCAATGAAATAAAGAAAAGGATTCCACGAAAACAAGATGTAATACAGATGAAGGATCACAAGACAGTTCATACTCACTTATCAGCTAGGTACAACTCTGTTACATCTTTGTTTTTCTTTATATTTCTTTCCTCCAGATGGTCCTCTATAACCTGCAATAAAAAATAAATCATCTATACGCTAGCCCTTCTGAATTAATTCATGAAATCAGTCAACCAGAAGCTAATCAAGTAAGGCTATCCTGACAGCTGTTCTGCTGCTAACAATTAGTCGTGTGACCATGGTAAATTATAGTTATAAGTACAGATGATGTATTGCACAAATTTGTTAGTAAGAAACATTTTTTAAACATGTCCCAATTTTTATTTTTAGAAACATACTATTGGAGCAGAACTGTAGGTGCTCAAACATTATGGGAATTACCCTACAGAATTATTTATTGTTCACCCATTGGGCCAAATGTGAAGCTCAAGATAGTTTTGCTGCAGGCAGACATTTATCAGGTGTTTATAAATGTTAATATGCTCAAACAAATACCAAAGAATAGACATAAAAAAACAACTGTTTTAAAGGGGCATGCCCTGGAACTGAAGCGTCTCGAATATAAATCAAATTGGTATCATTTGAATGCCAAAATCAATTAATGAAAGTCCTGTAAAATATTTACGAAATGTCCCGCTATTTGACTCAATATACACATTTCAAGATTTACCAAACCTGCCGATTACGCCTTAGAAAATATTCGTCATTTTCATAACTCGACCCTTTCGGGATCTGTCAAAAGCGGAAAAAATGTCAACAAACTGTGAAATGGTAAGTATTGCTCATGTCATGTTCATTGTTTGCGTCATAAAGCTTATCTATCGATCAATTATAGGTAAATATCATTGTTTTGCTGCTTGAAAGGCAGCGCGCACGCTAAGTTAAATTCTCAGACGAATCGGAAATATCATTGTCGTCAATAAAAGGCTTGTAAGCCTTTTATTTAAACCGGCATATAAATACCCACGCGTGCGTTATAGGGCCAATTTTGAAGGCACATTCTTCTTTGACTTTTTGGTAATAATTGTTTTTACAAGTGATAAACGCATTTTTGGTGTATAAAACCCAAGACACAGCAGTTCCTGGGCATGCCCCTTTAATATACAATGTAGTACTGTTTATACTATACTGTTTATTGTAATACTGTTTTGTACATTTTTGGTAACAGTGATTGATCTGTGACATCTAAAGTACATGTTAAAAAAATCAGAAGTGAGAAAAATCTATGGTCCTCACTGGACCCAGGACCCTTAACACCATAGACATACACTGAACTGGGCACATCATCAACTCAACAGAAAGGCTATTGAAAGTGCCAACATTCAAACAAGCACTACACTCCTCCCACTTTCAAGGCCTTTTTCAAAAATTGGTCAGGGGCCATAGCCTTTCATTTTGGGAATTTCAAGCATGATTTTCAGCCAAATTGAGAGACAGACAACCTAGTTAGAATGTGTTCAGTTAAGAAATATCTTTTTATCATTTGTAAGTTATAATGTTGTATTTCAATAAATAAGGCTAAATAATGTAGGTTTTATTCACAGAAAATGAGAAATAGATTAATTTAATGGAGAATCATATTTCAACTAATTGGGATTTTCAGCATTATATTTTGGGGAATTTCTTTTACCAAATTGGGAAAAAAGAGCCTTTTTGCAATTGGAAAGTCACCAAATATCGGCCTCTATAAGGCCTTGCCTTTTATTTAATAGAACTCATCAGCTCATCAGTTTGATACTCCTTGTCTATGCATTACCACTTTAAGTTTAAATGCCGCTACCACCATTAAAGTAAATTAGGAGCGAGAAAAATCTGGTCCTTACAGGGGATTGAACCCAGGACCCTTAGCAGTTAGCACTGTAGGCGGACATTCAACCACGTCACTTGAGTTAATTCCGCAAGGCTCTTGAATGTGGCCAATATTCCTACAATCACTACGATGTTGAATTTTAGCTGTCACAGTGTGTTCTTCTTTCATGAAAATACAGGGCTCTCTCTGGAGCATTGTCGCATATGTCAGTCATGTACAATTGTGCACAAGAATGAATGAAAAAAAGAGGAAATTAATTAATGATAGGATAGACATTAATTAATTAGCATCAGATTGTCAGGTGGTGTGTACTATGGAACACAGGAGATTGAAATTATGACTCATAATTAAGCTAAGATATAGCCTCGGATGATATATATATATGAGTGATTTGTTGCAGCAAGTGACATATGGATAAAATTTTAATCTACTGTGGTACGGATTCGAAGTAGAGAGCTTAGGTTTAGTTGCTGTACTTCACAGAGACCACTGTCCACGTGTGACAATTATTGAGATAAATATTGATTAAAGGGTAATTAGTTCAGCTATATATCAATAATCTCCTTTATTTGTTGGAAAAACAATCCATGAAAAGGTGTTGGGAATTTAATCTTACTTGCGCAGAGGCCGCCATCTTTGTTGTTGCTACAATAAATCACACAAAGCTAGAATCCAATTATTTTCGAATAAATAAAAAACAGCAAAAAATAAGAATTTAAACAACAGTTGATAACATAACAGACATTGGAAATTCAACATACGTCATAATTTGAACTTATATGCGAGAAATTGGATAATTTGAAGAGAAAAACTTTTGTAGGTTTATTCGTTCTTAATATTTTCGTACACTTCACCACTCCGGACTGTGAATGACAGTGAACGAGTAAGTCGGGTTTTCTGTAGTATAATGTGGTTCTATTGGTATAAGGTAACAATTAATCGTATTTTTAAAGTTTGATTTACTACGATAATTAGATGTTAGCCCCCAAATTAAAATGATTTTTTTTATTTTCAGTTGTTTTCTACTTTCGGTTTTGGCTTAATTTTGGATTTTCCGAAAACGCTCTGTTATGATTTTCGAAATCGGCTCGGGTTGTCGCCTTTTTTCCAGATTCGTTTTTGGAATTCAATAGTATTTTTATCGTTGGAAGAAGTTTTTGGTAAAGTATTTCTTAATGCATACATTTTACGCAAGTTATAATTTTCGATAATAGACGATATCTAGACTTGATTTGTAGATCTATTACATTAGATAAAAAAGAATCATTTACCCATTGTTTATGTTAATTTTTCTATGACGATTTCGGACTGCGTTTTCGATTTGTTTGTCAGAACTTGTTCTTTTAAATTTCTTGGATAACATTTGTTGATTTAGATAATCTAGTAGTCCAACTAATTAGACTGTTTGTGACGACGAGATACTTTTTGACTTGGCCCCTTCCCGCACAGGATTGCCCTTCCGAATTCGTTCACGAAAATAGGCCAACCGGAAAGCCGAATTAGTAGGGCTAGATAATCTAGATACTATAATTAATCAATTATGATGTTCATTGTTTATATATCACCGTAATCACGTGCATGACATACTCACTGGATGACACAAGTTTGAACTCTAAAAAAACATACTATATACAATTTTTATAGGATTAATTTACGTTTCATTGATAGATAAGTTGACTGACAAAAATACAATTTTTTATATTTTTTTAGAGCTCCTAACCCAAAGTGTCTGTGCATATGCTGTGTACATGCATATGTTTTAGATACAATGATTATTGATAATGATCCAGTCCCTTATATATCTACAAGGAATTATATATACACACACATGTGGATGTAAGGCTTTGTTATCTATCATCATCTATGTACATCATAACTATACTTAATTTAATTCAATGTACGAAGAAATACATTGATTTAACTTTCTCATAATTCTAAATTATTATTTTTTCACATATACCCTTCTCACGACTAGTGCCTGTGGGTCTTTCTCATTTATAAATTAATTAACACTTGCATAAGTAATCATGACATTAAGATACTGTGAAGAAGGTGCATAAATGTGTAGCAGTGTGGCATATAGTGTATATAAATTTACAAATTGGCTGTTACATTCACCAGCCTGATAAGCTCAAGTGGTAGAGCATCTGACTTGCAAGCACGTCACAGGTTTGAGCCCCACATTGGGTATACTGTTTTCCTCCTGTTACATTTGATGCCGTGTGTGACTAGCCATGGAATCCTAGAGCTAGGTTGAAGCAAAGGCTGGGTTAGTCTAAAGAGCCTGCATTTTTTTGTCTGTCGCTATAAATGATTAGATTACTTTGCATAAAATGTAGCGATGTGGTATATTGCATAAATTTATGAATTGGCTGGGATATTCAGCAGCCAAATGAGCTCAGTTGGTAGAGCATCTGACTTGCAAGCAGGAGGTCGCGGTTTAAGCCTGTCATCGGATACATTATTTTCTTCCTCTTAGATATTACAAATTTATGTAGATCATTAAGTCTGATCTGCCTGAACAATATATAGTTGAATAAAGGTAATACTATTACAAAATTTGAAAAAAACATACATGTAATTATTAATTGAAGAATATTAATTTTTACAGAACTACTCTCTGGCAGGAAAATGAATAGTTATCCATTAGAGTGTGACATCTGCTTTAAAGAATTCTCCGGACCAAGTCCGGCACAACAACATTTTATGAGTACAGAACATAAACGTAAAGTTGAACACAAAAAAAGCTCAAAGCCAGGTAAAAATGTTAGCTTTTAGTTCTTGAAATTTATCAGTCTTCACGAAAAACTTTTTTATACACTGGACACTGGACCAAACATATTAGTTGTTTGGCTGATAAACATATTTTTCGAGAGTACATGATTGTAATTAAAATATTTCATTTTTTATTCTGAAATTTTATACAATAAAATTATTGCTGAAAAATTTGCTGGACTCTGGACTCGGTTGGGGGCTAAATTTGAACACTATGAAATCTGGACTCCAGCATATCATTATTTATTGTTGTTAAATTTTTTTTTGTTATGTAGATACAATTTATGTCTGAAAACCTTTAATTTTGTTTAAAGCTGCAGTCAATCTTTAAATTTAGCCCTGAACCTTGGACCGATGGCCATTTTGGTGGACTCGGTCCAAGGTTCAGGGCTAAATTTAAAGATAAATTTGAAAAGGACAGTGGTTCAATGGTCCAGTAAATTTTTCAGTGATAATACCATGTTTCAGAACAAAAAATGAAATACTTTAATTATACTTGAAAAATATGTTTTTTAGCCAAACAATATGAATTTTTGTGTATATTCTTTCTGGTCATTCGGTCCAGTAAAATTTACATTGCTAAAAAAGATTTTTGTGAAGACTGAAAGTTGTCTAGAATTTTTATCATTCTTATTTGTGTGCTATTGAGAATATGTATATTAATACATTTATAAGGCTGAGGAAATGTCAACCATACTCTGTGAATATTACAGGCCCTTTTTATGCCATTTTTGGGTCCATTTCTCTCCCCTGTTTCCCAGGTAAAAAAGTGTATTTTTCCCCACTGAGAGAATAATTTTCTAATTATATATAAAATAAAAAATTTAGTGTTTCACTGTCACGCAAATTTCTCCATCAGAGAGACTAGATACCTGATCCCCCAAAAAGTAAGAAAGGGCTGAATAATCACATTATTATTATCACACTCCGTCCCCCTGACTGTGTGAATAATATGTCCTTGCTGTTTGGATAAACGCTCTTATTTTTGGTTTATGAATTGTCCCATTTTGTAATACATGTACATTGCATAAGACCTTTTCAGAAATCACTCTCTGATGATGGTTTTTGATAATAAATGCAGCGATTTTTGTAATTTCCACGGGTTCTGCTTTACAAGACAAAGTAATTTAATTTGAACAATGTCACCAAGTTAACTTGTATTTGAAGAAAACCTTGGCAATGCTGAAATGGTTAATCGTTTTACTCATTTTGCACTAGGTTTTAGATTAAAATGTCAAAGATTGGTTTCGATTTATCCTTTGACTTTTATAATTTTCTTGGGCAATTTTTAGGTCTGTCATGTTATGCCTGTCACATAAACTGTGATACCCTTAAAATACTGCAAGAACACAACCAATCTCCAAGACATTCAGCCAATGTAAAAAAGCAACATGCCTTTGCTTCAAGACATGAAGTGAGGAGACCAGTGGTGAATGACATGAAACTTAGAAACACAGACAAAGGAGAAGAATACAATATTAATATTCTTTACAACAAAGGCATGTGTGACTTGTGTAGTGTAGCCTTTACGTCTTCCAGACAAGCAATGGACCATCTACAAGGTAAGGCACATCAAAAGAAGCTAGCTAGTTTGAAAATGAAACAATGTGGTGCAATCAATCCGCATGAGGTAGGGGATCATCATTTTGTAAGGCAAGATAATCCAGATGGTAATGAAACTGCTGTGAAAAGGGTTTTTGAAGAAGAGCATGAAAGAAATCATGAAAATAAGGGTCTCTTTGCTGTAAATGAATGTTTGAGTGAAACTCTTTCTCAGAAATGTAATGCTTGTAACATGGAATTTCCCAGCGAGGATTTTGCCAAGCAACATTTTGATAGTCCAAAACATAAACAGACAATGGCAAATAGTGCAATTAAGGAAAGAAATGCAGTGAATGAACAAATGGGACAAGTGGAGAGAACATTTCAGAAGAGTCTAGTTATATCTGAAAAAAAATCTAAACCTCAATTGCAGCAAAATATTTTACATGCAGAAGATGATGAATTTTGTGCTAAGCCTTTTCCTATTGAAGATGAATATGGCAGGCATTCTCCCCATGAAAATGATGTTCCTACCAACAGTGGTGCTAAAAGATCTTTGTTTAATCACTCCGCTGAGGAGTATGGCTTTCAACCATTGAGACTTGATAGTGATTGTACTATTCAACCAAATACTTCAGAATCCTTTACATATGTCCATAATCAACTGGAGTCTTTACCAAGAAGTATGTCTATTGGTCGTGGAAGGGGTGTTTTTGGTTTATTAGATTCAATGCATGACTCAATAAAGCCAAAAGTGGATAATACTGTTCAATCAAGCTTGGACTCTCCTTATGTAAGCATTCCTGAGAAGTCTGATGCTTATACTGAAAAGGAAGCCAACATAGACAGTAAAAGTGTTAATAATGAGCAAGCACTCTTGTGGTCACAATACAATGAAAATTTCCCAGACAAATGTCAGAAAAAGGTTAATAATACTTTTGCAAAATCACCTGTTTCACAACAGCAAGCTGGAAACGCTTGTGACGAGGAATATATATTTTATCCATCTACTGGTAGAGGGAAATGCTTTGTTTGTGATACTGACTTCACCTCAGTAGCTCATATGAAGCAGCATTTGAGTGGACAAAAGCATAGTAAAGCTAAAGCTGTAAAGGATCAATTAACAAAAAATGCAGGATCATACAATAGTGATCTGGTGTGCAAGATCTGTTCTGTGACATTTACCGGATTTGAAGCACGCGAACAGCATATGAACAGCGAGAGGCATTTAGCAAAAGAAAAGGCTTTGCTTATAGGGAAGACTGAATACTTTTGTGACGTCTGTAAAGTTCCTTGTTCTGGCCCTGATAATTATAAGCAGCACTTGGCTGGGGCTCAGCATTTGAAGATGACTGGAGCTACTGCAACTGACATGACTGATGCTTTAAACTTAGATCGCACCCAATGGTATCATTGTGAAATATGCAAATGTAATTTGAACAGTAATGAGCAATTAATGATCCATAAGAAGTCCCCTAAACACCTGAAACAGCTGGAAAAGATGACTGCAACAGAAAGAGCCAGTTTCCATGAACTTCCAGGGGATAAAACAAATTGGTTTGCGTGCAAAGTTTGTGATTGCTACTTGAACACTTTAGCACAATTCAAACTTCATGAAGCTTCACCAAGCCACATTAAACAACAGCAGAAAAGGATGGGTAACTTTACTGCTGAAGCCATTGATAGAACTACATGGATTCATTGTGACGTGTGCAACTGTGACCTTAATACAGCAGAACAACTACGAATTCATGAAACCTCTCCAGCACATTGTGCTAAGGCCATGAAAAACAAGAACTTTGTACCTGATACCAGCACTGTGTCAAATCCAGCTAGGTCTACACCATTGGAGGACTTTCTATCACAGCCATTGTTTCCTGATCATCTGGTACCAAAGCTTGAGCAAGTTCAGAGTCAACAGATAAATACTAAAGAAAATTTAGATTTTGATGAATTACTACATTGTAACAACCAAGGCACTAATGATTTAGGTGCTAGTAATATTGGTGGTCAGGGTGGGAAGGCAAAACTGTATTCTGATCTTGCCTGGGCAACAAGAAGTAGAGGTGATAAAGAAAGTAGAACCGGAAGTGACAAGAAGAGTTCATCGGAAGCATCTCCGAAAGATGTATATGCACCTCTTGGAGCAAGGCCAAAACGAGATCTGAGTCCTACAGTTGACAATCCTTATGCAGCCACCCATCATTTTTTTTGCCACACATGCAAGGCCCCCATGAATACTGAAGAATCCTATAAAATTCACTTGAATGGGAGACGACATATGCAAAAGGTTTGCGTTGAAACAGCCCCAGTAAGGGAACATCGCCCGGCTGAGCATGGACAGTATCCACCATGCACCAAAACAACACCAAGGACATACCAACATGAGCTGTTTAAGAAGGCAATGTCTTTTGATGCTCTTTGTTTTCTGCCAACAGGTAAGTCTAGTGTTTATAAATAGATTCTGTTACTTCAGAATTTTCTGGGGGATGATTAGGGTCCCCATTCTCCTAGGTGTCTGGAATGTCTTTCCCTATAAACTTGAAAATAATACCCTTCAGTTGAATTTATTTACTGTAATGTTGGAGACATATACAAATACCATAACTTTCTGTCTTTCAATGTCATAATTGTTAACCCACATAATACACATGCACATGGAACATATGATGGAAGAGTACATTCTCTTTTGTGGTCTTGATTAATTTAACTTAGCTCCTAAATGTCAATAATGCAACAAAATAGATTGTTTGTTATGTTATCATAACAATTTAATATTCCACACTGAAAAAATTCAACTATGAAGCTATTTCTAACCCTTTGTAAGGTCCTAGTCACCTGTCCACCAAAATTAAGAAGAAAAACACATTATCATTAATAGATACAGGAATGAAAAGCAACAGGAAATAAAGGCCATCCAGTGAATAAACTTGGGTAGTATTTTCAAATCTGACATTCGTTATTTAAAACAAAATTACCTCCAACTAAAGGCCACCTGTAAATAAAGGCCACATTTGGTATTTCCTAATGGTGACCTTTGTTCACAGGTTTGACCATACAAGCAGTAAGTTATGATAGGTACTATGGCTTATTGTATCAATGCAAAATGCTTTTGTTCTATTTTTGTACCTTACTTTGTATGTATACATGTATTTTTCAGGTACTGGGAAAACCCTGGTTGCTGTCATGGCAATGAGTGCTATGTTAAATAAATGTCCCACCAAGAATGTATTATTCCTTGTAGACAAGGTACTCCTGGTTCTTCAACAAGGTAAACAAATAAGCAAGGAACTCGGTGGAACCAAATTTGTGAGGTAATTCTGGATTTTAAGGAAAATAATATTTTATTTAGTGAATCTTTACAATATGGTTTTGTATCATTTTAAGAAAAACAAAATGAAAATATGTATGCATACGCACTGACAAATGGCAAGAGCTGTCTTATTTGTCAAAGAAAATTGCAGTCTGACTTGTATGAAGCAACCATCGTTGAGGTTAGCAGAATGTGGTCTGTTTGAAATAAAATGTTTCTGAAATGAAATAGTCTGAATGTTACACTTTAAAAAATGAAATAGTCTGAATGTTACACTTTAATCTTTGATTGATTGATCATTAATCCAACTTGTCAGTTTCGGATAAAAGACCATATTAATGGGTTTTGTGAAAAAATTGCTGAATACAAGTAATTGCCTGAGCAAGTTGGACTGTAGCTCTTATCTGATAAAGTCAGATAAATGAAATATCTTATGTCTGTATTTTGATTTACTGAATGACATATACAGTACAAACTCTACAGAGCAGCTCTCTCTTGAAGCAACTACCTCCCTACAACAGCGGCATAATTTTTTTCCCACTGCACAATTAACTATCAATTTATCCTCTCTAGAGCAAACACCTCCTAACAACAACATAATTTTACTACTCCCAAAGGGTGTTGCTTGTGAGAGGTTGCACCGTAATTAAGTTTTTTGTTGGAAAATGAGCAGAAATTTAATTTCATTCACTTAATAGGATTGCCATGCTTGATAGGTTTCAATATATACATGTAGAGAAATGTTTATAATCCTCAAACATTTTCTAGGTATAATACAGATAGTGAAACATGTTTAGATCTACAGAGACGAGAATTGCGTATAGCATCTGTCTGTATGGGGCAACAGAATACAAATGGTGTACCATTGTGGCAGCATGATGTTGTTGTTGTCACTGCAGGTAATGTAATGCTCCTAGTCAATTAGATCATCCTTCACAAATGCTGGTATGCAGTGACAATATATATATGTAGTGATAAAAATTCACTAACCAAAAAAAAAATCATTCTTTATTCTAGTTTTTTTTTGCTTTTATCTAAATGAAAACTAACATTTTTAATGATGATCTTGGGGATGTTGATATTTTAGTGTTTTTTTCCCCAATATTTATTCTTCTAGAAATCTTAAAATCTTCAGTTTGGTGAAAGAGACAATGTGGGTAAAGAAATGAAGAAAATTTTACCATAAAGAAATGTACATCTGCAATTTTTTTCACACAATACAGTTCAATATCTTTACTCTATGGAATGAATGGCAACTAAGGTAAAAATACCTATTTTTGTTGCCTAAAGTGTGTTATATGGAAAAAATTCTGGATGTACCTAATGGTAAAATTTTCTTCATACCTTTTTTTCTCCACTTCCTTATATCATTTTGACTTAATTGAAGTCAAAGATCAATTGATGTAAAGTACCTCAGCATGATTTCATAGCCTCTTATGATAAAAGCATGGAAAAGATTCTGTTTATGCAGTTTTAGGTGGATTTCTGTGTGTTACTTCAGTAAATGAATGGAAATTAGTTAAAATTTTCTCAACTGAGGGAATCTTGAGATTGGGGATATTGGAGTTGATATTTGGCCTGGGGTTAAGCACTTCAATTCTTTGTGTTTATTTCTTTTTTAGTAAAATGAGCAATGCATGTAATAAACAAGCACTCAGTTATACTAAAAATATAAAAGCAGTCTTCATAAATAACTTTAAGCACTGGACATTTCGTACTGTACGGATATAACTTTTACCAGATCAAATGAACTTTTAATTAACCTGTCTTTGCATGATCAAGTTTTGCTTCTACAACATTTATAAAATTATGTTGATGTACGGTGGTGTTAAAATGATTAACAGGCAATTATTTACAAGTACCAGTAAAACATTATTTTTGGGGGCTTTGTTATACATTTTAACGATATATCAGTTTAAAATTTCACCGGACCTTTGGCCAGATGACCCATCAGTATTTACTGGAACAGCAGTGATTTAGGCTGATTCATGCTTTAGACTGGTGGCCAAATTCAAAGACTGTAATAGTAGCATATATTTGAATATTCATGAATATTTCAGACTGGTGATTCATTCTGTCAAGTTATTTAAATTTCAGCATTCTGCAGAAACCTGCTTGACAAGGAGATTTTACGATGGACTGATTTCAGTCTGGTCGTATTTGATGAGGCTCACCACTGCGATAAAAGCCATCCGTTCAACGCACTCCTGACTGGTTATCATCGCGAAGTGGAGGATCTTGAAGACAGACCAAAAATTCTTGGCTTGACTGCTTCCCCAGCTGGAAAATCTGATGTTCCAAAGACTTACCAAATGCTTCTGAAACTGGTTGAAAATATGGGAAATGTTCAGATGAGTGTCGTCGAGGAACCAGACAATGTTTCCATGTTAAAACAGTACCAGTCTAATGCTGAAATGATTATACGATCACCAGTCAGCACAAGTGGGTCACCAGTCGACATGAGTGAGTCACCAATGAAGAAACTGCTACATGAGTTCAATGTGTACATAACTTATTGTGTGCTGAAACTTCGAACTGTCTCTAATATTGACTACTATATAGATTGTAAGAATGAACTGTATAAGGATATGAGTGAAGATAATGTAAGAAAAGTTGCTGATGGTTTTGTAAGTAGGAATATAGACCTGATACAGTCCAGCTTGCTATCACTACAGAATGATCCCAGTCATATTGAGAAGGTCCAGTTTTCATTATTACTGAAACATGTAGAGTCTGTGTGTATGGCTTGGAGTAGTTTGCTTGAAGGGGGAGAACTCTGTGCTAGACAGGAACTTGAAGACCTACAGATGACCAACTGTGACTTCACGTTTGCTAGAAATTTAGGCTTACCCGCAAGTCATATTGTACATCTCCTTGGATTAGATAAAAGTGGATTTGACAGCATGATTGAATCTGTTAAAGATATTGATTCATCTATGGACATGAATATTAAACGTCTACTTAATGAATTGACCTCTCTTGATAGAACGGTAGGACACAGTATTTCATTGGTACTTGTCAAACAGAGAGGAACTGCCCATCTTATTTCTAGGTTGCTACAAGTAAGTTAAAACAGTTTAATGTATATAAAGAATACACTACATTCCTTAATTCATTGGCAATTATTAGTTGATCATTACTACGTTTTTATCACGAAAAGCAGTTTTAGTTATGATGTATTTGATTCAGGCTAGGGTAGTTTGAATAATTATGATAATTATGTAATGATTATTTTGTTTTTCTAAGATGATTACGCTAAGATAAAACATCTGTAGAAATCATAAGCTTACTTGAAGTCTTATTAAAATACTAACATGCTTGAACTGATTCATTACAGAATTCTGCAAAAATGCAAAGTCTTGGATTACAGACAACTCATGTGGTTGGTCATGGTGGGAGTGGAGCATCAGATAAAGGTATGAGTGTTAATCAACAGAAGAGGACCATAGCAGAAATCAGAGAGTATAAGTATCAGGTATGAGAATTTGGGTTATTCTTTGTACAACATGTATTTACATTTATATTACAATGATTTCTTTAATTATTTGATTAGGGAGATTACAAAAATGATGTAACCAGGGATAACCTTAAAGGTGACTTGAATAAAGATCTCCACTCTCTATAAACTGTACTGACATATTATTGAATGGACTAACCTTATTTCATGGGTCTGGCAGCCAATATGTATAATATGTACCGTTGTTTTTGTTAATACGCTTGGCCTTGAAATGTAATTCATGGGAACTGAGGTCAGTTGTAATCAAGCATTAATGTTATAACTGTAACATCACTTTAAAAACATCGTTTTTTGAAACTGAACAATAGTTCAACTTTCCATAGCCGTCTCTCATTTGGCATGAATGAATTTTGATGTGGATCAAAGTACTACCCTTTTTACATCTGCTTGCCATGCAGTGAAACTAGTTTCTGGACAGTTCCATGTTCAGTTTCCATGAGTACTTTCAGTACTTTGATAATGCATGTATACTGAAACCAGTTAGTAAGTAAACCCGCTTTGTAAATCACACATCAATGGGGATCTGAAATAAACTGTTGCAGGTGGTTGTGGCAACTTCAGTAGCTGAGGAGGGTGTTGATTGGCCAGAATGTGATTGTGTTATCAGTATGTACCCGCCCTCGACGGTTACAGCTCTGGTACAGATGCGGGGAAGAGCACGGAAGATGGGAAGCAAATTTATCATACTGTGTGCGAGTCAAGAGGAAGAGACAAAACTAAGAGACATAATGCAAAGAGAAGCTAACATGGTAGCAGCGACCAAAATGTTCTTACAAGAAAAACGAAATTCGTGACTCATCAAACAAACTGAGTTGTTATAGTGTTTAAAATCTAGATTTTGTTGTGATTGCATTGATTTTTTACTTTAATACACAGGCATTGGTAATATAGCACTTTGAGTAAATTTGTTGTAGAATTTGATATGTGTGTTGGCAACATTTTTGCATATTGACACATTTTGTTCTTCATAAACGTATTTCCCTATTCATCAACTGTGAATTTGTTATTGATACACTTTATTGAAATGGACCGGGTATGATATCATGCAATAATTATGATGATGTAAGATTAATTCAAAATTGATTATTATTTATTTTCCCTGTATGAATATAATTGTAATATTTTTTATCTATGTTTGTAAAACCGGACTCTGATACTCCAGTTTTTTGTTTTGAATTAACACTGCTTTGATTTTGCATTCACCATGGATGAACATGCATAATTTCTATCAAATAAAAAACGGTGTCTGGAATGTGAAAAAAAAGTGAGTCTGGACTTTGGTGACCTAAAGAATCTAATGTAAGGGAAAATAGTAATGGAATTTGCAATAATACAGAAATAGATCTTTTTTCTAGAAATATCCTTTTGTATATGGATTACTTATGTGAGTTAATTATCTTTTTGTTACTTTCAAGATTATTAAAATTATTGATTTTTAATGAGAAAAAGTGATATTAGGATATTAAATGACTTTTGATTGACATTTGCTTCTGGTTCCCGATGTTAACTTACATAAAAGTACGCGAATAGTGTATTTATGTGTACAGATTGCAATGTTAGCTATATGCTTTACAATTAAACTGCATTCATTTATGCTCTGCTTGAGTTAATGAATATCAAGCATGCACTGGTCCCAAGGTTGTAAGACTTGAGAACAGTTTCAGAGCACAAATCTCATTACCATTCTAAAAAGTATTAAGGATGAAAAGATAGACTTGATTAAATTCATGTTAAAATACATGTGCAGAATAATAATAATATAATTATCTTAATCAATATAGAAACATTAAAAAACAAGATGTGAGATTTGAGCTTAGAAACCTAACCTATGACATAAAGAAGACAAAACTTAATGTTCAACGTATTTCACTTCACCGTAATGATGAATAAAAACATCTTCTGACTGTTAAGTTTAGGTTTCTGTCTGTTATTTAGATCGTTATGAAACTCATCAGACTTATTTATACATAGATTGTGTTAATCCAGATAACTTGAAACGATAATGATGTATATATAGAAGGCCAACATTCTTTTCCTCATTTAGATAAATGATTAACCATCATCATGATAAAGTCACTTACTGCACGGGTTGTTCAGGAAAGGATTAATTTTTGATTGCTTTTCTCTATTTTGTATTATGGTTTCATTTTGTTTTATAAGATTCATTAGACCACCCTTAAAAAATGTTTGTTTTTGATAACCCTACCCAGAGAATTTTCAGTGGATAGGATTTTTTTTTTATAGTTTAATGTTCTGTTCGTATTGAACCTAATTCCATGTCAGAATGCTATTTCTTTATATAAAACAAAGATTTTTTTTTCTTTATTTAAAACAAAGAATTTTTTTCTTTATTTAAAAAAAAATTTTTTTTTTTTCTTTATTTAAAACAAAGATTTTTTTTGTGAGAGGTCAAAAAAAAGTTCGGTAGGGGCCTTTTTGGATGAGTAGGTAGTGTTACAGCAAACAAAATATTTCTAAAGGATGGCCTTATATTTAAAACATACGCTATACATTACACTATATGTCTTTGTAATAATTTACATCTAACTGTTAACTAGGGGTAGAATGCTAGATCCTAGCTTTGCTTATAGTCTCGCTGTTCATATGCTACAGTTAATGCAAGTACTGGTTAGTGACCCAGAAAATAGTCATCAAGAGTGATTGTAATAATCTAAAAAGATTTAATTCATAATTGTTGTTAAATAAATAAGTTAAAACTTACTTAAAATTATCTTGAAACGAATTTACTATAATTTTGAGAAAAAAAGTTATTACTGATGTGTATATATTTAATTGTTGTATGAGTATTGTTTTTGTAAATTATCAGACTTTGATGGTTTAAATAAAAACTATGTGATAAATATTGATAGATATAGAAGTATTGTTTTAACTTGTGATAAATTTGGTTCAGTATAATAATATCAGTAATTAGTGTACTTTATTTCTTTGATTTTATTTGCTTTAATTGTTAAAATTTTAAATAAAGTTTGCTTATTAAAATAATTAACTGATTTGTTATGTTATGTTCGAAAAAAGTTTGAACATTGTGATAACAATACTGAAATTCAGGCCATGGAATTATAAATCTTTAAAGAAAGGAATACCTTTGGGTGGCTGAGGAAAGCATGGAATTACATTGTAATATCCATTTGCAGCAGTTTAGTATGGAAATTCAAGGGGCCAATGCAAAATGGTACCTATGTCCCTCTCCTCATATTGCAATGGAATTCAGAAAAAAAACTCTTGAACTATTCCTGCGTTTCTGAATTCCATTGCATGACCAGGGAATTCTCAAAATGGCACTTCCTGCCCTCATCCTTTAGATTGGGAGATGTATTCATTATGTTGGTTGTTTGAATGGATTACTCTGATAGTATCATACATAATACATGTATTAGTATACATGTATTAGTGTGTCCACATATTGGATATGTTAAGTGGAATGCTTCTCTGCAATAAGACCTTCCCTACTGGTGTTTCTGGAAGCCAGTGTTTTTCCACTTCAGCTTATGGGTTGATTGTTACTGATTTCAGAGATTTCCATGGAATATGAACCTTTCCCCGTGTGTCTGACCTCCCTGTAGTCTCAGCTAGTAGAGTATCCTTCTGCTGTGACATTTTCCCATTGTTATTGATATTTCAAATAACACCATATTCAGTATAATGTTGCATAGACCCATCATGAGCCGTCATACAATATCAGTTAAGAGTATGATATTTAAAAGTGTTTTGTATACTGATATGCTCTTATCGACGTAAGGCCTGATTTGAATTTACTATTATCAAATGGTTGTAGATCCAACAGTTTATAACGTACTTGATGTTAACCATGTGGGGCTGGTACATTGTTGGGATGATGAATAATTGTGCGTTTACGTAAACAATATGATAATTTTGTTTTGGTTCATGTGGCCGTATGATACCTTAAAGTTCACAAGTATATATCATTCCAACAATGTACCCTTATGGTTTTCAATTAAACCTTTCAGTTTTAAAAATGAGTACTTTGAGTGAAAGAAAGTCCTGGTTTTACAAATGAAGTGTGATAATGATTTAAGGGAGATATAATTAAGGTAGAAATTAAAGGCTCATCCAAAGTATGAAGATATTTTGGGATAAACCATAATTTTTATTCTGCTGAAGAAAAAGTATTTAGAAAGAAAGAAGTTCTAATTCTACGTACAAGGGTTGTCACTTTAGTTTATGAACTTAAATTTTCTCATAAATCTGAAGTCTTTTATGATATGTTTGATAATTTCTTCTATTTACTTTTTAGCAAGTAATCTTAAAGATGACGGTCTTTCTTATTAAGCCTGTGGTGAAATTGACTTGAATGACTAAACCCAAAACAATGAAAGACATAAATAAGGAGGAAGTTCAGTTTCGTATGAAACTTTTCCTGTTGTGTTTTTTAAGTATTTAGCTTCGTTTGTGTACTTCCCTTATCGATATGCTGTTTATAGAATACATTCATTTAAATGAAAGTTATGCGCTTGTTAGATACTTTGGAATACATGTATATGATCAAGAAACTTTGCTTTGTACATGATGATTTTGTTACCAGGTCACTGAAAAACCAACAAGATCTTCTACAATTTGATAATTTAACCACAGGAACATCTTCTTCTATAACAACTGGAGTAGAAACAACAAGAAGTACAGTTTAAGGATCAGCAACAACAATAGCAAGACCATCTACAACAGGAGCAAGAACAACAAATATTATTGGAAGCAACATTAGGAACAACAAGAGCATCTACATCAGGAACAACAAGTATTGTATGGACAACAACGATAGGAACAACATTAACAGCAATACGACAATGGCTTCTGGACAATCTGTTGACATTGAGTCCGACAATGGTGATAAACCTTACACAATTGAAGAACTTCTTAATATCATCACAGCCCCAACTGGTGGACTTATGATGCTCCCTACTGATCCCCATGATGAAGTTTATCCTTGTTTGTACTTAGGAGAAGAGTAAGTAACACTGTTAGTTGTTTGCTTTCATTGAAACAATGCGCATTTATACTTCAAACAATCAAGGAAATTAAATTCATCAAGTAAATTTCTTTCAATGTTCATTTATCAATTTGTTCTACATCTTTCACGCAGTGCATTATGCAATAAGTCAGTGAAACTCTTAAAACAAGTTATTATAAAGTACATGTAATTGTTAAATAAGGCATGAAATTCTTTCATGAGAAAACTTAAGTAAACATTTAATCCGTTTTGCTTTACAAGTTGTCAACAAAACAAATGCTAGCATTTCAACTTTTATAGCAGCTAGAGCTTGAATGTGTATCATTCGTCTTAATTACTCGACTTTTGTAGGAGGACGGCTAAAGATCGCATAGGCTTGAAGAGACTTGGTATCACTCATGTATTAAATGCTGCTGAAGGCAAAGACGATGGTTATCATGTACATACAAATCATGTAATGTATCGTAAAGTTGATATAGACTACCTAGGTATACAAGCTGATGACATGATGTCGTTTGACCTCTCCAAGTTCTTTGACAAGTGTGCTGATTATATTGAATCTGCTCTAAATAATAATGGTAAGTTGATGTCCCTAATAGGTAAATGTAAATATTGAGATCTCGACCAGCTTCTTATAAATCAAATTGTATTGAGAAATTGATCTTAATGACATTATGGTTATATAGTACTTAGTATATAAAATGTTTGTATTTGAAATATAGGGTGCTTGTATGTTGAAAGGATAAAAGTCAGCCACACACACAGAAAGCACATCGTCATTTCATGCGTTTTTGGACCATCTCTTTAATGTACGTGCTAGTCCTTTTATTAGGAATAACATGTACAGTAGTTATGTTCATTATTTTTCCTAATGAAGTATTAGTAATGGTGATAAGAAATAAAAAATGAAACATCTGGTATTTTAAAGTCGTAAAAATAATTATATGAATAAATTTGTGTTTTTCTTTTCATTTAAGGCAAAGTTCTAGTAAATTGTAAGGTTGGTGCCAGTAGGTCAGCCACGTTGGTGTTGGCTTTCTTGATGATAAAACGTCATATGCCGGTACAAGATGCTGTTCGTCTAGTAAGAGCTAAGAGAGAAATCTGTCCAAATGATGGATTCTTACAACAACTCAGTGATCTCAATGAGAAATTAAAGAAACAGAATCATTATAAGAAATCATAAGGTGTAAATAATTGGTTGTTTCTGGTTATATGCTCATTAAAATAGGTTAGGGAGGTCGAGGATATTTTCGATGGGGGGGGGGGGTCTTGGAAACATAGGAAAGGTTAAGAGTAGAAAGTAGATGGAACGTTCCAAGAGCCTTCAGGGATCGCAAGGAACATTGGGTAGGTCGAATAACCAGAAACAAACTATTTCTACACTTTATATAGACACCAGGCCAAAAGGTTATAAAACTTGAGATCGGTCTTAGAGCTCAAACCTTATATCGATCTCGTCTTTTAATGTTTCTATAAATATGAACAGATATTTACTTTATTATTGATACATTAGTCTGACAGCATAATTTATCTGAATATGTACTTAAACATTTATTACCTCACTGTCTGTGTTTTAACCATAATACTTTGAGAATAGAATTGAGTTTCTCAAGTTTTATAACAATGGGGCCAGATCACTTCTTTCATTTAATTGCATTATTTAATATGTCAACACTCAAATAAGGTAGTGCAATTTGTCAATGGTCTTCTATATGATACTTCATCCATGTTTTATGATTTTTTTTTCATTTGCGCTAATATCATAATATTATAAAAGTAAAACGCCTAAAATCCAGACTCACTGAAAACTGGAATTCGCTGAAAAGTGGATGAATTAGTCTAATTTTTCTCTGAAAATCGGAATTCTCAGATGACCAGATTTTTTGCTCAAAAGGGTTTGGGTTTCGGTGGTTTAACTGTACTTCACTTTAGAGATCAATCCTGGTCTCCAGGTTGTATAATTAGTTTCAAACATTGGTCCAAAATTAGGTCTTGCATAATTTATGTTGCAATGTTGATTTCATTGCGATGATAAAGTTCATTGGTATTTGTTTTAATTGAGATGCGTGTATGAAACAGCATGATTGAAGCCGTAGATCTGAGCTTTCTATGTATATAGCAGGCTATTTTATTATAAATTAAATACTCGTGTATTACATAATGTATGGTTTATGTTTTTATGCAATCCGTTGGTAGAGATCAGCTGTGACAACATTTTAATTTTTTTGGGTATGATTTTTGTTTTGTATTTGGTAATATTCTCATAAAAAATAATGTAGTAAGGTAATGACTTTTTGGACTTTTTAGCTCACAGTAGCACAAGTGCTCAGGATGAGTTTTTGTGATCCGGCGTCGTTCGGTGTCAACTTTTGCCTTGTAAACACACCAGGGGCCACATTTGTATTTCTACTTTCACAAAACAGGATCGGAATGTTAATATTGACAAGATTTCGGACAAGTTTGATAATGTGTCATCTGGTATCAAAAACTAGGTCACCAGGTCAAACCCTAAGCGCTGTAGATGTCATGGTTTTGATTGGATATTCACCAAACCTTATCAGAATGTTTGTGTTAATGATATGTACGGCAAGCTCGAACATTGGTCATCTGGGGTAAAACACTAGGTCACCAGGTCAAATACAAATAAAAACCTCGTAAACGCCTCGTTTACATGTCACGATTTTGATGGGATCTCTACCAAACCTTGTCGGAATGTTTGTGTTAACGATATGTGGGACAAGTTCGAACATGGGTCATCTGGTGTCAGACACTAAGTCACCAGGTCAAATCGCAGGAAAACCTTGATATGAACAGACTTCATCATACAGTAAACAATGATTTTAACTGAAATAGGACTGATAAAATTTGCTAATTGAAATAGGACTAATAAATTGGGCTAACTGAAAAATAGGACTTATTTATTGGGCTTACTGAAAATAGGACTTATTTATTGGGCTAACTGAAATAGGACTTATTTATTGGGCTAACTGAAAAATAGGACTAATTTATTGGGCTAAATGAAATAGGACTTATTTATTGGGCTAACTGAAATAGGACTTATTTATTGGGCTAACTGAAATAGGACTTATTTATTGGGCTAATTGAAATAGGACTAATAAATTGGGCTAACTGAAAAATAGGACTTATTTATTGGGCTTACTGAAAATAGGACTTATTTATTGGGCTAACTGAAATAGGACTTATTTATTGGGCTAACTGAAAAATAGGACTAATTTATTGGGCTAAATGAAATAGGACTTATTTATTGGGCTAACTGAAATAGGACTTATTTATTGGGCTAACTGAAATAGGACTTATTTATTGGGCTAACTGAAATAGGACTTATTTATTGGGCTAACTGAAATAGGACTTATTTATTGGGCTAACTGAACTAGGGTTGATTGTGTTGAATCTGTATGCATTGATAGAAGTCTAATTTTTATAACTTAAATTGAAAATATGACTATATGTATGTATTTGGAGATTGGAAAATATAAGTGTTGATTAAAACTGCGTGTATTGTTTTCATAATTCTGTTCGTGTTTTATCTGTCATTTAAAATCTTCTCTATTCAAAATCACTCAAGTCTTTGTTTTATTATCAAACTATTTTAGTGTGAACTTAATCCTGTCTGATCTACCGGGTTATCTGTGTACAATTTATGTATATGCCTTTTCCGTCTATCACATGTGCTTATTTGTATTGCTGCATATTTGTATTGCTTTGACGATGTACTTTGTACAAGATGCTAATAAAAGACTTAGTACATGTTCTGTTATCTGTGTATCTAGTTTTTACCAACTGTTTGTGTTGTTAAATTGTGTGTTCAGACTTTGGATTTATTCAAATTTACCTTTTAAACTCTTAGACTTCTTTATGTATTTTCATACAAATTCAGGATTAAAAAATCTAAGACATTATTCCTTAGTTTGTTGACTTTTTATGAGTACAGTATACGTGTGGCAGTAGCCGCGTACCTGTCTATAACTGAGTCCACATACTTTTCCAAGACTAAGGGCGTTCTTGTTATGTTCAAATCAGTTTCGGGTTTAAAACGATTTGAGAAACTGTCCATTTATTTTCTAAAAATGTAACCAATTTTGTCATTAGTTTTCATGCAAGATAGAGCTAGTTTCAGAAACTAATGAAACTGCCCTGGGATTCACCGGATTCACATATCTGGAAGCTACTACAGTTGCAAAATGACAAACTCGGCCGACATGAACGTGCTGCTCCGTAAACTGGGAAGTGCACCTTCTAGTGACACTGTTTAAACATCATCTTGATGAACGTCTTCTACTAATTCAGACACTTTGTCCATAAAGTTTCCGATTTTT
The DNA here is from genome assembly GCA_964023205.1 of Lutraria lutraria. NCBI lineage: Eukaryota > Metazoa > Mollusca > Bivalvia > Venerida > Mactridae > Lutraria > Lutraria lutraria. Next base: position 12,681,446 of record OZ026846.1, on the reverse strand, counting down.
GTAACTAAAGAAACTCGAGAAACTGCTATTTCTGTAAATGCTTAATAAACCAGTTTCGGCTTTTCTCAAACCGTTAAAACTCACGAAACTAAAACCAGTTCATACATAACGCCCAGCATTTAGTTACCTCTCGCCACAATAACGTCTTTCCACACGCACTGAAATTTAATAACGACTCACCACAAAGTAATAATTATATAATGACTTGCCATGTTATGGTTCCCATGTGTATATTGAAATCTATTATTTGTATATGTGTTCACGTTTTATCACAGGAACCTGATATTCAATAAAAAAGACATTTAAAAAACTCTTTCCTTTAAAAACAGTATAGGGTTAATTATTTTTAAGGAACTTAATTTTTTTTTATTGAATATCAGTTTCCTATAATCTGTATAAATATTTATTTATATATATGGTCGTATTAGGTGAACACGGCGGACGGCGTCCACAAAGGTGTCCACTCTCTTATTCAACAGTTTTAATCGGATCCTCACCAAACTTGATGGGTGTGTTTATGGTCATGAGATCTCGGCCAAGTTCGATAACCAACCCAATCGGCCCAGATACGTCTGAGTTATGTCCCTTGACACTTTGAAACATGAATTTTGACGGGTGTATTTTGTGACCTGACACTCTTGTTGGTATTTGGACGTATTTAGACATATCTCGTGCAGGCTCGGGTCGATGGAAGCTTCAGCGACGATCTTATTAGTCTCCACGGGGTTGCGAATGCACACGTGACATGTGAATTCGAGCTCACTATTCTCGGGCATCATACTGTTTCACAGAAATACCTTTTCAATCATTAAAATCAGTAATTCATGTTTTCGAAGTAAAATGTATCTCGTTAAATTTTTCATTACCACGTCAGATTTCTGTGAACAAATGCCGACCTTATTGTGGCCTTATTTCAGAGGTCATTGTCTTCTACGTAATCAATACTTACGTTTTTTTAAAGGATGACCTTAATTCACGGGGGGGGGGGGTCTCTTTTCGGAGGTGGCCACTAACACAGGTTTTACTGTTATTCAGTGTCTATTATGATTGCTGTGTTGCTAACGAGTAGCTTGACCCGTTGCTAAGCTAACTTTCCCGCTTTGTATTGTCATGTCCGGAAATAATATAAACATCAATCGGAACTCTCAGTTACGGAAATGTCCGGGTAGTTACGACTGTATAAACATGTGACTATCGTACCACTATTGACATCATTTCGAAATTTATTATCTATTTTAATCTATATGTCTGATTGTCCTATAAACGGCAGTCATTGTTAATACTGATAATAATATGAACAGTCATAATCATATACTGTTCAAAATGAACCATGAATTTAGCAAGATCACATTTTTCACTTATCAAATACACAGCTTGATTTAGAGGCACTATGGCAGCTATCGATCATGGTTAGTCAAACACAAAGGCGGATCCAGGATTTCTGGTTAAGGGGGGTGCGTAATATGGTCGGGGACTTGTAGGGGGGGGGGGGGCTACCCGGGTGCAATTTAACCCTCTTGAAACCGCCTATGAACAGACTTAAAATCTACCGTGTATTCAAATTAAACTCACGAAGGATCATATATCGCTTATGTGAATGATACATGATAAAAAACCAAGACGCGAGACTTGCAGCAATGTCACCGGCCTGGCTATATATTCTCACATTTTCTCAAATTAACTGAACATACAATGTAAGTTGAATTCTCATTTTGAAAATGTTCAAGAGGCCAGATTTGAAAAAGAATTAAGTGTAAAAATCACATACATGTACAACCAATTATTTCGTATTCAGTTATTGTTGGTTTACAATTTTGAATACTCTGTGTTTTATGGGTTTCTGTCATAAAGTATAATACAATCAGGAATTTAATATACCATTTTCTAAGTTAGTGGAGGATGAAAATATCGCAGTATTTTTCTGTGACCATACATGTTTACTTCAAATACACTGATACAAATCACCTTACAGTATACGTTTGTGAATCTGATGTTTGTTTATAAAAGTGTACGTGTTTCTTGTGGAGAGATCTTCGTACATGACCATATTAAGACTTCACAATCTTTGATGTGACCAAACAACCTTAAAGCTCTATTTGTTTTACGCTGTCTACGGCGGACAGCTAATATGATACACAGCGAGAGTAAATATACGGTCAGACCTTTTCTTTGAATACATTCTGACTGAGAGTAAATGTTATCTTTATCCAGAGGCTGACAAAAAATCGCATCTATGTGTGTATGATATAAAACTAGTCACAGTCAGATGGTCTCTATGATCTTTATTTACAGATGGTATCTATTCACAGATGGTCTCTGCTCGCAGATGGTCTCCATTCATAGATGGTCTCTAGTTATAGATGTTCTCTATTCACAGATGGTCTCTACTCACAGATGGTCTCTGCTCGCAGATGGTCTCCATTCATAGATGGTCTCTAGTTATAGATGTTCTCTATTCACAGATGGTCTCTACTCACAGATGAACTATATTCGCAGACAGTCTCTATTTACAGGTGGTCCCTATTCACAGATCATTTCTGTTGCACATAGCCTCCGTTCACCGATGGTTAAACTTAGAACGCAGGTTTTACCGTAAATGGACACATTAAGCGTACGGATACATCCGGTCGAACTGAAGGGGGCGTTCACTGGACGGCTATTTTTACCTACTGATAACAAGTTGTTAACTGCATCGATTAACCTCATTCTTCTTCTGTGTGTATCAAGTGAAATACGTGGATTATAAAAGGTATTTATGAAACATTTTGTTAGATATAATTTGGTTTTATTCAATTATTCATTGTTAGTTATAAATTTATGCATGTCTATCTTTAATCAAACAAGTGACAGCAAACTTTCCTACGATTTCTTCAGTCATAATGTATAATCTTATATATATCTAATATATGTTCAAGTATTTATAATTGCATTTTTAATTCAACCATTGAACTCATACATGTAAAAAGAAATTAAAATATATAATTGTTGAATGACGTCATTCTTTTCGTATAACATTGTTTAAAAACCTGACTTCCGTACAACAACGCCTATACTAGTTTGACAACGTTTTTTTTCCTTTATGGGAGGGTTGTGTGGGAAATCCTGTCCATCAACCCTATGGATACATGCTATGTATGCTTTACCAGTTTCACTTTATTTGTCGTTCTATCATTTTGAGAATCGATATATGACCAGTTCCCGTTATAAAGTGACGTCGACCAGTGTACATTATGTCCAATTATCCGTACAGTAGCGACAATCGGCTGTATTTATTCAGACCAGTCTGGCTCGCCTTTACTGAACTTCGTTTTATTTCATCAATATAACTGATAACAACTAATTAATCTGACATAGTATTACATAGTCTATTTAACTGCCTCACTCACTCAATTACGGAACAGTCACGGCCGTGGCTCAGTGGTTGGTGCGCTGTATTTGTAACCAGGTTAGCCGGGTTAGATTCCTGGTTGTGAAAGATCATATCATTGACAAGTTTCCCCCACATTGTGGAGAAGTATCCGGTTCGTTGTGTTAGGGTAAATTAGTACTGGTTAAAATGCATCCAGGAGATATTAGGTGAATTGGCCGCCGCCGTATATAATTTATATAATATTATATGAAGAAATAACTTTTGAAAAAATGCCGTATAGACCCAAATATATAAATCGTAACACTTCCGAATACGCTTCACTTTAACTTTATGATAGTAGGTATATAGATAAAACAAAATTTAATGTTACATGTACAACGGGTCAATAATTTTTTATATTTTCGAGTTGAACAAAACTCAATAGAATGTACATGCATTGTATACTAGCAACCACAGACAAGATATCTACTACGCAGTTATATATTATTATACATGTGTTTATTGTACCCTTTAATATTTTTTTATCTTAAGCGAGACTTAAAGTACAGTAAAACCCTCAAAACCGGACCCCTAGGGGGGGGGCATTTTTTTACTATCGTTATATAGTAAAACAATCCGTACCTACCTACCCAGTGCTAAAATTCTGGGTCGAGGCATTCCAAACAAAGTTAATTTTATTTTCAGCCTAAGTCCCTCTACCTACCTTACTTTAAGGCCTTTTTATCATCAGACATTTCTCACGTATACTTGGTACGTACTGAAGTGGTTATTAATAAGAAATTTGTGATGATATTTTGAACATCGACAGCTCAACGAATATACAGTTGACCAAGTTTTGTAAATTGAATGAAATCAAATTGATCGTACGCACGTGGTTGCCCCATTGGAGTTCTACAACTATAGGATTATAATTAGAAATGTTATAATTTCGCTCTCTAGAAGCTTTGTATGATCAGATTCATTACAGATCACATTAATTTTGTAACATGCGCTACAAATTTCACCACTTATGTACATGTGCACAGCAGAAATCAAGCACTTATATCACATATTTTGTTTACCAAATGTGACAGACTAATACATATGTACAAAGTTCTTACTAATTAATCTGTACAGTGTGCGATAATCTGATCATACAAAGCTTTAATTCATGTACAAAAGCCTTACTTATAGAAGTTTGAACAAGCACTCCCTATGCAATCGCCCTAAGCATCATATTCTGTCTCTGTGTCCGATATAAGTCGAATAATCACACAGCGATTGGTTCATTTTCAAACTTCGAGTCCTCCTCGATCAGTATCATCATTAATCATTACATGAATCAAGATTTAGACGTATGAGTATATATAAATATAACAAAGAAACAGAAGAAGAATACATGTAGTATCAGTTTTACAAATCTACAGTCAAAACAAAAGCTACACATGGGAAATAAGTAGTGTGACCTCTATTAAAAGGTAGCTCTTATTCAGAGGTCGTTTTACTCTATATAACCAATGACTGTTTTAAACGAATTACTTTTAATAACAGGATGGCCTTTATTCGGAAGTGGCCGCTTATAAGACAGGTCGACCTGACTGTACATACAAAACGATGCAGCATCTCAGGACCCATATTCACAATATAACGCTTTTGAGCCTAAGATTGAGTCATTTAGGCTAAATCTCAGGCTCAGACCCTGAGCGATTAAAGTGGTATTCACTAAAACATTGAGTGTAGACTTTGAGTCTGAGTAAGAAGTAAATATTAGTGAATAAAGGCCCTGATCTACATATTTCATGGTTGTTTTATTTAGCACAATGTTCTATGATTACTTAAAGTAAAGTGCTGACTATTATCTTGTTACATTGCAGATAAAACATGGGTTGTGGAGAATGCATGGCCAAATTTGGCCTGATTACATTCAATGTACTCTTCCTGGTAAGTCTTATCTTCAACAAAATTTATTATCTTTATTATAAATAAAACAAAAAAACATCAGGAAGCTCAGAGTTTAGTGATAAGTTCTATTCTGTTCAGTGTTTCATAAGCTGTATATTTAGTGTTATTGAAAATAGATAAAGTTTTACAATCATATGAGATACTTTGTGAAATACCCAATGTGAATTACGTAACAGCAATATGTATATACAATAATGCTATCACCCGAGGTTATTTATTTAGGTGTTTTATAGCCAAAAAAGTCACAACACTTCCTTATTCGATGTTGTGCAGTTCGAGGGGCTTAGATAAAGGAGTTTATCAGTCCTACAAAAATGTCGTTCATTGATTTGTTTGTCTATAAGTTCACTGGAAAGACCAGAGCTATAATATGTATCGTATACAAATGTATATATATTTCACTTCATTGATAAATTCCCCTCTAAGACAGTTGATAAATGTCTGCATTTTTTGTTTTAGAGATAACATATAAAAAATGGTTCCCGTTCGAATTCGGACATGATAATACATGCAAAACGACATTGTTGATAATTGTTCCAATTTAACTTTGAATAAACGAAGTGGGACTTATATGTTGTGTTTTCGAATTGTCATTGCAAAATATCCATTTATATTATAGTCTGTATATTCCTTATCTCTTTTTTTCGTAGAGAAAAGGTATTCCTATTGCAGTATAAGTCTTTAACATCAGAAATGTCTATATGCCTTTATATTGAATATTAATATCAATATTATTTAAGAATTCGTGGAATAGTACAATACTAACAGCATGTGTTTTGGTTATAAGTTACGATCATTTAAAATAATGCTTTAATTCGACCGTATTTTGACTTCGAATAGAGTTTGATCGGACGCCGTAAATAAAGAAATGGGAGCAGTTGTCTTGGATCCTTTTTAACATCCCTCATTTAAACTGATACATTCTTTAATTCGCTTATGATACTACCAACTACTGGAGTTTTGTAATCTGTTAAACATGGTGTATACCGAATATTTTGTATGCAGAAATATCACTTATTCGATTCGGTACTTTACAGACGTAATTAGCAATGTATCTTTATTTTGTCTTAAGACTATGTACATTTTGTATTGGTTTAGTATATAACCCGTTGAAAGGCTTAATTAAAGTATATATAGTGATGTCATCAATTGGTAAATATTCTTCAAAAATTTAGGTAACCATTTGCAGTTGAGCAGTGTATGGTATATACTAGTATGCTATAGTAAATCCCCGAAAACCGGAGTTCTCTGAAAATTCGACGATTTTTCAAATTCCATCTTTTCAGAACTTATTAAATTAAAGTTCTATACAAACCGGAATTTCCTTGAAAATCGGACTTATTGCAAAATCCGAAGGGGTTCAGTTTTCAGACGTTTTACTGTATACTGTTTTTCAGATTTCAGGTATTGCAGTCCTCGGCGTAGGCATTTGGGTAAAAGTGGACAAAAATGTAGTCAATATGCAACATTTGGTCGAGTTTGATTCAGACGACAAATCATTAAGCAATGCTGCTTGGGTCCTGATAGGGTTTGGTGCCTTTGTGCTTATTGTCAGCGTGTTCGGATTCTTGGCCGCTTGTTGTGCTGAGAAGACGCGCTTTTTCATCATTGGGGTATGTGTTTAGAACATCGACACGTTTTCTAATATGGTGCACCAATTAACCTTATTGAATGCCGAAGTTGCATAAAGCTTTTGAAATTGATTTGCAAAATATGGAGAATTATGTTATTTTGCCAACAATTCTATGTGCTGCTAATTGTCACAGTGTTGTATTTATTTGACACGGTGTAGGTTTGCCCAAGACATATGATAAGTGGCTCGCTCAAATAAACTACTAAACATACGTGTACATATATCACTTTAGAATACAGGACTAAATAATGCTACTTTCATTTCATCACCCAGTCTTTACTTGAAGCCCACGAAATTGCATCTCTGAAATAAAAATCATGATTATATCTGTCTCAAACAAAGGTATCGTTGTTTCAGGATCTAATACATAATGTCCAATTTGCTAATTACACAATTTAATACATGTGGCATTTTTTTCAGTATATATTCTTTTTGGTGATTATATTTTGTGGAGAGTTTGGTGGCGGTATAACAGCCGCGGTGTTCAAGAAAGATGTAAGTGTTTCTCATAATATCATCACTCATCTGTTGGCACACTTATAATGCCATTAACCTTGATAAAATAATAAATAAAAAAATAAATAAACAATCGGAATTACTTTTTTGATGTTTTAATTTGATATCAAAATATATTCGTTCACACTGTTTTAGATACAAAATTGATCATCTTTTTCGAAAAACACAACATCTGGCCATAATTACTCAGTTCATTCGGCACATCTCGACCTACTACGTCTTAATGATGCACGGAATCACCCGAACGTAACTCAATTATGACTATTCGGATATGTCTAGTCATGATCGGAAGTAGTATTTGCACTGCGCTTGAGCGAGATGTGTTTAAGAAGTACTCACAGGGACAAGGAGACCATCTATGCAGTGGTCAAGACTCTAGAAGTCCCTGGGGATGTAATTACCACTGTGCTAAGCTAACTCAATTTACCTGAACAAAGAGTAGCATTAATTTTGAATGGCAAAATGATATTTCCTCCAAATAGTCTGCTTTTCTTGTATACCTCATTTTTCATGTACACAGCAATTGGTTGCTTAATATTTCTTTCGGTATTTAAGGTCGATAACAACTTACAGAAAACGCTGAAGAAAAGTCTAGACAATTACATCCCTGGAAATAATCTGATCGCAAAAGCTTGGGATTACATGCAGACTTGGGTGTGTATCATCTGTTTATCGTGACCACTATACTGAATATATTTATATACAGTACTCTGATTACTTTAACGTTTCAGTTTCTTGTAAACCGCTTAATATACATGTATATCGTAAGTTGTCATTGGGTACAACACAGTATCCGCATTAGATGTTAAGAAATAATTATCAATAACCCAATAGTGTTTAAATAAAGCGAGAAAAATGATAATGTGTGAAGTTGGCAAAGCAATCGCTAATTGACAGTTTACCTTCAATGTCTAGGTGGACAGTCAACATTTATACGTACATTCGACGAAAGGCCTATATACACGTATATAGATATGGCAATCATAGTAGTGAAAATTTGGAATGTCTAGCTACTAGAAGCAAGACAATCAAATTCATCTCTACATTTAATGGCGATTGCTTTGCCAACTTCACACACATGACTGAAAATAGTTGTATTTCAAGTTACTGAACGACATGCATGTTAATAGTTAAAGTTCAGCTACTGTTAACAGATACATATCTAATGATTCATGCATGTATGTATGTTCAAGTTCATTTGTATATAATTTGTTCTAGCTCAAATGTTGTGGATCTAAACAAGGACCGAAGGATTACAAGAATGCAAATTTCACTGGGACGGTATGTACGCGACTATTTTAGCTCCGCCTTCTGTCCTGAAGTTCAACAAGATGAGAGTGACTTATACATTCTATAATATTAGTATTATTTAGTATTTATCTTTTAAATACGCACCGAGTTAATGGCAAAATTGAGTACATACAATGGAAAGCGATAAATAAAACTATGATGGATAATCTATATAAATATTGCACATATTCTTAAAAACAATTCATTAAAGGTGCATATGAATAAAATAAGAAAAGCCATATCAATAACATATATCCTGGGATAACACAAGAAAGAGTAAACTCTTTTTCCATTGTGGTCCCAGTAAATATAGTGATTGACACAGAGAGTGATTTTACAGTTACAATATAATCACAGATGTTTATGAATGGGATCACAGGTAATAAGTAAAACAAATAATCTGCTAATTAAATGATAATAAACATTAAATCATAATTATTTAATAATAAAAACATGATAAAAACAGCATTATGGCTAGGACAATTATAATGAAATCAATCAAAGAATTGATTGTTTATATTTTTAATGAAGCCCTGCTCTGTGCGTCAACTTTAAGACGGCTAGGATCATACCTTTGGTTTTTGTAACATGAGTTCTTATCTTAAGTTTACATGTTAACACTTTCATTTACAGACTGACCATGTGCCAAAATCTTGTTGTGTGTTGACAAATTCTGACCCGGGAAATCCTACACCAAAGAATTCAGGACAATGTCAGACTGACGCATCTACCTGCCAAACAAGTACAAACGGTACATGCCCTAATACATACGTGAAAACAGAGGTAAATATGAAGTTCAAACAAAAATAGTGTTGACCAATAATGTAGCGGTAACGCGCTGGACAACAATCGACAGGTTGTGGGTTCGAATCTTGGCACAGTCTTCCAATATTTCATGGACCCTCTATGTGCCCCATCTCCACTACCGGGCCCAGTACATGTACTAAGCTTAGACAATCACAGGAATCGGGTGACGTGTGTATCGATGGTTTACACCAGTTACGTTTATCAGGTTATAAAACTTGAGAACAGTCTCCGAGCTCAAATCTCAATTCCGATCTCAAAGTATTATGTCTGCAAAGGTAGAACTGATTAATGTTTAAATACATAATCAGATCGGTCATGCTGTCAGAGAGAATGTATCAATAATAGCATTATTATCCGATCATAATTTACTTTAAATGACAAAATATGAGCTTTGAGCTTGGAGACCGATCTCAAGTTTTGTTACCTCGGGACCATGAAAAACTAAAATCAAAGTAGGGATACAAATGTCTGGTTCTCATGTATCTTCTCTTGTCCTCTCTCTTGGACGGCTCTAAAATGACCATTACTGTGAAATGGACAGTTAAACATTAGATAAATTCTCGTAAATGAAACAGAGTAATTGTTTCACTGTGCCATGTTTTCTGTTTGTTATTTTCTTGTAACCACCCAACATACAGCGGATGCAGGGTGGATGAGATTAATATTATGACTAAATTCATGTTCATGTATATACATTTTAAATGGAGACGGAGTGTCCCCGGCGTATGGTCTTTGTTTTGAAGGGTTATATCATTTCCATTTATAAGCTTGTTACATTGTATTTAATATTAATCACCATTTTATGATTGCTTCTAGGGCTGTTATGACAAATTGGAACAGGAGATTAAGTCCCATCTCGCACTTATCATTGGTGTTGGTGTAGGAATTGCTATGTTTCAGGTATGGTTGTCTAAAGTTAAATCATTTTCTAATCAACAGTTTACATTTCTAAATATTATTGAAATATCACTCTTAAGTATAGTTAAATGACCCCCATTAGAATCATTTCGAAATGTCACAGACGATACCTCGTATCGTTAAATGCTTTTACCGGACTATGGCGCTTCTGATTGTCAAAGTTATGGTCCATTATGCATCCTCATACATATATCAAATTACGTGTATTCGCTTGTAGCTGACACAATGTTAGACAAAGTATGGAATTAAACTTAAGGTCAAATTGCTTGTTTGACAAGTTTTTTTGTAATCAGCAGCGGTTCGTTTTTATTGTTGTCACAGTCTATTTTTGTTTCATTGTTCGGGCGGCGGGGGTGGTGTCAAGAGAATCAAATTAATTGTTTCTTCGGGTGAGGGGTGGGTGCCAACACATTATCTGATCGTTTATCTTCCCTATCTTTATTCTTTCATGGGAACAATTAGTTAAATAATACAATATCACGTGGTTATAGCTTACACTTCTGTTTAAAGTCGGTCTTCGTTTTGTTTCAGTTACTGGGTATCGTCATGGCTGTGTGTATTTGTAAGAGGGGAGGATCCAATGATAATAGTGTATATTAATACATTTCTACGTTACCATGGTAATGACGCATATTAATACAGTTCTACGTTACCATAGTTATGACGTATATTAATAGAGTTCTACGTGACCATAGTTATGACGTATATCAAAACAGTTCTACGTTACCATGGTAACGACGTATATAATAACAGTTCTATGTTACGATAGTGTTATGCAATTTAAACACGACAATCAAGTTGTACATATTGATATGAACAAATTTTCATAATTGTGTTTTTATGCACTCAAATATGCAAGAAAGATATGTTTGTATGCGCCCCGTTTGTCAGTAAAGTAATTATACATGTTTAAGTCTTCATTCAGAAAACTGACTCTTATGTTTTATGAATTAGCTCTTGGAATCCTTGGCTCATATCAGCAAAAAAACTAAATGCTTTAACGGTGTTCCTGGTAAAACGAAAACAAAGGTGATGTAAAACAGTTGAAATGTTCAGGTTATTGATGTATATATGTTTGTCCCACGTAAAACAAGTCCATATTTTTTACCTCGACCAACAAGCATCTTATGAATAAACTAAACTAGATACTTATGTACTGTATTGTACAGGGGTACTAAGTGTATTAATATAGTGCCCCGTGTTTTACCCATACTTACTAGTTGAATATTTTACGTTGATTTTGTTATCAGAACTGTTACTTTATTATTATGTCTCATTAAAGTTCTTCTATAGATTCAACCAACATTTCGGACGTGTATTGTTATTATACTTATCCCGAAACGTTATACAGTTGAACACAGTTATAGTGAAGTCCTTGTGTCCCGAATACATACTTCATAATCATTCTCATGTTTCACTACATCCAGTATATATATGTTAAGGTAGATAAAAGGATGGCTGATAGTCACATGATGTATCTGACTGTACACGTAACCAAATTTTCATGAAATTCACCGGGAACGACATTCCAACCGTTTCAATGTAACATAAACATTCAGCCCTTGAACCAAAATATGCTCGATTTAACACTATGTGAAATCTAATCCGTTGTTATCTGTAGGTTTGACATATAACATGTATACATCATCATGATTATCAGTGTTATCAATACTTGGTGACATATTATCCTCATTTAGGCTCAGTAGATAAAATTTATAATTGTCTAAAATATTTATTCTTTAAACAGACCCTTCACAAACAATGGGGTGGGGTACCATGATGAAAGAATGAATGAGAACTGTTTTACTTTTACCCAACTCTAATATTAAGGCAGGTTTTAAGTTTACATTAGAGTAATATGGTTCAAAGAACATTTCAAATGCATGTTTCATCGTTCTTGACAATGAAAATACTATTTTTAAGCATCACCCCTAATATCAATGAATCTTATGATCGGTGACCTTTGGAGCAGATCTGGGCTTAGTTATTTTTTTATCAGCGATAACTTAAACACGAATTACCACTTATATCAATCAACGAACACTATTTGATAATACAATAATCTGTACTGCGTTGCGTTGGGTTACACACACATTACCTCGATATAACTTCCTTACAATGATATCCTGTGAGGCAAAGTACTTTAAAAACATTTTAGCACGCACCTTTTTTTACCAAATTGATACAAAATATAACCGAGTGCAGCCAGCCAACTGTGGAGCAGATCTGGTACCGAAGTTGTAAAACTTGAGAGCTCCAATCTCTTTTCTGTTTTTAAAGTAATATGGATAAAAGGATAAATTGATGAATGTTTAAATACATAATTTTTATTCAGATCAATTACGCTGTAATTATTTATGCATCAATAAAGTCACCATTGTCTGACCACAAATTACCTTAAAACATTGAAAGACAAGATATGTAGACCGATCTCGAGTTTTATAAGCTTAGACTGAATAAATTTCATATCAGCGATAACTCAGTTATATAATAATATAAGGGAGATGACCAACATTATTACCAATATCATGATATATATTAATAAGGGAGATTACCAATACCCAAAGATACAGGTAACTAGGTAATTTCATAATTATCGGCGATAACTCAGTCATATAATGAAATACAAGGAATATAATCGATGGCTGAAGATGAAGTTATACGCTCTGACGCCTAACAAATTCGATAACGCTTTTTTTCATATTTGTTTTAAACGTAAAGGTATAAACGTATGATAATATTATTAGTTCTAGAACAATATCACTTTATTTTTTTTTAAAAGACACAATTTACACTTTGGCGGCAAAAGTTGTGATGAAAGTCTGTAATCTCTCTGCCAGTCTCTGTCTCAAAGCTGAAATTCATAACAATATTCAATTGAATGCTGATACACTAACTGGTACTGATGGTGAACGCATCTGATTTATACACACGTGTATACAAAGCTTTGATCAAATGTCAACGATCTATCACCATTTACTACACGTATCAGAAAAAGTTTACTACAAATTTAGTCTTTCGAATTATCTGTAGATAAACCAACTAAGCCAGAACTATGAAAGAAAAATAACTGCGATTAGGTAAGACTTAAAGTTAAAACAATAATTATATGCAAACTAATCGCACAAATACCAGATTGTTTTCTACAAAGTTGAAACATCAGCTATAGATAGATAGAAGGTAACGTAACACACAGACACTAACACTAACAAAAACAAGGCTTACATGAAACGGCAGTCTGGTAGGTCTTTTGAGCTTGGGTTGTGACGAAGTCATTAATCTTTCCAAATGTATTAGCTTTAGCAAAATCAGTTATGTAGGACTTCAACTCTTCAGACATGTCACGGAATTGGAATCGGCCCATTGATTTGAGTAATTCATCTTTGGAACCTAATACTTGTTGTTTTGTTTCGTCCATCCATTTCTTGGTTTCATCGACCAGGGCCATGTACATCAGAGCCTTCATTTGGTCCATATCACTGGAAGAATGATCAAGCAATAGTAAAACATTATTACAAATACAATTTGCAATCCTAGTACATGTAATATTAATGCAACTGCATTCATGTGGCGCATTTTTCATTCAGCACAATGACAACTTTGAAGCGTTCGCACATACGCATGTATCAGTTAAATTAGCCAGTTTGTCTTGAGAAAGATAAGCAAGCTACATTATGTTTGTAAAGGTTATGAATGAAACTGAAATGTAACAGAACCGTAGTTATATGTCATGGATTCGTTTTTCCTTCAATGTTCAGCTCGACTTGAGCTTATTAAGTACTTCAAATAACGAAAGAAGTGGACGAGCAGTGCGTCATGGCACTAAGAAATGAGGACAACACTTGTGGTAAAGTTATCACTTACGGCACTTCACGTTTACCAGCTGCAAGAGCATCCAAAGCCAAGGATACACCTTGTTGCAGAGCGTATGCGGCCGCTTCCTTCAGTAATTCTTTACCAGCTTCTTCTAGAGGATCCTTGGCAACATTCCAAATATCTCCAAATGTTGACCCTTAAATAGTTTAGATTTCGACTTATAATTCAATTTATATATAACGTTTCTTTGGTCATTAACAATTTTGACAGTGTTCGCAATTATTCTCGATCCGTTATTTCTACAGTGTTCATGTAGTATTCTTATTAAGCTAGATCAACCGTATACAGTAAGTAAACTAATATGTCAGGAAAATTAAGTAAGTAGCAAATCAAAACACCAAGCAAACTCCATGGTTCGTGTTCATCATTAATAGAACCTATTGCTTTTAAAACAGTTCTGAGTAGGAAAGATTCTCCAAAATAATCAGCGGGACATCATAACCCACCTAGGGTACTTGCGACATCAGGTAAGACATTGCCTACAGCATGAGCCGCTGTTTGGACACCATCTCCGACTGTATTAGCCGCATCTACAACACCATCTCCGACTGTGTGAGCGGCATCAACAACACCATCTCCAACTGTATGGGCGGCACTGCTGAGTGCATGACCGACAGAGTCCAGAAAATTGGCTCTCGATCCAGCAACCAAACACAACAACAGTAAATACTTCATACCTAGAAATATAAATGCACTAAAACTTTGGATCAAAGAAATCGGTTTTAAGATTTATGATGCCTCAGTATTAAAGTTAGATATAAAAACAAGCGATCATTATAAATAGTTTGGTTTTAATGTTAAGATGATCGCGAATTGACTTAAAACATTTAGCTTTTAACCCATTTTCATGAAGAAATAAACAAGAGCTATACATTTTCAAGTTGGCTCACGAGTTTCCTTCCTTTAAAAAACAAGACATCCATTATGTCATTGGCCATAACTTACAAGGTTCCAAGTCAGAAAATTAGAATGGAACAGTCAACCGTATTTGCGGAATGTTTGCATGAGTCCTATCACTTTCTGTGTTGAAGATGGAAATGATGCATACCATGTTAGGAAAGATAGCTCGGCCAACTAGTTCACGTTATATAGATTAAAATGTGGTTTTGATCAACTTAAGTATTGTATGACAATATGTATTTTATTGTCATACTATATACTCTATTATGGTAGGACATTTATTCAGACTTTGGTTTAAGATTGAAATAATATTTTCTAAAATTGGTTAGGTCTGTCGTGATATAAATCATATGATATTTAAATCTGTTTGACACTCAGTCAGTTCGCCAGTCCTAAATGCTATACAAATTGAAGAAGCAGAGTCAGTGAAATGTCACTTGATGAGGAAACAATTTTGTTGCGAATTTGTATGTGTGTCGATGCTTTCATGTTCGACATTAAAGTTCTCGAATTCAAATTTGTTTAAACAGTTCTTACCTTTTAATATGGTTAAGATGAAAATCGTAGATAAAATCTTATAATATTTTAGTTCAACTTTATATGATGTTCTTATCAGTATGAGTCGCCGTTTGTTTGTCTGGAGAACTCTAAAGTGTTTCGCCTTGTTTCATGTTGAAATTTAAAAATTGCTTTTACTCGTATATATATATGTAAGTGTTTTGTGTCAGTATGGTGTAAATCTACTGACTATATGTTAACATGCAAACCAATATGTTGTCATTCATGTGAAGTCATACTTTCATTCTTGGGGGCGTAGTTTCCTCTAGGCCGTGTCCTACACTTTTCCAGAAGAGTGAAAATAAATCCAGGGCAAAATGAAACTCTGGTGTGTGGGTGTGGGGTGTGGGGTATTAATGTCCCTAGACACCCTTATAATTCGACCTATACATTATTTTCAACCAAGCTGCGCCCTGATTCTGCAACAAATAATATTTTATGTTGGAATAAATATTGTTCGTGAGTGTGATTATGTTATAGTTCTTAAATGATGCCTTTGTATATCGACCAGTCTAGTTACAACTAGAACATTCTGTATGGTTTGAAATATGAACATGAAATTTAAAATGTGGACGCCCGTCCCTTTAATTGGAGAATCGTTATCGGTAATCATTTTGTTTAGTTTAGGTAACATATTATACCATAATAAAGTTGTCCTGTTGGTACTATAAACAACTGTCAATATTCCCATGAAGTATGTTACAAGTTGATGGCAACACTTTTCAACATATTTGTGACCATGTCATGCTTATCTATTGGAACGTATGTATGTGTGAGTGAGATGGTCCTCATTAGTGATAAGTTAATTCTCACGTGCTACCATACACTATGTTAAAGGATTTAGGTGTTAGAAAAAACGTCAAATCTTCCAAGATCAGCTAATTAACAAGCCGTCAGTGTTGGCTGATCATAATTGACTTCCCTAGGGTTCAGATGACTTTTTTCGAGGACCTCTGCCATTCTACAAATGCCTTTGTTCTGCCAGTTGCCTTTTTCTCTGGTGTCAAACAAACAAGACGACTGTTACCGCTGGGTCCGAGGTTATAAACCTGAGATGGCTCTCTAGGCTCAAATCTCTCGGCTTGTCTTTTAATGTATCTAATTTAACAATGATCAGACAATAATGATATTATTGTTACATTTAGTATGCCAGAATAATTATATCGAGGGCTCAGCGCAACACTGTCGTAACTTGTTCTTATTTCAATATAAGTTACAACACTCTTGCGCTGAAGCCTCGATATATATATACATTAATCTGTTTTATCTTTTCAACCACGATATTTTTGGAATGGAATTGCTATTTGAACTCGGAAACCGATAATAAGTTATATAACCTCTGTACCGGTAAACAAAGAGTGGATCAAGTTTGTTTCTTCAGTAACCTATAAACGCACCGGACGGGGTGAAACCCATATATGGGTTCTGGTACGTGCTCACAAGTAATCACGAATCATCTATTAATTTCAAACAACACTTCAAATACGTGACCATAAATCATATAATCGCTGTGGAACAATGAAGACAACGTCATATGACCACAAATCATCCAGTCACAGTAGAGCAAATAACACGTGATAATGGACCAACCAATCACTGTACAGCAATACAAACAACACTCAGAATAGTTTTAAATTCTGTATTCAATACACTTCTTACAATACATCTTTAATTAAATAACGTATATACACAATTAATATATAAAATATCTTTAATTATTATACGAACATACACATGTTATATCTATTGATGAGTCTAAATAAAACTAACAGATTTGTTTACGTATGATGATTTTAAGCAGGTAAGTATAATAACGAATACATCTAATTGTTGTTTTTTTGTCAAATGTAAGTCATGAAGGAAAGTTAACCGCAAGTTTCTATTTGGGTTATATTATGATTGCTGCGATAATATGTGAGTATCTAAAGTGAAACATTTCCAGGCGATAAAGCTTTTCCACCTGATCAAACCATCTGCCACAAAACAACGTATATTTTTTCACTAATAATTAAGGATAACGGACTCTAATACAAACTTATAGACTACTAACACAAGTAAGACGATCCTGATCCTTATAAATTGTGAAATTCAAATATAATGGATTAAGTTTTTAAAATGTTTAATCCGGGTCAGTTATAGTTTTACTTTTTATCATAAAGGGAGGTAATATTACTTACAAACGCTCTTCCTATTCTATGATTATATAGCATTTTTTATTTCATTTTTACAAATTCCAAAATTACACATTTCACAAAAAGCTCGTGGTGAATAATTTCTAAATAATTCATTCTACACATTCAATAAAAATAATCAAAGGGTTAAATGGTTAGAAACGAATGCATGTACTCTAACCTTCCTGATACGGCCAAGCTTCGATTAGAGAGATTCTACAGATAGAAACTGAAAAGTTACATTTAATATTAAGTCTATTGAGTAGATACACTAAATGTCGTTTTGCGCACTTAATTTATATTGTGAATGAGAAACGCGATCGAAAACCTAGTGAATGTTCCTTAAAAAGTGTCACATTTCTTTGCCCGATTCATTGGCGAGGCAGTTGGACAGTTGAATGCTGATGTGAACTCGTCCAGGAGAGAGAGCGCCGTATTCACCCTGTAAATAGAAGACAACATTATGCAGTAGTTATATAGAAACATAGTAAGGATTTGTTTATGAAAAAAAAAAACTAAACAAATAACACTATCACTTTTTTAGTCAGTTGTTATGTCCCCCTTATTCTGATGCAGGTACACAGTCATGAATGCGTATGCTATAGTTTATGTCATGACGTACCTACATGTACAGAATAAATGACGAACATTATAAAGGTGTAGGCAATAACAGACATTTCGAACAAAATCTTACTTTCCTAAGTATTTCCTGTTATTCCAACTAGTGCCCGTTCTATGAAAGGAAATACTGTTTTTCACCTATGAGCATTGAAGAATAAAACGGGGGCCATAATTACAATAATAAAGAGTTGTTTAAATTTGTTAGACAAAAAGCATCCAATAGATCATAAGCCGAGTAAAGACATTGGTATTCTTAATACATAATTATACCATACGTACCTTATATCCTCTGAGACCCTCCCAATAGTGGCGTAGTAATATCCTCGCGCATCTGTCCGTGAATGGCAATACAACTTAAAAAATAAAATACATACATCTACATACGGCCGTTTCGTAAATCATGCGTATTATTTCAGCATTTTAATTATAACAACGACTGAAACTATATTTTCAGGCATCAGAAGAAAAGCACGATGAAAAGTGTTTGTTAAAATACGAAACAGTTTATTAAGACAGTAAATACATCCTTGAACCAAAAATATATATACGTACATTTGTATCACTAGTAAGGTGGTCAAATGTCAGGTCGATTATATTTGATATGATCATATAGTTTTATCTCATTCAAATAAATATCTTAGTTAGTTATTGGCATTCAATTCATAAACCGACAAAATCATTGCCTTTATTTCATGGTACGTGCCTGCCGTAGCCGTCCATTACTACATGATTGCATGGATGCTGTATAGCACCCCTGATGATTGATATTTAAAACTTTTAAATACAAGACTTACAAGATATATTTCAGACATACATGTGTGAATTACCCACGAAAGCCTGTTCTGACATTGTTATTACATATACGTAAACATAAATACTGTATCAGGGTCGATATGTCCAAGGTAAACATAGATATTACAAGCATGGACGTTACACCGTATAATGAATATAAGACAAAAAGGTGCATAACTGTATAGATTTCGTATATGTGGTCTTTGCCAAAGATATTAATAGATGTACTGTGTCTTCAATTCATTGTACAAGGGACACTGTGTTAATGAGTGTATATCATCATACGATTTGGAATAAAGAATAAATGGGCAAATGAACTGTAACAATTATCATACTGAATGCTCTTAACTTGCAGGAAACCAAACAAAAAGAGCAACGTATAAAGAAAGTATGACTGGATGTGTTTTACCTGAGCAAACGAAAGGAAGAAACTCTGGTCATTTGTATAGTGTGGTGTTGGTGTAGGCTTCTCTTCTCCATTTTCAGCAATCCATTTCTTATAAGCCTAAAAGTAATTATACTTTGTACCTTATATTACATATTGACAACAGATGGGCGTACAAACATTTGTTTTTTGATGATTGTGTAATCACTGTCTAGCAAACATTAGTCAAGTCGATGATTCTATCCAGGTGTAGACATGGAATCGTCTTCCATTACAATTAAACACACCGACAACAATTCTTGTTGATGCTATATCTCCCCCTAAAGAATAAGCCATACACATGAGAAACTTATTCCATAGTTTCCAAAACGTTAAGAATCTGAGATGGAATGCCAATAGATGCTTAGTCTATTCCTGTTGGTCTCTCTGAAAAGAACTAAGAAGTTGACTCTATTGGGTTCAGCAAAGTTCAACTGAAGAAACACATTTTTCCTGCCAGAATCGGACAGCATGTGCAACAGTTCATGCTTCAGAAAAACACAAGTAAGAATCGCATAATGAAAGGCAGAATAGGACTTAACATTTCTAAGTTCTAACAAATCAACAAACCTTATAAGCCGCTCTCGCACCGCTCGTCTCCGCTAAACCTTCCCACGCAAATCTACGACCATTTACACTGACCTGTGTTAAAACAATGTTTACATCTATCAGTAACGATTTGAGACCGGGATGTTTTTTCATATGATATCTTAAATTGAATATCGCTTTTTGAACTTACAACTAAGGTCATGGCTTTTATGATCTTGATGTTTTTATTGGTGATTTTACGTGAGCAAAATGTCTGATTCATATACAATTTGCTTGATTTTATGTTTTAAAATGTTATCTTTGCTGAGGGAAGTCTATAAAATGAAACTCACTGGCATAGTAAAACTGTTTTCATTTCAGATTCACTAACTTGTTTGATGTTTACAAAACATTGTAATGTTGGTAAAGAAGACCAACTTCTAACTCACAAAAAGGTCAGGTAAAATAGAAAGATGAATTGATCTCACCGTTTGTGGAGTAGCTTGTCCAACAATCGTGAATGGTCCCATGGTTTGGTTATTATAAGCATTGGCATAGCATTGTTCAACTTTGTTATAGTTATCTATTGTTGCATTTGTATACCATGTGTCTCCATACTCGCCGTTAGCATTATATCTACGACCTAGTTATAAAAAATAAAACAATACATGAAAAATACAAACACCATATTGTTTCTTTGTGTTAAACGTCGCAGCCCGACTTGCTAGCTCAGTGATTAGAGCGCTGGTCTACTGATCAAATGAACCCCGGGCAAGACTTACACTGTCCATGACAAGTTTGACTGAAGATATTACATCGTATGTTCTAAATTATGTGGGGTAGCTAGATAGTCGTTTGCGGACAGAATGTGTTTAGTATTGGTTACGGCCTAAATAAATCCAGGGAAGCTGGTTAGGATAAATAACTACCATGACTAAAATAATGTTGACAATGGCGTTAAATCCGTAGAAATAATAAGAAATAAACACAAGTTTTGGTAAGAACAGTCGGAATTATTTGGCGACTTTTCAGCTGCAATTGTTGATGAATAACCATGACGTGCATCCGGACGGAACCGTCGACCTTCTGTAAGCAAGATCATTATACAGTTTCCTCACAGGTGAAATTTGGCCCCGGGAAGGATGTGAACTGACAACAGTGATTTGCTAGTATTTCTGTTCTGAGACCATAAATACACGACCACGGAGGACCTTTGTACAAAAAGTTAATGAGTTTCTTTTTTTGTTTGTTTGTTTGTTTGTTTATATCGGTTTTTACGCCCCTTTTCAACAGTCAGAGTCATATGGGGCGGACAGTTCACCTAAGCATCGTTCCTGGGAAGAACCAGTACTAGACTCCAATCCTCCGCAAGCAACTGCCTACTTTCTCACATAAAGAGTCATAATAGGTAGCGGGGCTCGAACCCACGACCCTCTATCAGTGAGAGGTTACAGTGATTTAAAGTCAGCGACCTTTACCACTCGACAACGGAGGCTGGTCTGAATGTTTTTTTTAAATGAAAATTTCTATTATACATCTTACATGACAGTATGAAAAACAGTGTAAGACTTAGAGTATGTATGTGCGCGCATTTGGTATGTGATTCTTTTACTAGTTAACTTCTTCTCGAAGTCCAGTATCCTTTGTCTAAGAAATACAAGTTCATACTTTCGTACATGGCGGTAAATGTAAATCAAAGTTCTCGTGAAACTGACCTACATGGACTTGTACTGCAAAATGGAATGGGAACTTCAGTAATATCAACATGTCGAATATAGAAAAATGCCGAGAGAGTGACGGATTTCTATATTGGTGTGCTTGATGTTAATATTTAAGAAAATAACTCACCCCAATTATCTATTGCGTGTACTAGATAATGACCAATTAATCCGCCAATAGAGCCAAAATTATAGTAATGCGGAAGAGTCCATTCATACACCGGAAACTGCAGCATACCAGCAGGAACCAGCAATTGGTTCCAGGAATTATAGAATGTCATCGTAGTGTAATATGCGTTATAAACCCATCGAGTCCTATCCTCCCTAGCAGTAAGTCGACGTGTCCAATCTTCCTGATCAAAAATATTCAGATTAAGCAGATTCTGGAAATAGTCTGAACGGTTGATTGAGATCTGAAAATGAAATGACGTTCAGTTCAAAGCTAGAAAAGTGATCTATATTTTAAAATATGTGAGCGCTTTTATTCTAAACAATTAAGCATATTAGATGTGATCGATTTAAACATTCAAGATTAGAGGGCCAAATTTATGAAATTATAAGGGGGGGGGGGCATCCGTGGTGTCTGGCTAGTTATCGCTAACTCCACTGCTGCGAGTTCGAATCCCACCGGTACTGGACGAATTCTTATGTGAGGAAGTGGTCCAGCTAGCTTATGGAAAGTCGAAGGTTCTACGCTCAGCCTGGTGTTACTCCACCATTAAAGCTAGTGGCCAAATGACCATGACTTTGATGCGACGTCAAACTCCATTCAATGTTTATATATTATATACACACTTTTATAATCGATCAATTTCTTCAACATACATATTAGTTTGTTTGATGAAATTAAAGCATGCCGTCTGGAGGAATGCAGAAAAAATCCTTATTCGCATTTTTCATTATTAGTACCATGCCAAATGTGTCAACTATCTCTCCTATTATGTTTGAAGTTTTTATACTCGTACATATACTCACATGCTGATATATGCTATCAATTTCTGCATCGTTCATGTATATATCTGGATAACCCATCTTATCGGTTGATGCCGAAAGCTGCGATAAAAATGAAATAAGTTTATATTGAATATGGCCTTATTCAGGAAACCATATACAGCGGATGAATAGCCTTTAAAGATTATCAAGAGAATGATCGAAAGCAACTAAAATATGCACGTGTTTAATAAGTATAACAACAAGAGAATTACTCTAATCACTATCTTGTGCATTGTATATGTATTTTCAGGGCGCGAGGATTTTGTATAAGCTAGTGATATACTATTCCTCGAGGCTTTGCGGAACATACTGTAGGCGAAAATGTATTTAAACGACTAAAATACGTAACTGTGTAGAAACTTATCTTTATTTTTGACTTCATATACAGTTATAGACTAGTGACCCATTGAATATGATAATATTCACCGGCAGAATATTATATGGACAGAGAGGTGGAGCAACTCAATCAAAAGCTGACAGTAGAGCCCAAAACAATCGAATATGACAATAGACCCTTAATCAATCAAAATATGAAATACACCAAACAACCAAAAGCCGAGAGTAGACAATCAAAAGTACAAACAAGGGCTTGATGAGTCAACGAGTTCCAAACCTACCGCTTGAAATGGTGTACACTCTTATAATTACCTTTGCCTTTGCTTTCTCCTTCGTAGAATCGTCCATGATTTTATTACCATCAATAGAATCTAAAATCGCTTGTTTTACATATTGTACAATCTCTTCTGCCTGCAGACACACACAAGAATATTATACGTGGGAAGAGCATCTTTCGTAGTTATTTTTTACAATTGTATCAAATTTAAGCGGTATAAACTCACAAGTAACTCACACATAAAATGGTAACTGAATTCAAAGCCAATACAACATTAAACATTCAAGAAGAGCACCGCGAGTAACACCGACGCTCGTCTGTTCACCGTCTCAATGAGAATTATCCACATTTCATGTTGCTACCTAATATAGTTTATGAGCTATGAGTTATATGAAAGCTTTTGCACGCCGCAGTGATCACAAAAGAAGATCTGTAGTTATATTCAAGTATTTGTTAGTACGATATTTAATCTCATTTTAAAAATAATGCTTTTTTTTAATGTAAATAATGTTAAGGCACATTTTACATGACTTTTGAAAAAGTATCAGCACCAGACACAATAGAAACAAGGTACATTATAATTATATTATATTATAATAATAAATGTAAGTTAGATAAAAATTTCAGTGATAAATCTATTCTTGTGTTCCGAAGGAAGCAATAATGCACTTTTTGTATTAACTTTTAGCAAAGTCATTTATGTTTCGTCTTCAACAGTTAGCATTCATGACCCGTTGCTAAGATGTCATAGAATGACTGAATTATGTGATCAAATGCTTCACTTAAATTACCGAGCTCTTAAATATTTAGCGACAACTAGTTACAGTACAACTTCTCCAGAGCAACCCTGTGTTGAACAATAACTTCGCTTCAACAATAGCACGATTTAATTGATCAATTTAACCATTCTAGAGCAACAACCTCGTGGCAACAACATATTTTTTTTACTCCTTAAGGGTGTTGCTTTAGAGAGGTTGCACCGTACTTCCAATACAAAAACGTATATTAATGACAAAATGAACACGTCATTAAGAAAGTTATTAAATAACATGAAACTGTAAACAGCTGAGCAAGTTTTCAAGTTCAAAATCATTTAATTGCATTTTTGTTAAGGCCTTAATTCGTTTTTTAAGTCTCTTTGCTAGCAAACAATTGCATCAATTACGTTAGAAGAAAACAATAAAGTAGACATTATACTTACACGAAAACGCTGATTTAAAGTACAGAAAAACATTGACTGAATTTCAGTAAATGTTAAATGTATTCATAAATTACGCAACTACAATAATGAACGTTCATTTAAAGAGAGAGGATGGGTCTGGCTGGCGGTTACGTGGTGTATGTTTTTTGAAACTTTATTTTGTTGTTATAAAGATGTTATAAACATAATATTTTGATACTGTGTCAAAGTGTAAAAAGAATTCTTGGGTAGTAGAGGGTATGTGCCTCTATAGGGGGGGGGGGGGGGGGGGGGGGGGGGGGGCTTCACATGCCGGTAGCCCGTGCTTCAATAAAGATTATTATAAACAAAACTACGCACATCTAACTCATTAAGGCACAAGATGGTCGCCTGACACTTTTTCTATGAATCCTCAAACAATGGCAGTGTTCAATAATTACCGAAAGTAAAAGTGTCAGGTGGCCATTTTGTACTCTGATGATTCACCTTAAGTAGGCCCCTGAATTTAACATGATGCAAACACATCTGTACAGATTAGATTCACAGTTTGTTTGATTTCTAAACCACAACATAGATTTAACATCCGCTTATTAAATCAGGACTCCAACTATCATCGTGATTATCAGCCAATCTCCGATTTAATAACATGCGGAATAGGAATAATCATGGAACAAAAATTTATGTAAATAACACAACAGTGGACATGAGGAATCATCTGGCTGATTAATGTGTTATAAGTAAGCTATATAATGTATATTGTGCAGACTAGATCTGCATTATATTAACAAACATGCATATTATAAATAACATGAAAGCCAAGCATACATACACATTCACTTATATGAACAAAATGCCATGCAACTAACAGTTAGAATAGGGCTTTAGGCACAGGTGTCCTTTTGCTAAACTTTGGAATCAATTCTGTAAACATGAGCGTAAAATATATAATGTTTTGACGATGACGATTGCTACAGACTTAAATCAATTTGTGTCTGTATGTAGCGTTAACAGAGATAATAAACAAAGATACATGCAAGAAGGTGATTAGATGATACACCAGCCGATATAATACTAGTTTGTGTATCATACACAATTTCAATAGCGACATTTACTTTTAAAAGTTCTCTGGTTACAATCTGTTTGACAAACATGCCATGTTCTCGAAATGAGTCGCACTGGCACCATTACGAACCACGTAATGAGGTTTCTCATCTGCGGCGGTCAGACAGAAGTTTGTTACTCAAGACAACGAAGAAATTACGACATAAGGTATCTAAGAAAGGTATTCCGAATGTAAACAGTGACGAAACTTAGATAAACATGCAGCATCATTGGAAATATACATGCTTATCTGCTTATAACACATATCAAGATTTCGAAGGAAATACGTATAATTATTAGACCTTGTCCTTGTTTCTGTCATTGAAATGTTGCTTGGCGTACAGTGAACCAAGAGCGTCTGGCATACTATGATCAGCGTGCCAGAAACAATGACGCCACATGCCCCAGAAACGGTTATAATTGTACACTTCATCGTAGAAAACACGATTAGCATGAATGTAAGTCCACGAAAGTTCCTGAGCATATCTGTGAGCCAGTCTCCATATGATATAGTTGCTTAATTTCCTAGAAAGGTTCACGATTTAACTATAGATGTAATAATAAAGTATATATCGTAACACTATACCAATTACAGTAAAACCCATCAAAACCGGTCCTTCCGCAATAGGCCAGAATACCGGTTTTCTGAGAAATTCGAACTTTTAATAAAATATCCGAAAAAATGGGACTTGGAAAATTGTCAGATTTTCAGGAAATTCTGGTCGTCAGGGAGTCCGGTATCAGGGTTTTACTGTAAATGCAAGATATGCTTATAATGTCAACAAAGAACTAAAAACTATTCCTTATCAAACGTCGATAATTGCAAAACAAATGTACATATTTGAACGTTGGCAATTTCCATTGTTCACATAATTATTATATTTTGAGATTCTTCTGTAACATAGTGACCCCTATAAACACTGTTTTACACTTTCTCACAACCTGTTTACTGTTGTTGGCAAACCTTTGAAATATAACAGCTTTTGTAAAGACATAATAATTCCCACCTGTATCATATCTTTTCCCTTCGTCACTTAAATGTATCAATTTTATACAGTTCGTGAAATAAAGTTACATATAGGTGGGTGAAGAGTTGAAGACGAAAAAATGTGTGAACATTCTCTTTAAACAAATGTACTACGATAGCTATTGCTTGGATTGATTAGACATTAGTTTAAAGATATGCCGTTAATTTTGCCAACAACGAATAATAAAAGGATGCTTGATTATTTTTTATCCAAGATACACTTGTATATGTCGGTTATAGGAAGTCATTGTCCTGACTTACATGTATAAATGGGTGAAAAGGGTATGCACGAGAAGATGAAATAGATAATGAGAATAAAGGAAAAGAAATTTGAATGAAGATGTATAATAAATTACAAAAAAAGAAAACATAAGTATTAAAGCCCCATTAGCTTTTTAGATGCTCAAATTTAAGTAGGTGAAAGATGTCTTATCAGTGAAACTGTATTTTACTTGCAATAAAAGCATTCCAAAATGTTCTATTTATTTACAAAGTACATATAAAAATGTAGCATAGTATTTTTTCAATGATATAGCAAAAAAGCATCTGACGACATCTTTATAAGGTGTGGCTAAAGAAAGGCATTATGTAAATTTTGTTTTAGAGCAAATAAAATGTATGTCTTATAATTTACTATCATTCTGTCTATTTTTCTGTAATACTAAATTCAAAAAAGCTAACGGGTACAGAACCGATGAAGTACAAATTGAGGGGTCTATACAAAAAGATATCTGGTTCCTTTCTTTCTTTCTAACAAACACTTCGTTCAATTCCAATGCAGTCAACTTTTTAAACCACATGTTCTACATTGATTACATGCATGCAATAGAATATTATAAGAAATCCCCGGCACCTAGGTTTAGCTAGTGTATTAGCTAAGTAATAAGTCATCTAACTAATCAACTAACTTATACGTTTATGGACTCGTTAAGTGTTACATAAACTAGCGTTACGACTACGTCCACTATATATGGTCATATACCTTGTCTTTGTTTCGATCAGCGAAATGATCTTTAACAAACAGGGACCCTAAGGCATCTGGGAATTTTGTACTAACGAGGGAAAAGCAATGCTTATTCGTCCCCAGAAATGAGGCATAGCCATATTGATCAACGAAGAATTCTCGGCTAGCATGGATATATTCCCATGATAGCTCGGTGGCGTATGATTGAGCAAGGCGCCACATCATATAATTGTGTAATTTTCTGAAATATTTAATAATTATCGTGTGTGACTAACTAGTAACTATGCTCTTTATTAGATAACACATTAGGACATATAAATGAACATGGATCCTATTGTAATAGTAAGGTTTCCATTCGGTAGATTTATGACGACATGAAAAATGGTTTTGTTTTTGTATTGTGCACAACTCTATGTGATCATCGTCATTATCAATATGTTACATTCGGTCATCGGTATATCGTTACCCTAAGTACCATGGATAAATTCAAAATAGCACTCATGTAGGTTATTGTTCATTTAATAACTTGATCAATCTAACAAAAGTGTTTCAATTAAAGGGTAACAATATACCCATTTGTTATTTCAAGAGAGACCTGAAATTTTCAAATAACTCTTGATTTGTGAAGGTTAGCTAAAACATACTTATGGTATGCAAATAACAGAGTATCTTACAATCGTACATTTCAAACACATGTACACGTATATTATAGAAACAAATACGTGATCAAATATTGTCAAATCGAAACGTCATGATGTGTATAATTGGCGCGTAAAAATGACCTTACTTTATGTACAATTACAGTCAAACCTGTGAACAAAAGCCAACCTTGGGAAAGACAAAATTTGGGTTTTATTAACAGGTGACCTTTATTCGGAGTTGTTTCTGAATTGTGTATTTTAAAAGAATGGCCTTAACTCACAGGGTGACCATTATTTGAAGGTGGCCACGAACACAGGATTGACTATAAACGATATTTTTCATGTCAGATACTTGTATTTAAACACGACTTATTCTCATAATTATTATGCATTAAGTACCTTGGTTTGTCAGAGTCTGGGATAGAACTGACCATTGATAACATTCTCTTCAGCCAATCTTCTTCCCTTAAAACAACACGTGTGTTCCCATTAACATTACTAGAACCAAACATGTGTTGAAAGAAACTCACAAAGTCAATCTGAAAGAACAAAATGAAAAAAACAAAAACAATATTCTAGGTTTTATCAACTGATCAATTCACGAATAGACTACATAGACTATAAAAGAATTATAAGTCCCTTTTACTAATAATATCATTAAGAATTGCAGTCAAACCTGTGAACAAAGGCTACCCATGTGAAAGACAAAATGTGACCTTTATTGACAGGCGGTCTTTATTCGGAGGTCATTTTGTTCATACACAAACCATCCAACAGTTGATGAAACTCACAGAAAAACAAGATACCCCTAAATGTAAGTAAATGATGGTCAAACGTGGTTTAATATCTATTATTATACCTCACGTGATTTACTTACTCTATAGTCTTATGTGACGTCAGAGGGTGACAATCCGTATTGTTATACCTCACGTGACTTATTTACTCTATAGTCTTATGTGACGTCAGAGGGTGACAATCCGTAATGTTACCCTCTGACATTACATTTCGGCCCGCTTGCCATAACGAAACTGCCCTCACGCGCTCATGCGATTTTACCGGGTGTCGAATTTTAATCCATCTCTGTCGTATCGAATATTAACCTTGTCTAGACACTTTAGGCACTTTAGTAGAATATACATGTAGTTTGACATCCGGTTTTGCAGTATACATTTTGACAGCAAAAGTAAGTATGGTGTCAGAAAGAAGCTTCGTTTCAATTTCTATTATAGTTTCGTTATATTTGTTAACATGTTTGTTGAATTAAGTGTCTTTCTTAATTATTGTTTTGTTCGGTATAATAAAATAAGTATCACATCCCCAATAGGGTGATAGAACGTAATGCTCACCCTTGACAAATAATGTCAACCTATCACCCTATGTGGGATGTGATATTTATATATTAGCGGTCCCAATGATAGACGCACACATGAATATAGAACAATATTTCAAAAATAATTTTGTTCGAAATAATCGATAAAGTATGGCCTTTATTCAAAGGGTGGCCTTTATTCGGAGGTGACCGTTAACACAGGTTTGACTGCATTTGTGGAGATCTTTTTTGCGTTCGCTACTTGCCACACTATTACACCAGCAACTTCGATGAAGACACATGCTATTTTCAGTCCACCATCGAGCCATATATATTCTGGTAATACCAATTTGGTTAAGGCCAGACCTTGTGGAAATAATCTCATAGACTATTCAAATGAATTGTCAAAGGTTGCAGTATTAATCATAAGTTTGAGAATAACTTGCAACTACGACACTTAATTAAGTCTGAGAACCATACAGATGCAATGGGAGCGATTGGAAGACCTGTTTGGGTATGGGGAGTTGGTAAAAAGACAAAATTGAACGACTCACCACATTATTAGTTGATGTGGTGAAATCATCTAATGTTTCACGATTCTCATGATTATGGGGATCGTCACTGGGTAAAGTATTGACTGTTATCTGAAATACAATCAGTCACGGCTACGAAACATGTGTTATCTCATATACAATTACCATGTGTTGAACTTCATTGTCGTATTGGTGGAATACAAATCGTGAGTATATAATTTAAGCAAAATGAAAACAAGTACGTACCAAAATGGATGTCAAGCATTTATGAAAAATTTACAAGATAACTGTCTGAAAGTTGGTTAAGTAAATGCAAAATTTAATCTTCCAACTGAATACGATGTAGTAGGGTATGATATATTGCGTGTGTACAGCGTCTGAACAAAGTCCATTGTTCATACTATTCGTTGTTATTTTTAGTGTCAATTGCCAGTCACCTATAGGGTCACGGGTGCTTCTCGAAGACAAAGGTTATAAATATGTGGACAAATACTGGCATAATGCTAAATTTCTTTTTAGTTAACAGCAGTAATGCGATTGATGCCTTTATAAACTGAATGTAGAACCTCAACATTGCTGACTTTCTATAAACGGTGTACTTACATTTGCTAACTGGAATTCAATGTCAAAGGCGTCAGCAACGAACGTTTCGACTTTGTTTGCTACAGTGTCTGGGTCTAAATTCATACCAGAATCCTGGGCCAATAGAGTTGCAACTGTTCGCATGAACTTCTTGTAATCATTCCTAATCTGTAAGAGGAACCGTTATCATAGTTAAATACACGTAGTTAGATGTGAAAGTTGATGTTATTTTTAGTGCAGATCTCTAGCGTTGTGGACAAGATTTGTCAGGAACATAAATGTAGGCGATTTATTCATTTCAACGGATTAAATGCCAATTTAACATTATTTCAGTTGTACCGTGACGGGCAATTATCATAATCAGCTTCCCTGTACTTCTTTTAGGCCTTAATTAGTATTAACCACATTCTATCCGCAAACTTCTGCCAAGCTAGTCCGCATCTCGTAATTCAGAGGTGAGGGACAATTTAGCATAGGATACGGACAGTGTGAGCCTCTACCTCTTGATCAGTAGTCCAACACTCTAAATACTAAGATGACCAGATGTTCTTATGCAGGTGAAGTGTATAAGAGCATATGACCATATATTCTTTTCATAATAAAAACTACAAGCGGCAGAAAAAAGACAGCTTTAAAGGGCAGGAGTACTTTTTCTGTAAATGAAATTTTAAAATAAATAAATCGTACCAATTGTTTAAATGCTCCTTATCTAAAATAAAATGGCTGTATTTGAATGTTTTCTTAAGCCTTAATCACGCGGTTGAAAAATATGATACATTTTGTATTACTTAATTTGACCATAGGAATACTAAATTTTCGTATCTATGTATAGATATCAAGGAATTTAACATTTAACAAACAGATTATGTTCGCGAGCTTTGACGTCTTATATCAATTTAGGATGGATATACTTGAAACCGTCAAAGTACATGTATTACAAACTATCAATTCTACGACACACTATCCATTCTATAACAAGGCGAGCATAAACATTCGAGTGACTGTACGTTCATGTTTAATACCAAACATTGCTTTCGTGTCCATTGAATGAACTCATATCAGTACTGCTCATATCACTTACTTGTTGTGTTGTTTCCCTGATGAAATATGGCCATGACATACCCATGCCGGACATATCAATCTGTTATAGAAAAATATACATCATATATAATATCTGTGCAGAGACATTGATTATGTCAAACATTGAAATTAGATTAATAGATTCCAGAACGTACAATTATCATATGTACACTGTATAACTAAGGATCGGACCCTAGCTTCAGTGTTTTTGTCGTAAATGGTTATCGTATCCAGACCGATAGCCTACACTGGTACTGGAAATGTACTCCAGACTATTAGCTTATATTAGCACTAAAATTGGTTAAATTTACCAAATGTTTCATGTTTTCGTCGAAAATGGTAAACAGAATCCAGACTGTTACCTTTTGTTATGACCCGCTTGCTAAAAAAGCCTTGAACTATGCTGACATAAACTTTTGATTACTTTTAGCTTGAACGGTTGTAAATATTTCGTTTATATTCAATTTCTTTCTTATCGATATCTTTGTTTTCGTCTTTCCGAAGTAAAATATATTTAACGCTTTAAACAATATTTTTGAAGCGCATGTATAAAAATGATACGCGACCATTTAGAATCATATATCTGAAAATCGTAAACTTTCTCCAGACACAAAATCAGTCGTAATGTTATTATTACTTATAATGATACACACGACTGTACATATCTTATTTATAACCTAAATAATCATAGCTTAATGAGAAAACAATTAAAGGAATGTTACAAGATGTATAAAACCAGACTTGCCTCAATAACTCGGTTGGTGTTGTCATATCTATCTGTTACAACACGGAAAGTAAAGAGAGCCGCTGTCCAGAAGTCTATACTAGTCTTCTGTATATTGGTCTGTAAGTTAAAACTCGCGGGATCAAATGTATTCAAAACATCCCAACCACCCAGTGGTTGGACAATCTTGTCAATGAAAGCTTTTCCACCAGTTCTCATCTTCCCATAGTCATCAATACAAGACTTGAAAAAATCTTTCACTTTTTTCTCCGATGACCAAGACGAAGTTCGCTTTGATGATGCTTCTAACAAAGCCCTTAGTTTGTCTTCATTATCGTAATATAAATTCCAAAAGACGGTTCGCTGACTCACATCCGGATTTAATGGGTTCAACTTTGCATAGTTTCCACACGCATACTGGTAAAAATTGTCGCATGGATTTACTGAGGCGTTCATGTTAGACACGCCATAGGCGGCGGCTTTTAGGCACGAGGCGTCCGTGCATAATGTTCTTATTGCCTTTTGCGCGCTTGCTTCTGCTGAAACATTTTCGTCGGACTTACTGTTCGTTGCAACTAAAGCGATTAAAACTAGACATCCAACTATTGCCACAATAGAAACGCCAGCGAGTATAATTTCTCTAACACGAAAAGCGAAAGAGCTTATTCTAATTTCAGGTATAATTGGAGATGTGTCAGATCTGTCAAATTCCTTATAGGTTTCCGCCATCGCTCCCGTTGTAGTGTTAGTGTCCGCGAAGTTTGGATTGCTAAAACTTAGTCCGGAATTGGAGCCTGCGTTTCGGGTATTAAACCGAACTGCGGGTCCAGATTTTGCAGTAGTATCCGTTTTTGTGAATTTTAGTGTTGCCACTCCGAGGTGGAATCCCGGACTATCTGATCGACTCATTGTCAGCATAGAATAATTCCCTTATTGTCCAATCATTGATAAGAACACACGCCGTACAACCCCGTACCATTCAATACTAATTAAGATTCTACTTCAATTATCTACAAACAATTTGAGTTAGATGACATCTACATATCAATTGGAACATCTCGGACACTAACGGTACAAATATATGAATAATAAAATTAAATATGTTAATTGATTTATAGACCTCTACTTCACTTAATAGTCGATAAAGTTACACAAGCGGGAATAAATTACGTCTTATTTCTCATTAAATTATACGATCGATAAAACTGAAGTAGATAATTTGAAAGGTAGTGAATTTATTCCCTTTTATAAATATTCTGAATCGTAAAAAAACTTACAAACGTTCACTACTACAACGTATGAAGTTACATTTTTACTTCTAATCAATTATGTCGATATTATGATAAATAAATAAAATCGTAATTGCTTTGCACCATTCAGACAATTACTTTTAAGTCCATTTGTCATGAGAACATACTTTTTCAACAAACAAAACGTACGTTACCGCTACAACGTGGTAAATTGTTTTGGTAATATTTATCATTCGGCCCCCAAACATCATGTCATACATAAAGTAAGAGGTCTATATTCTATGTATACATGTTCAGTTGCACTCAGCTAATGGGACTTCTTAAGTGTTAACAATGTATTTCTTTTTTTACATGAAAGTCACGTGTATGTTTATTAATAATAAGACGTCTCAGTTAACAAACACCTATACATATAAATCAAATGTTGTTAATATAAAACACATTGTTTGTATTACTGATATGCATGTATGTTTTAATCAAACACGGTGTATGTAAATGACGTAGTTGTGTTTTTTTGTTGATAAGATCTTGTTAATATAAAACGTTAAAAAAACCAGAATATTTCTCGCTTAAGACAAAATCAATGAATAAAATTAATGAAGATTTTTAAAAAATTGTTTAATTATTGTTTTATTTTTGTAAGGATGATATATACTAGTCTTGTTATTTCAACTAGGGTGAGAATTAAACATAATGTACTATTTTTTCACTTTGTCCCTATTACATAAGCACCAACAGTCAATAATTCTACAATATTCTTGTTCGTGTTTTGAAATTGCAATACCGTGAGGAATTGGTGGAACTTCTTAAACATGCACGGAAATTCTAGAATTGAGCAAATTCCTGAAACCCCAGATAATTGTATATAAATTGTATAAATACTCATTGAATTGAAAATCGGAAAGAAATATTATGTCTAGCGCAATGCTATCAGAAATTATTTTATTTCAATGTTCAGTCAAGGATTGTTATGTTAAATATCAATGTATTTATCCATATCGACTTGTGTTACCATAGATGTTTCGCCACTCGCACGGTTAGCTCAGTGGTAAGAGCGTTGGTCGTCTAATCAAGAGGTTGTGAGTACGAACCCCGGGCGAGGCCCACATTGTCCGTGACACATTTGACTGAAGATATTACATCCTCTGTTAAATTGTCATCTACCTCTGAATTAGCTTGACAGTAGCTTGCGGATAGTATGTGGTTGGTACTGGTTAATGCCTAAATGAAATCCAGAGAAGCTCATGGTTAGGATAAATACCCGCCACGATATGACTGAAATAATGTTCCAAATGGCGTTAAATCTAAATCCTAAATAAATAAATTCAATAAACATAAATAAATAAGACCTTCTCCTGTGTTTAAGTTCGTAACCGATACAAGCGTGAATACAATCAGCTTCTGACAATTTTAATATCGACATTCACATTTGCGCTATAATGTCTATTTGCATTATTTCTGATATATAACGCCTGCACGTTAACCTGCATATCTACGAGAATATAGTGGTGGAAGAAAAATGGCTTTAAATGAAATGTCTTGAGACAATTAGTCACTAAGCATATGAGCACGTACATGGTTCGAACCGATGAATCCAAAGTCCGATGATTCAATAGGTTGGACTGACATTCAAACAGCATCTTTTTATTAGTACTTCACACTGCGTCATATGGACATATAATAATAATAATAATATCTTTATTTATAGAAGGTGTACACATTAAGTAAAATATACAAAACATTTGACTTATTTTCAATGCGGCCTTCTGGAAACAAGCAAAATAACATAATTTTTATTAACTAATACATATTAAAATGAATGAATGAGTAACAATAAATACATAAATAAATGAAAGGATATAAGTTAATGAAATTAACTGATGTGTGAATGAATGGCGAACGGACGAACGATCGAACGAGCGTACGAAAGACCAAACGAAATAAACAAATTACTCCATGCATTCACAATTATAACTAAGCAACATACACACAACATAATGATGATGATAGCATTGATATAAATGATTTACTAAAGGAATTGCAGACATACCCGACAAACACTCCTTGATTGAGAACATGTATCAATAATTACATAAAATGTTTTTTAGAATATGTAACACTTTTGAGTAAACAATCTAAAAACATAAAAAGACTGAAAAAATAAGTCTTTATACCAAGACATAGGTATGAAAATGAATAATTAGGTTATGGAAATTGCATGTTAAGAATAAACTTACGTAAGTTGTACTTAAAAGAATATAATGAATTGAGTTGTCTTAGATTAAATGGCAGTGTATTCCAAACGAGGCTAGCATGATATGAAAAAGAATCTTTAATGTATTTAGTTCTGTTTCCTGGCAATACTAGATCATTACGTGCCGTAGATCTAAGGTCATAGTGTTCATTGCTTGAAAAGGTTAAAAGATTTGACATATAGTCTGGAAACAATTTATTTTTACTTTTAAACACTTTTAATTATCAAAGTACTCATGGAAACTGAACTTACATAGACTTGCAATGCAACATACAACGGGAACTAGATTAACAATTTCATGGTGGATGTAAAAGCCTGTTGTTTTTTTTTGGTCCGCATAAAAATTCATACGCGCCGAGCGAGTGACAGCTACAGAAAGCTGAACTTCCGTTCAGTTTTTAAAAAAACCAGATCAGTTTGAAGGGACTGTAACTCTAACGTCAAGTTATCTAAATGATGAAAACTAAAGACAATTCATTCAATTGATTTAAAGATAGCATTTATCGGTGTGAATGTATAACAGTTACTTTTGTAAACGGATGAAATATGAACTTAGCCTTCAATGAACAAACGGCCATTATTAACAGGTTCTTTTGGTCTACGAGTATTGTATCAATTTGTAATTTCTTAACACAGGTCAGTATACACATTTTGTTTCTGCTCTATACACCTGTTAAATCAGGTTTGACTTTCCATCAATCATTTACACACAGAGTGTGTAACATTACAACGTACTGGCCTATGCTAGCCGTAGTGACTGGTCCTTAGATAGGGACTATAAATAAATTCGGTTGAAGATATCATTTGACAAGCATAATTATTATAACTGCCATGTCATATTACAGAACATGTCAAGTTGATGGACGGGTCGCCACAACGACTATCATTTAAAATGTATCATGGTATACACATAATACGCAATATACTTTCTTTTAAAAAAGTCCGACTACTCATGAAACCGAATCACACCTTTGGAAAGATTACGGGTACATTACTCGACTTTTTCCGACAGCTGTAATCGGTAATTTACGGACTTTAGATATTATCTGTTTGTCCAATCGTAACGACTCGGGGTTTTCCGTAACTGAGAAATACGCCTCGTATGTAAGTTTAGGGTTACACATTTTACTACCTTTTCCATACTATAGGCACTCGTTTCCTTAGACTTTCAGTATTTCAATTGTGTTTATCGTCCGCGATTGATTTAATGGCCATCAAATTCCCATTGAAAGGGAAATATGTTCTATCCATTGTTGCATTCCCAGGGCCAGTCACGGTGTAGAAGTAGCCAGTTCTAAGTATCTAAGTTTATATTCGGATGATCACGGGTATTTTTGCTTTTATAATAATGAACATGCGCAGTGGGACAAGTTGAGGTAGTTTATTCACGTATCTCCCGCGGGATTTGATTTCTAATGGCCACATTTCACTAGGCTACGACAGGCGGCGTCGGTGTCGGTTAGCCACCATCCGACAGCATCCGACAGGAACGTAGATTGACCGAATATCAACCAAACACTGGCCGAAGGGTGACGTCGAGAAACCCCAACTGACGCAGAGTGACCGAGAGAACATTTTCTGACCCCGGCAAATTTTGAGCATGCATAAAAATCGGCTGCGACAGGCCAAGATAGCATTTTGACCGAGTACTAACCCTCATCAACCGAACTGCATCGCAAGGTGACGTAAGTCTAACCGAATAGCAACCCCCATCGACCTAACACAAACCCTGAGAAACCCTGCCTGTCCGAGTGTTTTATCAGACTCGGTCAACAGTGCGTTTCTCTGCGTTGGTGTTACTTCACAGTCGGTCGCTTTGCGTCGACATTCGGTCACATTCAGTTAGCCAACAATGTCAAGGACAGTCATGCACTGCCTGGCGGGGTTAGACATGGGTCGCCATTCGGTCATGCTGCGTCAGTCTGCGCCAGTGTTACGTCAATATTCGGTCAGCTTGGGTTGTAGTTTGGTCAATGTCGGTTGCTATAAATACGGGTGCGCCACACACGGTTGGTTAGTAATACATTTGTTTTCCACAGCATCATGCCACCAAAGAAACCAAGAAAAACGTTGATCCAGGCAATAAAGAAGATGAAGGGCAAAGCCGTGATGCAGTCCGGAGACAATCCAACAGGAGACGACGAGCACCAGGTAGAGTGATCTTCTTTTTAACTACCAATCTGGTTTTAGGCGCAAATTCTCTACTGAGACTTGCCTTTTACACTTGACAGACTATATTCGTTTTAACATGGATAAAGGAAATCTCGTCGGTATGGTACTTCTTGACCTGCAGAAAGCATTTGATACAGTACATCATGATATACTGTTAATGAAACTTGAAGTCCCTTATTCAGTGCCATTTCGATTATACATCATCGTTCCGGAGCTTGACCATAAGGTTGTGGTACTGGCCAGCTGAGACTCGCTCATCTTCTGTTAACCAGGTCCTCACCCAGAACCGCTTCTTGCTATATCTTCTTCGGGCCCATCGCCTCCTTCTTTCCTGCAGGACCTCGGCATGGACACGGATGTAGGCATGATGCTGAACAATCAGATCAGCCTGGAAAAGTCCTAGTACTTGCTCATCCATACTGTCCCTGGACTGGACTGGACTAGATTGGACCACCCCAGGCCTATTTGAAATCAACGAAGATCGCACCCATTAACATGTCTGACCCTCTGTGACCCTCCATGGCGTAACATCGACGCAACTGCGTCGCACACTAATCCACATCGACGTATGTCTGTCCTATGTGCATCCCAGTGCATCGCAACTCTGACACTCATCATCGCACCATCAACGCAGCTATTGCCGCACACCGACCGACACCGGCCCATTTTGACCGAATACTGACGTAACTCTGACCGATATGAATCGTGGATGTGACATTAGTGTTCGAAAATGTTCGAAAATGCTCGAAGAGTTTTGCGACAGCCCAAAATTCACTGACCGACCCTGATTGACACTGACGCAGCGCAAGTGAAATGGGGGCATAACTGTTAATACGGAAATATCATAGTATCTAATTAACAAATGCCTAAATTTGTGTTTTAAAGGAAATGTCAGTAGCCCGATATATTAAATTCAATGAATCTTGTTCATGTCTTGTAAGTCAGAAGTGATTCGATTGTTTTGCTATTCACGTTGGGCTTTTTTTCGTGCCGATGAATAATTTAACTAAACTGATATCTATTCAAATAAGGAAATAATGCATTGAAGAGAAAACTGAATATATATCTTTCCCGAACATTGAGTTGTGCGTGAATCACAAATAACTTGTCCACTTGTGTAAGTGGAATTGACACGTACCGGTATATCGTTGCACCATCGTTTTGAAATTAAAGATACAAATTGTAGTGAGTAGTTCCAATCATTTTGGGAGAATACTCCGCGGCCTCCTGCTTGCAAGTCAGATGAAGTCAGATGCTTTACCAAGTGAGCTAATTTGAGTGAATATATAACATCAGAAGCTATTATTTATATAGACACGACAGTTTGTGTAAAATGAGCGGTGATAATTAATGTACCCGATGCGGGATTCGAACCCGCGACCTCCTGTTTGCAAGTCTAAGTTTGTATTAGGGTCCATTATCTTCAATTCAACAGATAAGAGTTGCTCTTATACAAGGTTGACCTGATAATTGGGGGTACTGAAAACTGAAAAATACACCAACTTTAGGGACGATTCACGGTTTTATTTTGATGCTGTCATAATCCATCTTTACATAAAATGAAAAATTTACGTCGTGCATTCAATAAGAATTGAATAAAACTTTTTTTTCGGTAGCCATAGGTTACCCATTTATTTACAAAATGTTACAAATACATAGAACAATACATTTCATATCCTGCGCTGTTTTCTATAGACCATTAATGTATATGTGTTAACTCTAGCATATTAATAAGTTACTTTCTAGCCTCATAGTAGAAGAGATTTTCGATGTTTTAACTCCATTTCGTTTTATCTCCGTTTCGCGATAAACTCGATCCTGATAATGACCGAATATTATAGTAATGGATCGGTATATTCGATCAACAACATAAGGTAAGAGATTTTTTAACAATATTGATCATTTTGAAAACAAGCGTTTTCAATATGTATTGATTAAAGGTATTTTTCCACGATGATCAGGCGGATTCTCATAGTCTGATTTATCAATGAAGTGAAGATGAATTCGGATAGAAAGTTCATAACTGCAATTTCGGATAAGTTTTCATATCAAACGTTCAATATTCACGATTTTTCGACTCAAAAACGATACTGTATAAAAATATTTTTCATCGGAATGTCTATCATGATATATCTGTCACTCAAACGTGTTTATATATATATATGTAAATAAATATAACATAATTTACATTTCAGAAAGACCACCCATGGAAAGACACAAGAAAGAATGGCCAGTTTCCTGATTATAATGGGTAGAACCAGTCCAGACCATTCCTTCAGTAGCCCATGAGTTAGAATAACTGCAAAAAGAGAAATGTAAAAGAAAAGTATATCCTGGAACCACGCCACAACTGCCAAAAGGCCAAAGCTAGCCATGCATTGATATTATTTAATGCATATTTCATCTTAAAACTCTAACTTCGGAAAACGTGCCATCATCCTTCCACAAGATGCAAGCAGTAACTACAAATCTTTTCAATATACTTCATAATTTTTGTTGCATAAATATACATTTTTTACCAAATAAAATAAATTTCTATGAACTTGTCATAAAAACGTTATATTTCTTTTTCTTTTTATGCCCCCATCGAAGATGTGGGAGAATATTACTTTGCACGTGTCGGTTGGTCTGTGTGTCTAATGTCTGTTGGTCAGTAGGTTGAACAAATAGTTTTCGTTCAATAACTCAAGATGGCAAAACAGTTTTCTTAAAATAAGTAACTTGTGAACGGTTGGGCGTAAAGTCTTCACATTTTAAACTTTACATCTGTAGATGACCTGTATACATAGATATATAGGATATTCATATGTGATGTTTTAATTTTCTTAAAGCTGACGTGCTTATGTTTTTTACAACTCCATGATAAAGTTATCTTTTATAAATTGAGTTGTTTAATTCACATAAGAAATTTACAAATATGGCTGCCAAGGGAGGTAAATATTGTAGATGAGGGAACTATGTATTGATTAGATGTCAAAGGTCAAGTGAGCTTTAACATGAATGACCATTTCGTCGGGTTATTTCCACAACCCCGTATTTCAATTCTTGACGATATTGAGATTTTGGTATAATTTGTTTCGTCTCGATGAGCTCTTTACAATGAACATACTTACCTGCTTCTATGTCTCCCCTAAGTAAGATTAATCCGAATTCTACAAACCCGTAACTCGCTTATTTACGCTAAACTTTAACTCAATAGCCCCTGGAATGTTCCCTGGACATAAAACATTGTAAAAAATAAAAATGTATACTAACATATTGTATATTTCCATAAAACACTGGACGTCTCTGTTGCTGAAAAACTGAAGAGATCATATCTCAAACTGTTTTCTTTGAATACCTCCACCACAACAACAACAATGAAACATATAAAGTACATGTGTGCAATACGGATATGTTGTCTTCATCGTTCGTTGAAGAAATGGAAATCACAGGCCATATTCTTGAAATATTCTTGAATCTTCAGCTATGAACGATAATGACAAATGTAGCTCTAGAATAGAAGTGGCGGGTGTGATTACAACTGCTTGTTATGAAGAGACAGCAAACGAGATTGACAGATTTGAGGATGATAAATACGATGATATTGAGCATGACACCGGAACGTAAACCAGATACGGTAAACCTTTTTGTTGATGCAAGCTACAATGAATTGGTTATACGATCCAATTGTATGATGCAAGCACATTCCCTTCATTATTTTTTGAAGAAATGGAATAAAACTGTTCATATCCTCGAAATAAATAGGAGCGTAGATGCAGACGTTAATATAAGCAATGGTGATAAGAAAGGATCTGAAACGAAAGATGTAGAGCTAACAACATAATTATACTGGTTCATACACTGATTTAACTGAGGTTATTGACTATAGTACAAAATAAGGTAATTTAAGAGTTCGAATAGAAGACAATTAATAGAAGTAGGAAAAGATTCAAAGACCCGAGTAATTAGCAAAACAAGACAAGAACACGTACTTAAGAGGAAACCAGGTACAGAAGAAGGAAATCAAAATTCAGACAGACTGTAAAGGGCATTGTAGATATAAGTGTTACCTGAATGAGGATCAAATATTTGTATACTATACAGAAACAACATAATAACAAAGCTTAGTCATAAAACGAATTCTAGAAGAACATGGGGAAAACTTCTGTTTATTTAGTAAAATTACTTTGGAGTGCTGGCATACTTGAGGATAGATTCCTTTAATATTTTAAATATGATACACAGTCGAAGTAACATAGGTAGACTGTTACGAAATGTCATCTACGAAAGTAATTAGGTGACATTACAGTTTATCCCGACAAACCATATAACATGTGAATTATTTTTCATATACTTGTATCTAGTCAGTAAACTGAGTTTTGCATTTTTGCATTATATATACGGAGTTTAAAGTGTTATTGATGGTTTAATTTTAACTATATTACTAGTTACTGATATGTCAGGATGACGTCTTTATAATTCAATGTTTTATAGAGGTAAATAATAGATTCATCTTAGTTTATTAGTGTTTATTTTCTTTGCATTACTCCACTTCTCATTTTTTGTCGTAATTGTTTTTCTAAGAACCCCGTATCTCAATTTTGGGTGTTAGAAGTGCCATTTTCTTTCACGAATATTTTGCTTAAAACCCCGTATCTCAATATGGGGTTTAGAATTAAAATCTGATCCCTCAAATTACCGCCCTATATCAATTCTACCTACAATCTCTAAAGTCTTTGAACGTCATGTGGCTCAACAACTCAATTCATTTTTTCAAGACACTGACATTATTCATGTAACTCAGTCTGGGTTCCGACCTAAACACTCGTGTCATACAGCTCTTTCGCGGTTGGTAAATACGTGGCTGAGTGACATAGACGCTGGTAATTATATAGGAGCTGTTTATCTTGACTTACAGAAAGCATTCGATATGGTTGACCATGAAATTTTGATTCACAAATTGAAGCTGTATCATTTTTCAAATCGTTCCCTAGAATTCTTTAAATCATACCTAAGCAAAAGAAAACAACAAGTTAAATCAAATACAAACCATTCAGAATCAATGTTTATAAAATCTGGAGTTCCTCAAGGTTCAATCTTGGGCCCTTTATTGTTTTTGTTGTATATTAATGATATTAGTATCGTCTCAGATAGTATCAATATTGATCTATTTGCTGATGACTCAACTATTCACAATTCAAATAAAGATATAAATATTATTTAATTGAATCTTCAGGAGAACATCACTGCAATCTTAAATTGGTGTACTTTGAATAATATGTCGCTTCATCCAGATAAATCAAAATGCATGTTAATTTCTGAAAAAAAATCGAATAAAAAATGCACGACCCTTAAATCTCTTTATAAATAATATAAATATTGAGAACGTGCGCGTTCAGAAAATCTTAGGAGTCTATATTGATAATGCTTTAACATGGGATATGCAAATCACATTTGTTTGCAAGCAAATTAAAATGAAAATAGCTCTGATGAAACAAATTAGCTCATTTTTGAATGATGACATGAAGAAAAAGTTCTATAACGTTTATTTAGTTCCATGTTTTGATTACTGTTGTACTGTGTGGGGAAAGGGTGTTCATTCTATAGGTAGTATAAGTAAGATTTCAAAACTTCAAAAGCGGGCCGCACGCATCATCTTACAAAGGCCATATAACACCAACTCCTTAGAATTATTCAAAGAATTGCAATGGGTGACATTTGAAAATAGAGTCACATATCACGCTGCAATGATGGTGTTTAAAAGTAAAAATAAATTGTTTCCAGACTATATGTCAAATCTT
This sequence comes from Lutraria lutraria, assembly GCA_964023205.1. NCBI lineage: Eukaryota > Metazoa > Mollusca > Bivalvia > Venerida > Mactridae > Lutraria > Lutraria lutraria. The sequence continues at coordinate 12,637,177 of OZ026846.1, read as the reverse complement.
TTAACCTTTTCAAGCAATGAACACTATGACCTTAGATCTACGGCACGTAATGATCTAGTATTGCCAGGAAACAGAACTAAATACATTAAAGATTCTTTTTCATATCATGCTAGCCTCGTTTGGAATACACTGCCATTTAATCTAAGACAACTCAATTCATTATATTCTTTTAAGTACAACTTACGTAAGTTTATTCTTAACATGCAATTTCCATAACCTAATTATTCATGTCTATGTCTGGGTATAAAGACTTATTTTTTCAGTCTTTTAATGTTTTTAGATTGTTTGCTCACAAGTGTTACATATTCTAAAAAAAACAACATTTTATGTAATTATTGATACATGTTCTCAATCAAGGAGTGTTTGTCGGGTATGTCTGCAATTTCTTTAGTAAATCATTTGTGTCAATGCTATCATCATCATTATGTTGTGTGTAAGTTGCTTAGTTATAATTGTGAATGCATGGAGTAATTTGTTTATTTCCTTTTGTCTTTCGTACGCTCGTTCGATCGTTCGTCCGTCCGCCATTCATTCACACAACAGTAAATTTCATTAACTTATATCCTTTCATTTATTTATGTATTTATTGTTACTCATTTATTCATTTTAATATGTATTAGTTAATATGTTATTTTGCTTGTTTCCAGAAGGCCGCATTGAAAATAAGTCAAATGTTTTGTATATTTTACTTAATGTGTACACCTTCTATAAATAAAGATATTATTATTATAATTCAATTTTGACCTGCATTTTCTGATTTACAACGGAATTTTGAAAAATATAATTTGAAATTAAAGCAAGCTGCTTCTATACATATTTATAAAAATTGGAATATAAGTAGATGACATAATTTTACATATGCACATAAAAATGCATTCATGTATCATCAACCACGAAATAGTTATTGCAGTTCAAAACTACAAATGCGATTTTCTCAAAATGGGAAAAATGACATACGGGTTTGTGGAAATAAGCCGACGATTTTGCTGCAATTAGATCATACATGTTTTACAAACGTCTCTTTTTCACACATGCTTTTGTTTGTTGTCAGCTGATCTGTCACATACATGAATATTCCAGTTACACTTTAACGACTTTTAACCAAAGTCGAAGAAAGTTTGTCATGATGATCATCTATAAAACATAGGTAAGGTTTGATATTGAAGTACTAAGATTTTGAGAAAATGAAATATTTAAGGACTGTTATTTTTCCAAATAGTGCTAGTTTGCGTTTGGTCCACGTTTTTATTGATAAAAACATTTTACTACACTTTCTGGTCCATTAATACTCCATATGTCTGTGACAGAACATATAATATTGACCCCATATATTTTTATTGGTCCTTTTGTCCAATCCTAAGATACTTCATTACATAATGTTGTATTTGAATTTTTCATGCGAACGATCCAAAGGGCTTTTGTTTTTTCGACATTTATTTTTAAGCAAGAAATATAGTAGAATTTGTCTGATGTATCTAAACAGCTTATAAAAGATAATTCTATACCATTAATAAAAAAATGTGTATCATCATCTGCATACTGCGAAAGTTTATGTTCCTTGTTATAGATTTGTATTCCAGTAATGTTGTTATTAGTTCGTATCATATGACCTAGAATTTCTGCGCATAGTATAAAAATATAAGGCGAGATGTCTACATCCACGTGACAGTTTTGGAAATTGTGACATAGAATCTAGTATAGTGCACAAGAGATACCATCTTGTTCAACTACCGGCACGTTACAATATTTAGTGTGTAGCATTGTCTAGTGGACCTCTACCAAGTTTGTTCAAACTATTGTCCTAGGGTCAAAATAGGCCCCGCCCCGGGGGTCACTTGATTTATATAGGCTTATATAGGAAAATTAAAAAAACTACAAAACAACAAGGCCTGGAGCTAAGATATTTTGTATGCAGCATTGACTTGTGGACCTCTACCAAGTTTGTTCAAATTATGGCCCCCGGGTCAAAATTTGTCCCGCCCCGGGATTTACTCTATTTTATATAGGTAGGAAAATTTGAAAAATCTTTTCCGAAATCACAAGGCCTAGAGCTTAGATATTTTGTATGTAGCATTGACTTGTTGACCTCTACCAAGCCCGCTTAAATTATGGCCTCGGGATCAAAATTGCCCCCCCCCCCCGGTTTTCTCTTTTTTTGTATTGGAAAATTAACAAACCTTTTTGATCAAAACCACAAGGCTTAGAGCATAGATATTTGATATGTAGCATTGTTTAGTGGATATCTACTGACTTTGTTCAAATTATGGCCTCGTGGTCAAAATTGGCCCCGCCCAGGGGTCACTTGATTTATAAAGGCCTATATAGGCCAATTGGGAAAATCTTCTTGTCCAAAACCACAAGGCCAAGAGCTTAGATATTTTGTATGTAAGATTGTCTTGTAGACTTCTACCAGGTTCGTGGAAATCATGGCCCCAGGGTCAATATTGGCCCTGTCCGGGGGTCAGTTGTTTTCAACAACTACTTGATGGTTGAGGTAGATAACTTTTTACCATGACAAATAACTTCCCTTGATTAAACTATCCCTTAGTGTTACGATACTCAGGTTAGCGATACAGGGCCATCATGGCCCTCTTGTTTAGTGTTTGGTCTGTGCTGTTGGTGTTCATGTTCTGATGTAGTGTTATTGACATTCAGAATGTCTTCAAGGTATTTATGATAATATAATGCTTGTTTTGTTTCTTTCCTGAATAGATATGTCAGTGCTAAATAACTTGTTCTTTATGTTTTTTGTGTGGAGGTGTGTTTGTATCTTTTGTATGATTTATCCCGTTTCCTATATACAAAATGTAGTCGTTTTAAATTGAACTTAATCAAGGGGGGTTTATTTTTGGCTGATGACATTTTTGACGGGATAAAAGCTTTGACCCCTTCCTCAATGAATTTAGATATGAATTGCCAAAGTTCTTCAACAGAATCATTCTCATATTTGTTTAAACTTATAAACTTGCTTGATTTTCGGCAACGGAACATGTATATGTAAAAGGTTGGGCAGTAGAATTCAAATTAGAATTTTTTACCTGATGTTATATATATATTACATGTAATAGTATGCATTGACTTGGTCTTATTTTAATGTTATGTATATATAACATGTAATAGTATGCATTGACTTGGTCTTATTTTGATGTTATATATATATTACATGTAATAGTATGCATTGACTTGGTCTTATTTTGATGTTATATATATATTACATGTAATAGTATGCATTGACTTGGTCTTATTTTGATGTTATATATATATTACATGTAATAGTATGCATTGACTTGGTCTTATTTTGATGTTATATATATATTACATGTAATAGTATGCATTGACTTGGTCTTATTTTGATGTTATATATATATTACATGTAATAGTATGCATTGACTTGGTCTTATTTTGATGTTATATATATATTACATGTAATAGTATGCATTGATTTGGCTTTATTCCGATGTTATATACTACTTACAGCGACTAATTTACTCTGGTGTTATAAATACAATGAATAGGCGTTTACTCTGGTGTTATATAAAGTATAAATATCCGTCTGTTTTCTCTGGTGTTATATATACAGTGAATAAGCGTTTTATCTGGTGTTATATACAGAATGGATAAGCGTTTACTCTGGTGTTATATATATACAGTGAGTAAGCGTTTTATCAGGTGTTATATACAGAATGGATAAGCGTTTACTCTGGTGTTATATATATACATTGTATAATGAATATCCGTCCGTTGATGTATACTAGTATACAGTGACTCGGATTTTACTCTGGATGTTATAAACAAGTATACGGTAAATGGCTTTACTCTGATGTTATATATCTGTATACAGGAACTGAAAACTGGCTTTAATTTGTTTAAAAATAGTATACATAAACTGACTTTATTCTTATGTTATGTTCTACAATACAGTGTTTTACAATACAGTGAATTGGTTTTTATTCGAATACTATATGATAATATACAATGACTTGACTTTACACTGATGTTACGTACTAGTATTAAATGACTTTAATTTGATGTTATGTACTCAGTCTAAGGGTGACTTACTTTACACTGATGCTATATACTGGTATACAATGACTTGACTTTACACTGATGCTATATACTAGTATTCAGTGACTTGGCTTTACACTGATGCTATATACTAGTATACATGTACAATGACTTACTTTACGTTGATGCTATATACTGGTATACAATGACTTGACTTTACACTGATGTTACGTACTAGTATTAAATGACTTTAATTTGATGTTATGTACTTATTCTAAGGGTGACTTACTTTACAATGATGCTATATACTGGTATACAATGACTTGACTTTACAATGATGCTATATACTGGTATACAATGACTTGACTTTACAATGATGCTATATACTAGCATTCAGTGACTTGGCTTTACACTGATGCTATTTACTAGTATACATGTACAATGACTTACTTTACAATGATGCTATATACTGGTATACAATGACTTGACTTTACACTGATGCTATATACTAGCATTCAGTGACTTGGCTTTACACTGATGCTATGTACTAGTATACATGTACAATGACTTACTTTACAATGATGCTATATACTGGTATACAATGACTTGACTTTACACTGATGCTATATACTAGCATTCAGTGACTTGGCTTTACACTGATGCTATGTACTAGTATACATGTACAATGACTTACTTTACAATGATGCTATATACTGGTATACAATGACTTGACTTTACACTGATGCTATATACTAGCATTCAGTGACTTGGCTTTACACTGATGCTATGTACTAGTATACATGTACAATGACTTACTTTACGTTGATGCTATATACTGGTATACAATGACTTGGCTTTACACTGATGTTATATACTGGTATTCAGTGACTTGGCTTTACACCGATGCTATGTACTAGTATACATGTACAATGACTTACTTTACGTTGATGCTATATACTGGTATACGTTGATGCTATGTACTAAGTATACAATGACTTGGCTTTACACTGATGCTATGTACTAATATCCAGTGACTTACTTTACCCTGATACTATATACTAGTATACAATGACTTACTTTACACTGATGCTATATACTAGTATACAGTGACTTTCTTTACCCTGATACTATGTACTAGTATACACTGACATACTCTACACAGATGCTATAATTATAATGGTATAGAATGACTAACTTTACACTGATGCTATATACTAGTATACAGTGACCTTATTTACTCTGATACTATATACTTGTATACAGTGACCTTCTTTACTCTGATACTATATACTAGTATACAATGAATTACTTTACACTGATGCTATGTACTAGTAAAGAATGACTTACTTTACACTGATGCTATATACCTTTATACAATGACTTGACTTTACACTATTGCTATGTACTAGTATAGAATGACTTACTTTACACTGATGCTATGTACTAGTAAATAGTGACTTGACTTTACACTAATGCTATGTACTAGTATAGAATGACTTACTTTACACTGATGCTATATAATGGTATAGAATGACTTACTTTACACTGATGCTATATACTAGTATACAATGACTTGACTTACACTGATGCTATATACTAGTATACAGTGACTTACTTTACTCTGATGCTATATACTAGCATACAATGACTTACTTTACACTGATGCTATATACTAGTATTCAATTACTTACTTTACTCTGATGCAATATACTAGTATAGAATGACTTACTTTACTCTGATGCAATATACTAGTATACAATGACTTACTTTACACTGATGCTATATACTAGTATTCAGTGACTTGACTTTACACTGATGCTATATACTAGTATAGAATGACTTACTTTACACTGATGCTATATACTAGTATAGAATGACTTACTTTACTCTGATGCAATATACTAGTATACAATGACTTACTTTACCCTGATGCTATGTACTAATATCCAGTGACTTACTTTACACTGATGCTATATACTAGTATACAGTGACTTACTTTACCCTGATGCTATATACTAATATCCAGTGACTTACTTTACACTGATGCTATATACTAGTATACAGTGACTTACTTTACACTGATGCTATATACTAGTATACAGTGACTTACTTTACACTGATGCTATATACTAGTATACAGTGTCTTACTTTACACTGATGCTATATACTAGTATACAGTGACTTACTTTACACTGATGCTATATACTAGTATACAGTGACTTACTTTACACTGATGCTATATACTAGTATACAATGACTTACTTTACACTGATGCTATGTACTAATATCCAGTGACTTACTTTACACTGATGCTATATACTAGTATACAATGACTTACTTTACACTGATGCTATATACTAGTATTCAATGACTTACTTTACCCTGATACTATATACTAGTATACAGTGACTTACTTTACACTGAGGCTATATACTAGTATTCAATGACTTACTTTACTCTGATGCTATATACTAGTATACAATGACTTACTTTACCCTGATGCTTTATACTAGTATACAATGACTTACTTTACCCTGATACTATATACTAGTATACAGTGACTTACTTTACACTGATGCTATATACTAGTATACAATGACTTACTTTACCCTGATGCTATATACTAGTATACAGTGACTTACTTTACACTGAGGCTATATACTAGTATTCAATGACTTACTTTACTCTGATGCTATATACTAGTATACAATGTTTCACTTTACTCTGATACATATGCATAGTGACTTGATTTAACTTATTATGTTAAACAGAGTCAGTATGAAAATTGTTTGTATCCAATATACGTCTAAGATTTTTAAACGAATGGAAATAAAGAAAGTGTAAATTCCGGGGCGAGACTTAAGTGGCATTTAATAAGTATTTTATCTTGAGGTTTTCCTTAAACGTACTAATAGTTCTTCTTAACTTTAAGGAAACCCACTACCACCTCAAATGTATTGCTACTTTATGTGTCTTGATTTGGTTTTTTGCGACCTTTGGGTAATTGAACTACAGCTGTTAGTTAGCGTTCCAAGTACAAGAAGTCGATGATGTTACGTACAATGTCGCTAAAATTTGAACAAAAACACAGACATCTAACAATGTACATGTAAATGGAGGACGTAGAAATTTATGACTCAATTAATATTCATTGCAAACGTTGAAATCTACAGTTTAACATGTATTCGCGAGTGACAACATAACATCATTTGCTACGTCTACGAGCCCTGAAAAAAGCCGAACACGAATGACAATGAGTGGTGTAAATATATCGGAATTTAACAGAGCATCAAGGAAAATACCACCCCTAACTAATTCTCTTAAATATTTAATCCACGAATGCCAGAGTAAAGTCAATCCACAAACATTTAGATTTGTATGGCTTTCAGAAATTTAAATCGAAGTCCTAAAAACTGCATATCTTCTCAGTTTATCACATAATCAGTATCAAGTAAGACTTGTAAAAATTGAAGAGCGAACAAGGAAAAATATGTTCCCGTTTGTATTTTAATATAATATTCATAATAGAAGGCGTAAGCGCTAACAAATTCATACAATGGAAAGTAAACTTTACACACAGCACATGAGCCCACAGCAATCATCAAACCCGGACATCCGGGTTCAAACGATAATAATTATGATCTGGTTCAATGTTTGGTCACGATTAATTCAGAACATGTTTGTATATTTGATTTCAGACAAGTCCACTGTCTACAACAACAACAACACTTTTTGTGTCCTTATTAGATTATCAATTATCGAATCAAATTTCATCGTTGTGTAACGCGTATACTTATCAATATTAATGAGTTAAAATCTTCTACCATTATTACCACGTTGGCTATTTTGATGGTGTTGAGGAGTCCCAGGTGATCCCCAGTTCCCTGGTACACCATTACCAGGTGAACGGTTGATACCTTGCCCAAATCTGCCAACATCAGAATCCGAAGGACTACCACGGCCATGAAGAGGACCACCGCGGCCAGAAGAAGGACCACCGCGGTCATGAAGAGGGCCACCGCCACTAGGAGTAGAACCACCACGGCCTGGAGAAGGACCGCCGCCGCCAGGAGAAGGACCGCCGCGGTCACGAAGAGGACCACCATCACCAGGTTGACCGTGACCAGGTCCACCGAATGGTCTAGAAATAGGTTTGTGTTGCACTGGTCCTGTTTTTGCTCCTTGTGGAATTTCGAAATTATCCAGTTTGACTGTAAATCTGTTAGTTTTACACTGTTGATATTGAGTTTCCCAAAGTCTATATCGGTCTGCTATAGTTTGATTTCGTTGTTCGAAAATATTTCGTTCCTTGACAAATATCTGCTTATCTATGTACTCATTACTAACATTCCTATATGAAACACCTTGTGCCAAGTTCCTTTGAATGAGATTAAATGCATCATTAAGTGTCCATCTGCTCCTTCGGTCTGTGCTTCGTCTATTAAATTCATTGACAACTGCTTGAAGTGCGTCTATTCTATTTTTCTCAAATTGCTCCTGTTCTTCTCTCATGTATACCATATTTTCTAGTACCTTTTTCCATTGGTTTTCAGTAACAGCTGTTAAATCAGTTTCCCCTGGATTAACAATGCTCAAACATGCACCTCTTCTTAGTGCGACTGGAAATGCCTGTCGGGAGAAACATAATAAATTTCACTATGCAAGAAAGACTGTGATCAATAGTATAACATGTGCCATTAAAAGGTTAAAAAAAGTATGGTAATATAAATCATGATAAAATAATGAAATTAGACATTACGAATATTTTTTCTCTGTGGTATTCCGTAGCATTTACTGCTAGTGCCATTTTGCCTTTCACGTGGAGGAAGGCCCAAGGCGTAGATTCACCGACCTTCCATCAGCTAGCAAGGCAGCCTCACTACATGTGAAATTTGCCTACTCTCTGACAGGATTCGAACATACAGCAGTGAGTTGTAGAACGTAACCACTAAATCTTCTTTATTTTTATTAATAGAAATCACACTAAATATTGAAGAGCTTAAGAATATAGCTGTGTTGTCTGCATTCACAGGATTCTATGCGTGGTACTGTATGTAAGAATCAAAATTAATGAAACTAACTTAAAACAAATTTACAACATGACAACAGTGTCCATTTCATTGAGCATGTACGTTTCATTCCTTCAACATTTAAGAAAAATCGTTGTTTTACAAAGCATAGCACATTTTATGTGCATATTCGATTGTGGCGAATATTGAAAAAATTATAAACTAAAGATATGGTACTACTAAATCGTTGAACTGTTGCCCATTCAACTGTGTGGTTCTTAAAACAATATAACACTAGCACAAAATATTATTGAAAACGTCAGTTTACAGACAAATTATAGACACATAGGTATCATACCTTTGGTAGAAAGTACTCGATACCCCCATTTATCGTCCATATTTCTCCAACTTGTGTTCCGCCAGGAGATCTGTTAATACAAAACACAAAGTAGACCTAGTTTAGATTGGAGAATTATTTTCCATACACATGGTTAATTTTTGTCATGAAATATACTGCACTAAGAAGCCATAGTAATAGATATAGTACTAGTTTTTCTTCAAAAGTGTCTTCTTACGCTTAGACAAACAACCATTTTGTCCGAGGCGAACCGTTTTCTTAACGTCTGTACGAAGACACGTTTTAAGATACAAGTACGTGTATCTGACCTATAAGACGATAATTAATTTCGTCTACATAAAAAGAAATTATTATCCTGAAGAAGCCAATGCGACGAAACGTAGATATAATAAATTAATCGTTCACATGTTTCGTGTTTGGTGATTTTTCACCTTTATTGATTACGTCTACACGAAATTTCAATTATTGAAGTTTCTTCTTGCAAACGTTAGCACGAAGACACTTTTTGAATTGCTCTGTCACACCCGATAGGGATCCTTTCTTTATAGCTCCTTGGAGTTACTCTATTCGGTGAATGGCACACTTTAAGGTATTAGGATTCTAACACCCAATATTTCTTTTTTTGATAACTTTTTGAAATTGTTGTATTTTACTGTATGTACACATACACACATAATTAACATGACTTATATCTAAAATTGTCCCCCATGTCGAACAAACATAACAAAAGCAAGAAACACATACCTCACCATGCTAACTGTTGCACAATACAGCTTAAAGTAACCCTAGGGTCCGAAAATGTTCACATTTCTAGCATTATTTAGCCAATAAGTATCTATAAAATCGCTCAATTAAAGTAAAACACTTTTTTCATCCTAAATGTGTTCTAAGAGATACAAAGATAGTGTTTAAAGAAAAAATAAAATAAAAATAATTTGTCCCCACCGAGGTTTGAACCCTTCAGTTTCAATGCTGTTGACAGTAATTATAGTCTTTTTAGATACTCTTCAATGTGGGGGTAGTGCGTTAGGACCCCAATGCCTTATTGAAAAGCTGTATACGTAAAAAGTGTATGCAAAGTCGAATACAGCAATTTGATCAATGTGATGATACACATGTCAACGAAAACCAGTTATTTTACGGAGAGTAATTCAGTTTTGACCAAATAGTTAAGCAGAGAGTTTCTAATTTCTTTAAGATAATGTCAGGACGGACAACAGAAAGACAAACAAACAGACAGACTTGCGTTCTCACAAGGCTGATTTTTTGTTTATCTCTTTGTTCATTTTGTTAATTTAAACCACAATTCACTTCTTATTTCTTAACCCCATAATGTACCAAACAAGTTGCCTATTTTTCGCCCGGACGGACAATCTCATTACTATACATCTCTATTGCATCGAAAATACATACTGTCTCACTATCACTAATAAATATTTAAAGAATTTCATCTAGTACACGTATAAGTAACTTGGGATCTCTGTCCGAGGAAAAGCAACAACTACTTCAATACAGCTTCTTATTTAGTACGGGAGCTTTATTCGGCGAATAGAGCTCCCCGGGGAGCTGTGTGTACGAAAGCGTTTGCGAATACAACTCCCCGAGGAGCTATATTCGAAAGGATACATCTAGGGTGTGAAATAGCTCTGCATAGAGTATAGTCGTGTAAGTTAAAAATACAGCATTTATAATTATAATATTTTTTCACAAAATACACTGTACAGTTTGGGAGATATAAACTTACCTTGCACGAATGTCGAGAGCGAGCGATTTGTCCGGTGGAAAAGGAAACATGTATCCACCGAGTAAACTTCCATCCTTTTCGTTATACGAGAATAATCTTTGCCAGGTACCATTACCATTGGGTTCTCTGTATTCCATGTTCGGTATTGGCATTTCTGCCTTTACCACCAATGGATATCCTGGAAAAAGACCAGCTGCAAGTCCCATATGAATGCTAAAATTGAGAAATGTATTTACAGAGAAAGTTAAGCTGTCTACAAAGTATCATGTATAGTGAAACAATTTACACAAAGACGCATTGTGCATCCGCTCATACTAATAACGGTTTGTATTTAAATATAACACAGACTGACACCGGGAGGTGTGCAAAAGTGTTTTGTTTATAAATATGAAATCATGCGAAGGTGATAAAAAATTATTCCTCTACTCGAATGTGCCGAGAGTAACCAGTTTTATTACGGTAAGTTTTATTTTGCACAATAAAGCCTATTGATAATACAATAAAAAATATAATAGCGGAAAAGAAGAAACTGTGCATGTGAATATGTTCATGTGTCGCTCAATTTTATCAATTAAAGCTTGAAACTTTACACAGATAAGTTGTGTATCCCTTTCGGTTAGTGCATAAGTTGCACGGGTAGTTTGTCTGTCTGGTCAACGTCTTTGTTTTTACGTTTCCTTCAGACGGCAGTCAATCGCAACACGTTAGTCGCCTTAACTTGTGTAAAAGCGTTTGATACGCTATGACAAGGTTGAATGAAACTGTCTGACGCCGCGCCGTACTCGTACTGACGTTGCCACGCGAAACTTCTAATCGCCAAGATACAACCATCCGGGTCGTTCATATCCGTAAACGACACAGAACTGCTATTTTGGCGGCTAAAAGTATTCAAGGCCTTAGAAGATTTAATTCCCGAGCGGTACACAATCGATTGCTTGAATGAGACATACGCCAACGTCCTGTTGCCCAGCATCATCATCGTGTAGCACGTTTTGCCTGGTGTAGACGACACATTCACTTCACACAACACGGCTTGGTACAATGCACGTGTTCTTTTCACAGATGAGTCCAGGTTACATCTCGACTGCAGCGACGGTCGTTCAAGAGTGCACCGTCGTATTCGTGAACGTTTCTATGACAGTTACGTCCCACCGAAATCAGTTGTTGATGTTACCTGTCCTGTCACGTGCACTTGTAAGAATCTGGGATGGTATTCGCTAGGCATTTTTCAGTACACTTGTTATATTAATGATGCGTTGTAGCCAAGCATGCATCTATTCCTATGGTGGACATACACGGTATTGAATAGCTGAACTTTGTTAAGAAAACGTCGGTGAAAACTGACCTCTACCCAAGACGCTGCTGGTGCAATAAACATGTCTATTGAGGTGGTGTTAAATAAATGTCAGATATAACCCTGTTGAATTTTTTGGCGATTTCTTATATGCCTTCTAAGTTATAGTATATTATACACATACACAAGTTCTTTTCTCCGCTAGTATTTTGTTCCGATCTGCTACGTCTGTCCTTATCAGATGAAGATCTTATTTAAATATGTTTAATATGCGTAGACCAACTTACTATAGGCCATACTCCGGCATTTTGAAGGCAAAATTACGCTCCTCCATACGCATTAACTCCTTGTGAGCAATTAAGTTTGCCACAATTGTTGAGGCTTGCTCGAACATTTCCATTTTGGCCATTTCTAAATCCGGTCGCATCAAAGTCTCTATGACTTCGGCCTAGAAAAGAGGAATGGGTCGAAAATATGCAGTGCACTAATATCCTGTTTAGATACAGTTTTCTCCCTGTTAAAGCTGTGACCGGATAATTTAACATGGCTATATCCGGTCAATTAACTACACGTGATTTGCTTTATTTTAGTCACCTTGTATTCCCTGAAGCCGGAGTCCACTAGCAACAAATAACTGTCCTTTTTACATAATAAAATAGTTCAATGTTATACATAAAGCTGACGTTACCCCCCTCCCATGAAAAAAACGGGATTGAAAGGGTATTTCTTAAATCTCAAATACTGACCTAATTTCGGATACACCTAAGATTTTTATCTTTTAATATTCTTCACAATATGCAATAAAGGTTTATGCCTTCCTTATTCCACCAACTAGATACATGTAGTTGGAACCATTTGTAAATTTCGGACTAACAAACTAACAGTATGATAAGTCTGATTTTTTAAATGTGAAATGTTTCGGAATGTATTTTTTTAGTTCGTATCAAAATGGTATTTTGGCAAAACTAATTCTGATCTTAGCGGATGTAGGTAAATGAATATTTGACAAGCTCGTAAAGTTTTATCATGAGTATAATAAATTTACCATTATATTTTTTTTTCTTAAAATACTGTTAAATATCATATGAGCTTTTTTAACGTCTAAGGGCCACTGTCTGCTTTATTTGGTGAACTTGCTTTGATGTTATGTCAATAACGCTGATTCAAGTTCTATTTGATAAAGAAGCACCTATAAAACCTATAAGTAGTTAACACAAGATATAAATAAGATTACATTGTAATAAAAACGGGCCATGATGCTTGATTGTTAATGTAATTCTAAAGTGATATTTTAACAAAACCAAATCGTGTTTCTTTATAGCCAATTCATTTTATAAGAGTATAATTGGTTGCTATGCCAATCCTGCAACTAAAATTTGATACTTATCATTATTTATACATACCTTTACAATGTTCTTGTATGGAGCTTCTCGCCACATAGATTCAGCGATAGCCATTATTCTTGGCAACATCATGTACATAAGCATCCGTTCGCTTCGTATGTTTTCAGTGCTTATGATAGCACTGGCGCCTGTGGAAAGGATTTTATTTGTTACAACATACAGACAAAAAGCTTATTGTTACTTTCAGTACATTTTACTTGTTACTGTTTCATTGTACAAATTACAAGATGAATAACAATGAATTAGCTTATATGTTATTCTTTAAAACTATCTTTTTGTATAACGAACGTAAGATAAACTGGTCATCAATTGAACGATCACATACTTCAAAACAAGTTTGCCACTTTGAAGCGACGGACAATACGCACAAAACGTTTTATAAAATATCGGTGGCAACTTAAATCGACCATGGCAACAGCTTAAATAAGATAACCCATTGCAGAGATAGACGACCCATTACTATAATTAGGCACGATGTGGTGTAAGCGGGACATGTGAACAAAGCTTTGAAATACTAATAATGGTAGTATGCAATCTTTCTTTGACGCCATGGGCCTAAAATCGAATTTCTCAAATTGTTCGGAAATTTTGCACAATTGTATAGTAATGATGCTCTTCCTTTTTTATGTTTTCCACCCCGTTTCTTAGCAACGCCACGTCAAATGTCAGCGGTATAAAATCGACGTTTTGCATGCATAATTGGTTCAAACATACCGCTATTGTATTTTCAAATACACCAACTTCAAGCTCCCTATCTGCGGAATAAGTTCATAGTTTTAATAGGGTTTTAATGGCGGAATTTAAGCTCTAAAATATGCCCGTTTTCTTTCACCCATAATTTTGACCCCAAACAATATTTCAGTGTACTTTTGGTAAACGGAAGTAGAATCAATCAACTAATGAATCACATGTTGATTTTGTGTAGATCATAATAGGCAATAGTAAAAGGCAAAAAATAATGTCATCGCGCATTATTTTTCACAAAACTGCAATAAAGTCATGATGTTTTTAAGGGTGATCACTCGTGAGATAGAAAATTTTCATTGTAACAAGGATGTTTCGATTCTTATTTACTTTTGAAGAATAACATGTTGTCATTCAGTTTTTAGTGTGAAAAGTATATGTCCATGATTTAATATTAATTTAATACCCTAAATCAGTAATTTTCCTAATAATGGTTTTGAAAAAGGGATGTTAGTGGTTAGATAAATAACAAAATATTTCAGTAAATATTAACCAAATCACTTTTAAAAAAGTGTGCTGGTTGTATCACAGCCTGAATTTAGAAGAAACGTAAAGCATTAAATGTCCACTTTATGCCAATTTATTGACTACACTGTGTTATTTACCAAATTAAGATCTATAAAATGGCTAAAGTATAAGGGGTTATGAATAAAGTTTATACATTTTTTACATATTGAAGGAGTAACAAGGATTTTGAATGACATTGATTATGTCGAATAAGGTTAAACGCAAATTAAAAATATGGCATGAAAATGACATGTCCATATTCATATAAGAAAGTTATCGTGTGAAATGTCTCTTAGCTTTTCTTTTCAGCAAAAAAACTGGATATTTCTTAGTTAATGACCTCCTTCAAGTCAAAAACAATATACTTGTATTTGCAAACCAGGTTACATAAATGTATTCGTACAAAATTTAACAACATTTAGCTGATAAATACTGAACGGCATATTGTTGTTGTATATATACAGGCGAACTAAATTGACTGCCGTAATCTGGTCGGATGTCGTAAAAGCAGTAACAATTCGCGATGAAGAAAATGTCACATTGAAATTATTTATGCATTCAAATTACATTGTTGACTGCATTAGATGATAAAAAATACAATAATTTCAACTTGAAATTTTACGGCATTTAGCTAGACTCCCTTTCATTACAAAAGCTCACGAGTGATCATCCTTAAAATTGTTGCGTCACAGAGAGAGAAACATTTTATTTCCAAGAGGCTAAAAAGCCAGCAAATGATTCACATATGCATAATAAGGGATTGTAGTCAAGCGTTATACCAAAATAGCATTCTTAATACCACTGATGCACCTCGTATAGATCAAACATTTAACGCCGTATAAGATTAAAGAAATTGAAAATAAACAAGTATAAGTAATAAATAAATAATCATAAATAAAATAAGATAGGTCTACATGTATATTGAAAATAAATGTAATTGTTAACATATATTCGATATTGGATTTTTACATTGATACACATTTAATTCGAATTCATTTATAAATGAAACCCAATGCTTGAGCACCGGAATGATTTGTCCCTTAAAGTATGTTAGTGGAATCAACAATTTATCTATCAATTTCTGTCTCAAAGCTCACTATTTTATGCATGTATTGAATCCCGTTCTTTGGAGTATGAATTTTATAAAAAATAAACCAGATTAGAGCGTCAATACAGTATATCATCTCGTTAGCAGACCATGTACTAATTTATTTATTTATTATCATTTATTTATTATCTATACTTACATTTACTTTACAATAGTTTTAGTTTTTTGCCTACCCGACATCATGCAAACCTAACGCCGAATTGACAACATGACCAGCGATTACACTTAAATGCTTACCTATGACATTTTCCTTTACTTTGAGGCTTTGGCAATCATGGACTTTGCACAATCGGTGTGGCAAAATAGGTACGCCGTCAGTTGTATGATCCAAATTAGCATACATATTAAATTTTTCAAATGCCATAATTTTACGATAATTGATAATATTCAAACTATTTGGTCGTTGAAATCCTGGTTCATCAAAGCCAGGCGCTGCAGGTGCATGAAGTCCATAATATTGTTCGGGTTCCATGACTATCTGTAAAGAATATCAAAAACATAGACAAAACAACATTTTAAACTAACCCGACGGGCTAACATGCATTTTGATAAATTTCATCATAATGCTCGACGTATGTAAGGGCTTATAATTTGAGCATATACAAGTTGGCCTGACTCTTCAATAATAAAGATCTATCATATTGAGAAATTACGTCGGATAATGATGGATTTTTAGTACATCAATCTAAAACATTTATATATGTGCGCACACTGAAACTGACATGTCTATTTTTTATTTACTTGATAAGGAACAATGATGCATATTTGTACCAGAGGCATAGATAACATAGATAAGCAACTTCAGTTATTACTTATGTAACAGCACGCATGACTGTTACTTTTCTAAAAAATTGCTGATTTTGTAGCAATTAAAACTTCTTACCTACTAATAACACATGCATAAATTTTACATTTTCTGAAAGTTTATTATCTGAACTCTAGCTGCCGAGTTTTTCAAATATCAATTTTGATTGATAGTTTTATTACGCCCATGTTTATACTACTTACTTGCAGTCTTTCTAAAAATATCTACTGGTACCAATTTTTTTCGGACTGATTACATTCCAGTGGATATAGCTAAAAATTAACTTAGAAAATGTAATAAAATATTATTTCCAGCTGATGTCAAATGTTAACACTTTCAGAAAATGTATAATTTATACGTGTTGTTATTTACTTTTGATTTTTACCTGCTACAGAATCTACGAAATGAAATTTAAGTTGCCAATCTCTGTTATCTATGTCTCTTTTTGTGCCTACAGTCATCATCGTGACTATTAACTTTGAATTACAGTTCTGGCGAAAGACAAGCCGTGTATATGTGGTAAATTAAACATCTGGGTCAGTAAAACTTCAGTCGATCTACAATGGTGATTGAAGAATAATGGAAAGGTGGCAAGTCAGTACCTACCCCAAGTGTTGAATAAAATTACCTTATATCCAGCGTTGGCACAAATGTATGCTCGTCCCCAGGGTTTAACACCTTGTTTTTTTCCGAGGTACTCTTTTAAAGGATCAGGCATTGCATTCGGATCTGTTGGGTCGGGTAATGTGGAGTTCATATAACGTAATTGTTCCTGATCTAAATACTCAAGATTTTCAACATGTAAGGAACTGAAGTGTACCACTAGATCACTTATTTTGAACGACGGAGAACTTGCGATTTCCTGAAGAAAAGAAACATGCAGTTATTATTAATGCATGTAATCATTTCATATCGTATATGGTTATAATTAATTTTATTATCAGATGTATAGATAATTAGGTCATAATAAAATTCATTAGTAAATGGAAACATTTGAACAATGAATTCATGCATTCGTACTGAAAATACGCTTTAATCTTGTACAAGTCATTTATTGTCAATATCAAAAATTAAAAAAAATCATCAATTATTTTGAAAAGCATGTATAGAAAACTGGTTAAATACTTAGATAACTTACGTTTAAACACATGTTTGTAGATGGATCAATTACCGCCTGCTCATTTACATGTAACTTGGTCTGAGGGGGTAAAAAACTGCGTATTTCAGCGAGGACATTTCTCAATACAGCAGCAGTATTTAGACCTTTGGTTTTACACGAGCTGAATTTTCCTATATACTGGGTAAGCTCATCTCCACCGATATGAAAGCCTTTTAACTGTACGCCTGCATTATCATAAATCTGTGCAACACGTTTAATTATATATTTCATAAAAGACATTGTGGCGTCATCACAATGATCCATGAGACCATCGAATGACCATTTATTTTTCAGTTTGTCTTTTGACAGTTTTGGAACTTTCTGTTGTAAATGTAGTTTGTTGGCTTCTGTTGGGTTAGTTTGATATAGTTTCAAATAACGTTGATGGGTAGCCCGTTTTGCCGGAAACAAGCCACCAATTAAGTTGAATTGTGGTATAACGTTAATACGGTAAAATTCAGCAATTTTTAATAACTGAAAGAATTCTTGTTCGCTGAAATATCCGTTTGTTGCATTTGTTCCGGTAGCACCTGCTCCTAAGTAAGGCGGCAAACATGCCTCGTCCGAAAGACATCTTCTTGCACCATACTGAAATAAGACATGTACACTACGTTTATAACTCTACAATTCAATGCTACAGAGATTTTATGTTACTTATTCAAGTATTTTTCAAATTCGTTAGACGAACTGATATTTGCGAGCCGTTTTGTAGAATTCCGTTATTGTGATGGTACTCAACAACGTCATCCACGCGTTTGCGTTATTATTGCCCCATTCATGAAATCGGAAGTAGTTAGGTACACTGAAAGTCCTATTCGATGGTTTAAGGTTTGGAGTACAGCGGAGATACCGGGGAAATTGATTGAGTTAGACCAATAATATTGTTTTAAGTCAAAGCTTACAGTCAAAAATGAAGCGTATAATTGGAAATCGTACAAATGCTAGAATTTAGCGCTTGATAAATATGCAAAATGTGTTTGTTTTCAACGCAAAATATATATTACACTTGTTTTTTTCCGTGTTCAGATTACAGTTAACAAAAGTCAAGTGGGTTTGTTCATTTACTTTAGTTAATTCGGGCAAATCTGGGAAGTCCAATCTCCAGCCAAAGTCATCCGCTAAGTTTGCTACTATTGTGTTAAATTTGTAGGTGTTCATCACGTCTAGTAACTTGACCGCCGACTTAAAGCCGAGAAAATGCTTCGTGAAATCCATATTGATTGCTCTAAATTCACTGTCTGGCCAGTCCTCTATCATGAACTGCGGTTTGCTAAGCTGACCACCAAGTACTCCAAAATATGTAGCCGTGGCGTACATAAGTCCTGGAATTAATAATTAAAAGAAAATGTTCTCTAGTTTGGGCGATAAACCGCATTGTTACTGAAAGAACAGAAGTTTAAGATAATTACACGTACATAGTAAAAAAAATTCAGATATGTTTGTTTTGTCCCGTACACGCATGTATATTTTTCTATTTGACTCAAAGTTTTTTTTCATTACAGATTCAGACAACATGCTTGGAAGTTGTTGGAACTGAATGAATCATCGGACTACAGTAAATGACTAAAATACTGCTCTAAAATGGAGATTTGTAAGAACGTATACCAGGCCCCAGTTTCACAAACAATTTAATAGAAACTCAATAATTGACGCAGGCTAGACATCCCGTGTCTTTTACCACAAATGAATGTTACCATTTGCTTCCTTTTATCAAAAATATGTTAAACATGCCAGCATAAAATATTGTGAGTCTTGCGCATAAATTAAATCTCAAAAGTCCATTTTTATTTGAGTCAAAAATTAAATTCTGAAAAGCAGATTCAAAACACTTTTATTGAATAACACCAAGTCAAAAGATTATTGCGAGGTAAAAATCGTAGGACACAGTTATTAGACCGTCGTTGAAGCTTCTTTAAATACCACATTGTAAATTGCAAACAATAAAACAGAGAAATGTATGGTTTGATAGATAAATTAAGTTTGAACAAAAAGTTTTTTTGTGAAACTTTGGCTAGAATCGTGTTGGAAATGACACATGAAGATTTTCTTCAAATTTTAAATTTAATTCTATTTTGATATTTACCATCCCCACTTGCTGCTTCTATCACGGTTTCGTTGTAATTTTGTCCAAGATTCATATAGATTCTGTAAAATCCTTTATTCACTGCGATGTTCGAATCAATGATAAGTGTGAACACATGTCCATTATGATCAGTTGCATCCCATATCACTTGACTTTTTTTAATGTCCTTTATTCTAATCAGTTGTTCTGAAAGGGTCAACGTTGAAAGTAATGGAAAAAATATATATAATGAAATAACACATGGAAAACAATACAAAACTATATTAATAAAAATAACACGTGTAAGACAAAAGAACACTTAAAGAATAAAGAAATAACACGTGCAAAGCAATGGAAAATCATACGAATAAAGAAATAACTTAGGAAATCTAGCAATACTCTTGTGTTGAATGCATATCAAAACCTCGAGGTCATTTTTATCGTTCCTCGTTAAATCATTCTATAAGAACAGCAGTTATTGACTTTATAATAGATACGACATACCAAAAAAATAGTTCTTCAACGATTGTGGTAACTTTGAGGCATTAATGTGAATTGGTAAACCATTTAGATCAAATATGATGTTGTAATTCACCCTAGCAACTACCGGGGTAGGAACTGTTAAGTCTGATGGCACCCGAGCAAAGTCATTTACTGAACTGATATGAATAGCTTTCTCAATCACAGTTTGTCTGCCTATCCCTGGATCTGATGGGTCCTTAGATAACTTTACAAAGGATCGTTCATCATTGTCTGTTGATAGTATTGTTTTTGGTATGGTTTTATCGTTGGCTTTTATTATAAATCTAGGATGAATTTTATTTTTAAAAGCCGATATTCCTCTGGTTCTCATTACGATTACGGCTGGATCTGCTTTTGGCATTTGACCACGGTATCCACTTGAATGTCTTGAGATGGAATATATACATTCTTTCCATGGTTTAAGTATAAGACCGCCTGTTGTAACATTTTCCGTCATCATCCTGTCTGCACAGTCGTAGGTAAACAGGATTTCCCAGTCTGCTGTTGTCAAAAGTGGTACGTTCGTGGGGTTGTATAAAGAAATTGTTGTAACAAATGTACTAGTAGGATCGTAATTAGCGCTGAGTGATACACCTATTACTAATTGATTAGCTACAAGATCTACATCTTTCTGAGTGGAAGCTCTCGCATCGCAAACGCATGGTAGGGAAACAAAAACTGAAAATGAAAACAAGTGATGGCTAGAGAGTACATTTGAATAATTTTTTATTTAGATGCATGTAAGTTACGCTTCACGATAAACTGTATTTAATATACGGCCATTACACTTCGCACTTTACAATAAACATATGAACGTACTAGCTTCTAGGTTTCCCCCAAGGTAGGGTTACTCAAATTCAACAAACCCGTAACTCACAATATTAATTTACGCCAAACTTCATTCAAATGCGATTTCTCAAAATGGCAAAACCTGACAAATATGGATTTGTACAAATAAGCCGACGATTTCACCAAATTAAATAAAGCGTGATATATAACTAGGTCTCCAAGACGTATTCAGGACTGGGTCACCTTTTTTCAAATGGTGGATATTGGCGACTTCGGTGATGTTATGTTATGTTCACAGACATGATGCCAATATCATGGGTGCTAAATATTATACAAATGGGTTTCGTCGTCACTATAATTTTGAGGAAAACTGCTTTTTAGTCAGAATAACGGACTAATCTGACATAAAGTGATGAATAACAATGCAATTATTTAACAGAAAACGCGTTTTAAAACGGCAAATACAAACTTAATAAGAACAACTAACAAAACAATCCAAAAAACTAACATTTCGTCTTCCTTCCGGTCAAACCTTTCAAAATGGCATGTGGGGGTCAGAAAACCAGAGACTGCTTACATAAAATTTCGTTGCATAACATATACATGCTTTCGATGCGAACCGCCTCTCGTCCATACATGTCCAACATGTTTAAGGTTGCTTGGTGAAAAATGTGTAAGCAGATCGCGAAAAAAATATTTTTCTTTCTAAACATATCTATGATTCGTAACAAAATATGGTCGTACTTTGGATTTTACTGTTCGACACTTTAGGGACGGTGTGAAACAGAGTTTATTAGGTTACCATGCAACTTTTATTCTGGTCATAAAGGGAGACAGGGAATTTTAACTAGGGATAGTGTCTTCACTGCCTAACCCGGCATGAAAGAAATCGTCTCTATGGTATTTTCCTTTAAAGAAAATGAAAACACAAGTGTCATGACCACTGACACATCACGACAAGACGACCGTAAACACTGAAGTTTTAAAAACGCAACATGTATTAAATACTAGTATAAAGTTAAAGTGTATCTTACATACTCGTTGCCTGACTGACATGCGGTTAACATACAATGATTAATTATAGTCGTTATATCATTGTTTCCTGTCAAAAACAATTCGAATTGACAGTGATGGCCCCGTGCACTCAATGCAAATATCACTTAATTAATGAATACTTTATTGTGTTCGTAAATACAGACATAATAAATTAGAAGCGCATAATATTGAAGCATTACATCTTATTTTCTTATCAAGATTAATTAATTTGAAAATCTGATCAACAGAATAATTAATAAGCATGTGCTCGCCTATTAGCATGCGCTACCATAAACACGAGACCTTTTCAATCTTCGTTAAAAGTGTCTATCAGTTTGAGTGCAAACGTAATTAAATTTGAAGATAGTTTATACAATTTGAGATGTATAGGTACTCTTTTAATAATAAGAATGGAGGCCATTTTCGCCTATCTGTCCGTCCGTTCAAATTTGGTTTCCGACGAATAACTGGATTGGTTTCATATACTACACGTGTATAATGGTAAAATGCAGGTGAAGTTAAAATACAGATATTTTCAAAGGAGATCCTTTTTGACTTAGCACTCAGCGGGGACATTCGTATCCTTCAGATACATTGTATCTACGAACTTATCTGAGTGACGAAGAGGTTGTTAGAAGTTAGTACGTGCATTTGAAACACATACAAATAACCGAAGCAGGAACTTCATTTAAGAATAGAACGAAACAATCAGGCATATTGAGATGTGTGCTGATACATGAATTTATATTTGTTTATACATTTCGTAATTGTATGTAATAAGGTCATTATCAACGGTTATTACTTGGTTTGCTATAACTATGACAAAAAATGTATGTGATTAGTCACTTTGAATATATGATATAGATCCCAGATGAAATAGCATACGAGTTTGTCCGTAATCAAATTTGTCGAAATTTGGAATAATTTTGTACGCAAGTTAAAGTAAAACAATTGTGATCATCAGGAGTACTAACTATCAGGTATCTGTGCGATTAATTAAGCAATAATTAGAATTCAATCGAACTTGAACTGATTGATTTAGTTATATGTATACATACGCGGTATTCGCGGTATTCTTAAAATAGCATTGGATACTATTTTGAAATTCGCTAAAAATATTAAGTAACTTGTACGGTATAAAAATATCTGTTTACAAAGAAACACATCATCGGTTACATTACAGACAACAGAAATCTACCAGACGACATTTTCAAATAATGTATTCCTAGAAACAAAGTGTTAAACACTAGTGCATGACAGAACAAAGAAAACTATGTTCCTACCTGTACAGAATAAACCTGTTATAAGAACATTCAGGCTCATGCGCTCCATCTTGCTTGGGAGCACAAATTCAACTGAGATCGACAAGCGGTCCGTCTAACAAAACATATATAGTTATGAACGCGTGACGTGAACATATACGAAATTTTACGCACGTCACGTGTATCTACCGTTAACCATCATTAACATATAATTAATTAACATGCGTGTTAATTATGTACGATCGTAAGAGCGTAGACTTGCCATAACTTTGTCATATGACCATGACAGCCATGTCATTCTACTGCGTACAATCATTGTCATTTTCCAGTTTTGAAAAGAAACGTAGTCAAAGAAAGTGTTTGATCGATCGGACGCATGTGAATTTTAATTCACTTTATTTGATGAAGAGCGATTCTCGTCCTACCGGAACAAATATATCAATATGAATGTGTCTACGTTCCTATAAGAAGATCATTTAACATTATTATTTTGAAGATATCGCGGTATCTAGTTATACGATTTAATCAATTTATTAGTCCATTCGTTAGTTCAATATCCGCGATATGATTAAATATGAGCCGATAACTGGCAAAATTCGGAATAATGTGAAGCTGCTTATTAAAACTTGATAACACAAATTTGCAAACACAAAAAGTGACTTTTTGTAGTTGTCTCTCATATAACAATTAATGCGCTCCGTAATCTTATATTTCTATGTCAGGATTTACATTTTATGGCAAATATGGCATAAAACACATGAAACACCATTATGATGAATTTGAAATGACCTGAAGTTAGATGTTTGACTGTACTCGAAATCACTATAATATCCAAAATCACTATAATATCCAAAATCACTATGATATGCTAAATCACTATAATATCCAAAATCACTATAATATGTTCAATCACTATACTATCCAAAATCACTACACTATCCGAAATCACTATCCTATCCAAAATCACTATAATATCCAAAATCACTTTACTATCCGAAATCACTATAATATCCAAAATCACTATAATATCCAAAATCACTATAATATCCAAAATCAGTATACTATCTGAAATCACTATAATATCCAAAATCACTGTAATATCCAAAATCACTATAATATTCAAAATCACTATACTATCCAAAAATCAATATAATATCCCAAATCAGTATAATATCCCAAATCATTATACTACTCAAAATCATTATACTATCCAAAATCATTATAATATCCAAAATCACTATAATAATCCGAAATCACTATAATGTGCCAAATCACAATACTATCCAAAATCACTATACTATCCAAAATCATTATAATATCCAAAATCATTATAATATCCAAAATCATTATAATATCAAAAAATCACTATACTATCCAAAATCACTATAATATGCTAAATCACTATACTATCCGAAATTACTATATCCTTAATATTAATTGAGTCTGATGTTTGACTGTACCCGAAATCATCATGATATCCGAAATCACTATATTCGAAATCACTATATCTGAAGTTAAACCCAAGATATGAATAATAGTATAATTACTTTAAAAAATCATAAGGAATATAGAATATATTTATACTCAATACTACTACCTGTATCGACCAGGGTTTATTGAGATGGCCAAATTCTTCTTTTCAAAAAGTAATTGCTAAAATGTATGTGTATCAGGGTGGGGTACGGTACTAGTGGAGGTAAACTGTCAGATAACTTGAACACGACTATTATTTTATTCAGTAAAACTAATACGTAACAAAGTATCTCGTAACAAACATACGTGTTTTGGTGATGTGGCTTCATAAATGTGCGAAGAGACGATACTTGACAGACAAATGTTGAAAATTAATGCTTAACGAAAGTGTTTGAAATATGCGTAAGGTAATATAAATGAAGATTTATAAAATGCAAGACAGATAGTAGGTACTTTTGAAAGAATCAAATGAATTGAAGTGAAGTGTGAGTAACGACATGACCAAAACAATGAGCATATACATATCAACATTAGACTCCCAAATATTCACCACGGCCTATAATCACGTGATGTATTGTTTTGATAATGATTCTTGAAAAATGAAGGCGCCCACGTGTTCGAAGGTAAGTCGTATTTTTCATGTAGCCCATGTTCCAGCCAACAATTTTCCGAATCCATAGGTAGCAAAATTAACATTGTCATTGTCGTTATTGTCCATAGACCATGCAGAGAAATTCGAAAAGAAAATACAACAATGCAATGATGAAAAGGTCTGTCCACTTCAAATTTCTCTGCAGGGTCTTTTATACTTCGAACAAATTTGATCCTATTAAAGTAAGAAGTTCTGATTACTAGTATACAAAATCTAACATCTCCTTCATTTGATAAGAATTGCAATAAAAGGCAAGAGGGACGTACATGTATATCAACGACACATATCTTAGCTGATTAACCGATGTCAAATTGAATAGGTGTTCGTTAAAACAAACATTGTACATTACATGTATTGTGCAACCTCTCGAAACCTTTGGGGTTGCGAAATAATGTTGTTGTTGAGAGGTAGTTACTCAAGAAAAGATAACTTAAATGTTAAATCGTTCAGTCGCTAAAATCATACTGTTGTTTACGGGAGGTTGTTGCTCATGAGAGGGCCGGCCTGGAGAGGTTGTACTGCATGTGAATCATATATTTATGAAAACGGTGCCGTTCTTGTATATAACTGCAAAACCTGATTGACGTCCTCTCATTTTAAGTAAAACTGTTTATCATTCTTTATTAATTTATATCTGACAATCGTCCTAAAGCTATGCTATAATCAGATGTCTTATTTCCTAATTGATCAATTACAATGGTTCACGACGGTTTGCTATCCATCATGTTACCTTGAAGTTCGTATTTAGCGAAAATAAAGGGCACCTTAGCACAAATGTTTTGTAGAAAACCGCTGATTCGTCTTGTACGTGTTTTTATTGCTGACGTACATTGACGTACGACTAATTACTACTTTACCTATCGAAAATTACTTAGTAGAGTACATAAAATCTGCTTCTGGGAAGTTGTGCAGATAGATATATGTATACTTGTTGACCAAAACAAATGACGTTAACAATTGTTTTTAATTTTTCAGTTTTTTAAAACATTTCGGATTCTTTCTCGGTTGGGTGTACCAATTTTGTAGGAAGTATATCTAAACCCGGCGACGGCATCTTAAACACGTTAAAACCATTGATATACATTTCTATTGTTCGACAAATCTTTAATGATGTTAAGACAATGTGGATTACTTTAAACCCTGATTTATAGTTAAACAACAACCAGGAATGATGTATTAGTCATGAAATGCTCGTTCGTTCAGATGTCAATTCAATGAAATGTATTGTTTGACAATTATTGTTTGTTGAATGCAATAATTAAGAGTTTTTTGGTAGAACAAAGTGAAAGGAAAAAAAACGATATAAGATTACAATGAGGGATTATAAACGGTTTGAATCTGTGGTAGAGTGATTGTGGTCACTCGCTAAGTTCAAACTCACGCGGAACTAAATTTCACAGGCCCCTGTCCAGATAGCAGACAAATAAAGAAGTTTTTCATTAGAAACACAAATTTTGAATTGAAGTTCGGAAGCATGTTTATAATTTCCTTGGACAATTAAATTACATAGCAAAAAGTAAATAAAACGCAAAATCTGCAGACTTCATGATTGCCCCTTTTAAATGTTTGTGAACGAACCGGTAGTTGACCACATGCATGTATATACAAGCGTGCGTTCACGTTTCAAATCGTTGCATTTTTTGTAATAAAGCAAAGTCAGTGAATTATCTGTTTGAAGAAAGAAAAATTGTTGCATCGTCGCATCTTTTTTCGGTGGGAAACACTTATATATCCAAAGACGATTGGCCAGGATAAATTCCAATAAATTATATTCTTGATTGCATGTAATTGTATATGTGTGGAAATTATTCTTTAGTTAATTTTAGTTACTTTCATTGGTCTTCTATGGCCACAGTAAATCCGTCTTAATGCTGGTATGCCAATTGCTTTCTTTGGTCACATATGATCTATTGCAAAAAATGCTCCAATTTGAAAATTAAACCTCATGACATGTTTAGGCTATATGAAACGAAGTAGCAATGCTTTGCAATATGAATTGGCCAGAAAAAGACGCAATAATGTAACATGAAATATCGTGTTTTTTTCTTGGGCCAGTCAAAATGGCGCGTGGCGAGATTACTGTGAGCCATACCCGATTTCCACAAAAACAACAAAGAGAGAAAGTGTTGTTTTGTAGTACGAAAACCTAGAGCCACTCATTGTGTGTGTCTGTTTGATTAATGTAAACTGTACGTATGTTTATGATACTGATGAATTTCACTGTTCACTGACCATCTACACAATACATACATCAAACTGTCCAAACAATCTCATGTATACTGTATATTGTATATACGGTTTAAGGTCATTTAAGTTACGTTAGTGTTTACGTTACACAAACATGTCTTTACTTTCTAGGAACGGATCATAACAGAACAAAACGAACTTAACATAGGTTCATTAAACACGTGTGTACACAATAATAAAATATGTAGCCATGCATAAATGCAAATACATGATGTAATCCTTTCAACACGTAGTCTTGTAGAACAAATGTTTATATAAGCAAAGATATGCTACTTTGATTAATTAACATATATGTATCTTTTGGGAATGTACGTGTATATTTTTATATTAAATCTTGAATAATTGAAATCAATTCATATGCATGTATACTGTCTTAAGAATTATTCTATTGATATGAACATAAAACTACAAATGTATATGATGGTGTAAACATGCATAACATTAAATGAATGAGATTTGATTAGTAGGCATTGCAGAACGAACACGAAATGCTTTTTAGAAGCAAAAGCAACGCGAGTGCTTCTATAGTTGTTTTGACAAAAACGTGACGCCATACATTCGCGTTGAAAAATAGTACCATCGCTTGTATAATTCTGCATGATAATGTTCATTTTGAATAATTACATTGTAATTTCCAACTGTAAAACTATTGAGTTAAATAATTCCGTATTCATCCACACAAACGTTTCATTCATAGTACGCTTCGCTACTATATACATGGGAATCGCTAAAAGACACTAGCAGGGCGAGGACACCAGTTAACCGTTACTCCGCCTACCGGATAGATTAAAAAGTACGGAATGCACCCGATCTTGCGGAATGAATTTCTTATTTACGATATGGGTTTGTTTAATACTTTTTTAATAAAAACATCTTCAACATAAAACTTAAAACAAATTAACACTCAACCACATCGCTAAAGAGTTAACCCTAATGAAGGAAAAACTAACTCTATTACTACATATAATTTCGAAGTTTTTTGAGTCAGGCGTGTTTTACAGTGAACCGGAAGTGAAGGTATGAGTTTATTATCAACTTCAACAGAATTGGGAACATGACAAGTGAACCTCTACCAAAACGTCTTCATTTCACTAAGCCAAAAACTGACTATTTTGAGGAAATTATTAGTCCAAACAATATATACATTTGAGTTTGAAAAATGGTGCATAGAGTTGGTTGAGCTTTTTGGTATTATCTAATGCACATCTACCAGATATTATGAATTACATTTTAACTTTTGCTTCTGACAGTACTCCTAGTGCTTTGATCATTATACAGAGCTAATTTAAAGGAATGTCTGTGCTACATGAACTTAATATTTTAAACATATTTGATCTAATAAGGAAAACTTGATAAATAAACCTTTTCTCGAATCAATAAAACATGGAAATATTATTATGAAATGGTATTCATCTTCTAAATCAATATAGTTGCATATCTTGTCATTTTTTCATTTCTTTGAATCTTGGATACCTGTGCATATTCTTAATGTAAAACTGCGTGACGAAGGTCTTATACGAGTAATGCATTCTCGTAAATTTTAAGGTACGCCAAATCTATTTATATCCAATACCATACAATGCCATTCGTATTTATCAGTGGACCACTCTCGCAAAAGAAACGTTTGCCACGGCGTTTGAAAATATCTAAACACCCTACTGCACAACTGCACAGTGGTTTCGTAATGATTATACAGAATGACGCCAGTGCCTCTGTGTCCGAGACGAAGAGATCTCTGACAGTTAACACAGATCCGTTATCACGAATCCCTTATAAGCAGAACCTTTAATGAACAACATTTTTCTAATAACTTTTGGACAGCATATTTGATATCAAGATTTACATATAACAGCAATATTGTTTTAAGGTGATACATTTTAACAAATCGCCTTATTGGAATGAATTTACATACAACGTAACAAAGTATACTTATTAGTACATAATTATGTAGATTGGTATATGCTGGTACGGATGTACGTGAACAATTGTAATTTTCCATGTAACCCCCCGTGTCGGCTTAGCAAAAAGGGGATCACAAGATTAACAAATAGAAGAGACGATGTGGTGTTAAAAATATAATCAATTGCTTTTTGAAATTTAAACAAATAGATGCGCCTAACGTGCGTGTTTTATTAATTGTAAGACAATAAATATATATTCACCTGTGTTTTATAATGACATGATCAAAACTTTGATTAAACATTTAAGATTAAAGAAATGAAAGACTGGCGTTTACATCAAATGCACAAAGCATGCTTTTTAAGCTCGCTTTATTAGACAAAATGCACCATGATGAAATAATTTGTACCAGGAATACAAAAACAGTATGGACAAACGTCGATAGGTTTCATTAAAGTTGGCTTTTTTAGATTAATTGTACGTAAGTATATAACATAGAGAAGAAAGGAGATTAATATGGCTTGCTAATTTGTAATATGCTGTTCCTGTGAAGTTAAATACGTATTATGTAAGCATTCATTTCTTCTATCCACTTTTTAAATGGTTTTGAAGGTAATAGATAATATGTACACATATTGATATATTTCCTCCGCCCATCAATGTTCCATTTGAATGATTTGTACGTACCTGACAAGATTATAATTCTGTTCAATTAAGACGTATTGAAAGTATTGAACGGAGAGGGAGGACGCTTGATTTAATGTTATATCAAGTGCTTTAATGATGAGATAGATTCTATGCAACTTGTCGTTTAATGGTCCGTCTTACAAATGATACGTAATGACTCAAACAATTCCAGAAAAAAAATATCTTTCAGAGATAGCAACCAATTATCAACGAAATACGGGAATAGGGAATATTCTTTTGGGAGGAGAGGGGAGGGTTACGCCGTTTTTCAACATTTTCTTTCATTTATGCACACAGGTCGATTCTCCTGGGCTGTTTATGTGGTATTAGGTTGTCATTACATACAACTTGATATATATATAGCTGATATCATCTCGGTTTCTTTTGTTAAATTACTTACGTTTTTGCTACAATTTCAGAAGCGTTTTCTTGACGAATTATACTTGCGAGTATTTGTTTATTATAGCTGTTTGCGAGTACTTACTGTATTGTCTATTACTAGTTTGGCTAATCCTGGCCATTTGATTGGCTAATGGTGATTTCGGTCATTTTTGATTGGTCAATCATTGGACTGGCTATTCGTCACGTTACCTGTCATGTTTGACTGAATCTGTTCGTCTGCTCTGTTGTTGAAACGTAAGCATCGTTCTATGATGTTAACGTGGCATAATACATGTATCGGAAACAATATTAGATGTAAGTTTAATGTGGTTGTATCATATCAGACTATGGTGGATTTGGTAGTATTTAGGGTGTACTTTATTCCATTGATGTATGGCATAGTAATACCATGTACATGTGAACTATATACATGAATGTATTCATTTGTCAAATACTCATGATTGTCAAAATATGTGTATTATCTATAACTTGTATACTTAAGTATGTTATACCCTCCATAATGGAGGAATTTATAAAGTAGACGGTCAATATCCTTTATGAAAAAAGCAACTTCATACAAAAAACTTAAACCAATGCTTCTTGTAATTCGTCTACCTATAACGATTTGTTATAGTAGTTCTTGTTTTATCATTTCCGTTAATTCAGACATTAGCAAGGATACTTAACGTGGGAATCAAGTACGACAACTCGAAATATACAACTGGAGGTACTTGCGATGATGACATTACAATGGAGTTACGGGGGTGATCATGTTTTGTTTAAATCCTACAAATAAGGAAATGTGATCGATTTATTAATCATAATAATGCATCATTATTTGGTTAAGGTTTTCTCGCTACGTTATAAATCTTAACAATGAATAACAAACTGACAGCGTTTAATATGATTTATAATATAAAACATCAATTTATGATATTCATGATGATCCGTATAAGATAATAACTTTCTACCATTTCTGTGCATATTATAGACTTTGAAATAAGACCTTACTTTAAACCGTTTTGTGGTTTCAGCGCATCTTCGATTATAAATTAAACAATGTCTCTGGACCTGTTTTACATAACGATGGACTATGGATAAACTGTATGGCATTGTCTTGTTTTTTTTATTTCATCGGATTTAACGCCATTTTCAACATCATTTCAGACTTCACTTCACTGCATTAACCAGTACGCGCCACGTTCTATCCGCTAGCTACTACCAAGCTATCCCACATAAAGTAGTGATATGCATGTTGGGAAAGACTGTTATGCAATATAAACATATTACATGTTAGCGGGATAAATAAAACGTACTTCTTGGCAAATTAGTGCAAATTTTCATACAAGCACCAAATTTGGTATGATGATGCATACATGTGTCGGGGTTTATTTAAGACCGTGTGCCAACGTGTACCTGGTCAGGAACGCTGTGGTCACGCTCGGATTCGAACCCACTGTCTCCAGGCTATATGACGTGTATAACAGGAGTGAAAACACATTGTAATCCATAGTTTATGCTCATAATATCATTCTTATCGTAAAGAATCGGGTTTATAACCAAACCGAGGAATATTTTTTGACAGTTGTTAAGGCCAAGGGAATATTTATATAGGTTATTGGAGTGGCTAAATTCGGAAGATTGAGTTCACCATGTTTAGCCCGACGTATGTAATTTTGATGGTATCTTTAAACAACTTCAATGCTTACTGTAAGAAAATTAGGTTCAAAGTCTGCTTTAAAGTTTACAGTTCATCGAGCATATAAACATCCGTCTGTCATAGAAGTCAAAATGCGTCCGTCGGTGGTACGTGGCACTACTTTCATTTGATATAAGATGAACACACTTCGTTCAATTAATCAGTAGTATTGCAAGTTTAGGTTCGTACATACCTGCATTTTCAAAATGCCTTTTGCTGCTTTCAGTATTCTGTAGCAGACATGTTTATCTAGGAACCGTGCCTCAGAATTTTCATGCTTGATTTCATTTTAGTCTATTAGCGGGTTTCAGGATACGGAATATCTAACGAACATAGGACAATATAAAAAATCTGAGAAACGGTTCCCTGTATTATTCATTTATAGTAATTTATTTTAAGGCTAATTGTTGTAATATAGTTCTAAATACTGAGTAGTTTGTATCGTTGATATTAACGTTTGATATTGGTTAATAGAAGGCCAACCAAATATGCTATTTGCTTCAAATCACTGGCAATAGACTTTATACACTGGATTTATTTAAGTATATACTTATGGTTTAGTTTTTAAATCTGTAAATTGACGAACTTGATGTGACCAGTCATCGAATACCGATACATTAATGAACGCGCCAAAAACATTCAATTCCTTATTGGCCAAGCTCAGTGCCGATTATAATGTCGCTCTTAAAATGAAATAGTGTTAAAAGTCATACATCTCTTAGCAACAGAGAAAGGCGTTCAATACAAAACATAATGAGAAGTCGGTCGAATACTCGGCAGGCACTCGAGGAAAAAAAATGCTGAACTAGTTACATACATTATTCGAAACACAAACTTTGTCGGACATAGTGAGTGCCATAGTTCAACTGTCTGAGCAGGCACCTGAGACTGAAACAGTTGGATTCTGAATTAGAATCGGCGTAAGAAAGCCTTATTGACTTTGAAGAAATATATAGGCCATGCATTGTTTGCTGCATGTGCTAATGATCCATGAAAACTAGGGATGTCAATTTGTCAAGATTTTACTAATCGGTTAATCGTTCGTTCATACGAACGATTAATCGATTAATCGTATGTTAATTGTACGAAGTGCTTATAAACATGAATTGTCATAAGTTTCCGCGACACCGACGTATGCGATAATGCATATATACATCAATACATATTTACCACTGAAATGTGATGCGTGTATGTACTATCAATTTTCAGTTTATATATATCAATGATCAATTACAAATAACATTATGGCAACTAATAGTAATATTGTTTACAAAAAAAGTAGATTACGGCATACTTGTTTCATACTCAATTTGGTCAGGTTATAACTGGAACATTGGGCGGAGCGTACAACAACGATCATTTGATTGGTTGATTGGTGTAATGATGAATTTAATTGTGATTACACTCGATGTATTTAAGTATTTCACACTTTGTGCAATTGAGTATCAAATGTCAACACGTTCTCATAATTATCAGCCGCTATGTTTGATGCAAAGATGCAATATTAAATCATACCAGTGTCTTAACTCAGGGATAATTAATAAAGAACAAGGTTGTCAGTTTATATCAATAAAAAATGCAAAAGACGAAAAAGGTGATATTGTTCGACGATTTTATTAGCATGTCTTAGTAGAACGTAACAACAACATACGTGTATACATAGTATAACATACATGCATTACCGCAAAGGTTACATTTTACGTTTTTTTCATCCAGACAGACGATTTTTTCGGCGATAGTATAACATATCATACTTATTGTATATAACTTGCGATACAATTATCAAATTGTGAGGAAGTCACAGACCAAGCAAGTTTACTCGTATATCCAAAAATCGCTTGTCAATTAGTTAATTACACAATCAACTATAAACGTGTCAGTGTGTATAATGGTCCCAGGTCAGTGTCAATAAATTGTTAACTTGCTCAACTGTCGTATTTTTCGCACCTTTGGTCGACTGATTTATTGACAAGATTATACGCGCGTATAGACTTCAAAGTTTTAAAAATGAAAATTTCGATTTTTCTATAGTTTATTATTATATTTTACTTGCTTCTTTCTATTTCTTTTGGTTAATCGATTAATGATTTAATAACCGGTTAATCGAACAAACGAACGGTTAATCGATTAATCGATTAACCGTTTACATCCCTAAATTGAAAACAAATTCAATGGTAATTTCGTACCAGAAGTCAGTTGATATCAGTACCCAAACAATCTCTTGAATTAGTGAGTAAGGTACAATATGGGTCAAATAATGAAGCACAGATGGAACAGTGCAACTCTAAGTCTCATTTGCAATAACTCAATTACTTCAGTATAACTGTCATATAGGTATTCACTGTGCAGCAAATGTCCGTCTTCATTCCAAGACAAACGAACCCCCATTTGCTATTTACATTGACCTTTTGATTTTGTGTAGACAAGGAAACGACATCTAATTGATATCTTATTTCAGTGCGATATATGTACATGATATAAACGTGTCCTTGAAATTTCCATAATGGTTGGAGGAAATGTTGTACAACGATGTTGAGTAGTTTGTTCACCAGTGCTACACCGTGGACTCTTTACAATATAACATTGATCACAATTCTGACTCCACTACGTCAATATCATCATTTCATGGGACGGACATTTCTTTATTTCAACATACGATACGAACGTTGCCGGTGAAAAACAACCACGTTGACTTGTACATTGGTGAAAAACCCGCATCAATCGGTGTACCATCTATACCCGAACAATATGCAAATATAATTCTAGCATACTTTTCACAAATTAATCAACCATCTTCATTGTCTGATAATTTTCTTGACTTGGAGACCAGCATTATCAAACAAAATATGAACTTTAAATATCAATGCCTTCAAAAGGTTTTGCCATCATAAAAAATCCATTTATAAGGTCCGAGAAGTCAATTTCCTCAATCCATGTCAAGTTGTTCAGTGGCAATAGAAAAGTTTCGTTGTTTATGTTTGGTGGTTTGCACGTTGAAATGATGTCTCTGAAAGTTGTTGGTATTATTTTGAAAGATAGTGGGTGAATATCGACACTTACAGTGTCCAATATCGCTACCATGGATGTTGCTTAATCATCAGTTTTGGCATACAATGTTTCTAGAACACGACTTGCCCAACAGAACACAGCGTGTGCTCTATATAAATCAAAATTGGGTGAATATATATACGGGATAAATCTGAGACCGTTCTGAATTTCAATGTCTCCTGATTGAAGACTGGTCTGACATACCAGAAAAGATAATTCTCAGATTTAGTTTTGGAACCAGGTTCTTGCACTCCAGATAATAACACTTATATATTTGTCCAGCCATATAGAGAAGCAAATTTTGTATTATACCGTAAAGTACTTGTTCCCTTTATTTTTGCATTAGACCATATACATTATGTTAGTTCGGGTCCTTATTCATTTACATGATATGGTTTTGATAGTTGATAATACTTTTATCTTTCAATAAAAACACAAGGTGTATGATTTAGTAGAAAGTTAAAGCATGACGTCTGGGGAGTGAAATCTTCAGTTACAATGAAAGCAAACTGTGATCTTTTTACGTCGTTTTATAATTTGCCAGAAACGTCAGTTTGAGTGATTTTCTTTCGAAGCACGAAGACCATGCAAAACCTCCTTCGCTTTCAAACAATGGCATTTTGAATTATTCGAACTAACTCGCAACTCGTTCAAGTACTCAAACAAAACGTGACAACCCCAATAGACGGACCTCTTGCCGATGCTCTGACTTTTGTAAATAAATGTATTAATAATTTTGGTGCTGCGAAAACGTTTGATGGCTGCATTACTGTTGTTTTTGTGCTATTCCTAGTAGCTGCATTCTATGACATCCTCGGATAGAATGTGTTTGATCTTTATAATATCTTCCTAATTTTAAAGCAATGACAAGAACGGCTCGTTGATCAGATATTAGACAGTTGTTAGTAATGGATTCGAACAAATTTTCAAGCAACTGATATACCTTTTAAAAGGTGGATGAGTTTGGTTACTGATTAAAGCACCCGATACTATATTTGAGACGAAAAACCAAAGTGAGATAAGCAGTACTGAGCACTACATAACTATATTGACCCAATGCACTCATGAACAAGCCGATACTAGGATATTTTGCGTATGAAACACGCTGTGGATAACGGCTTGAAAAAGCATGTGGTGAGGGGTTCTGACACAGACATTATACCTCTTTCAGTGTCTATTTTCAAAGAAATCAATACTGACACTATTTGGGTGGAGTCTGGTATTTAAAGCAATAGACTTCAGTTGGTTTCTGGTGCATGAAACTGTCGAAACAATTGGGCAAAAGTTTATATTAAGTTCTCCCATTTTTCAACGCATTTACCGGATGTGACACCGCGTGTCTGCCCTCCATAAAAAGGACAAAAAGACTTGGAATGTAATGTCTATTTAGGTAAGCAGTCCCGGGCCCCTCCCAAAAAATCCGGATGACTTCTATCCGGAAACAATTAACGATTAACTAATGTATGCCTAAAATTGCACTAAGGCAAGTAAGTCACGTTCTATATACAACTTCTATTAGAGGTGGGGGGGGGGGGTATTTCACAAACATCGTTTGAATTTACTTATATACATGTATAAACATACTGAACATGTTATGATAATGTGCTAAGGTAGTATAATTCATTGGTATTGAGAGTTTTGATAAAAAGTTCTTTGACTGGAAAAATATTTGGCGGCCATTTTGAAAATTTGGCGGCCATCTTGAATCGAGGCACTTGAACTTTGGCACACACCCTAAATCGTTTCTACATATCATTCCCAACATGTGTGGAAAATTTGGTGCTTGTATGACAATTTGCACTATTTTTTCGTTATTTACCCCGCTATTAAGCAGAAAGCAGCAATTATCCTTTGCTCTTTCAACTGATGACTTTCTTCATTGCGTTCTTTATCATTCACTGATATCGAAATTTACATAGTATATATAGCAATGACAAGCACGGTATCAATGTAGTCAAGGACTAACGATTTTATGGCAACTAGATATGCAATATATACGGACTAAATCACAGAAATTTTATAGCTAGCTTAAAAAACACCTTCTGGCTGAACACTGGCTAGTCAGTTCAACATAAATAACAAACTATCCGTTGAGAAATACAAATCGAAAGTTCAATTTATGTCATGAACAAAATTACATTATGCTTATTCTAAGAATAAAATCCTTGCGCATACGTAAAGGAGCTTGGTCTGAAAAGACAATTACAATATAAAGGGTCTGTGAACAAATTAACAAAACAAAATGTGGAAAGCGGGTGGTGGAAGAAAAGATTTCGTCTGGAAAATAAACACCAGTAGATGTTGTGCTTTTAGACGCGTATATGTCAATAGTTCATGAAAATAAAAACCTTTTAGCGTTATATTTGTTTCTCTACAAATATCCGTTTGAAGTTACAAGCGATGATTTAACAACAGCTGAGTGAACGTGTCAATATCATTATATCAATACCATCGCCAGCCTGTGTCAAAGTAATTGATCCCTCAAATGCTAAATATTTTAAATTAAACATTCTCAGAACTTTGGAATATCGTAATTACAACGTGACAAAGTTAGACATACTAGTACTCACTGCAAGGAACCCAACCAATAACCTACCATGTATTAAACCTATTTTGTAAA
Source organism: Lutraria lutraria (assembly GCA_964023205.1). Lineage (NCBI taxonomy): Eukaryota > Metazoa > Mollusca > Bivalvia > Venerida > Mactridae > Lutraria > Lutraria lutraria. The sequence continues at coordinate 12,598,665 of OZ026846.1, read as the reverse complement.
GAAATAGTCATATTACCCGACACTCACGATTTACTTGGCGACGGCCCTTAAAGTTTCAAAAACAAATGCAAGCCATCGTGGTTTTACGAAATATTGGGGACAATTGTGCCTCAAAGTACGAGAGATGTGTGTAGAAAAATGGATATGTACAGATCAACCTACCTCTCTACGACCTACATACCATTTCTTTTGGTCACGTATCCGGAAAAACGTCAATTTAGTCCAGTCTTACAGAATTTATTGGTTTAAATCTTTTTAAAGACAAGCAATCTCGTATAAACGTCTACAACGTTTGTCATATTTAATTTTTGTGAAAATCACAAACAAGTTTGGCAATCGGAACTCCTCGTTGTTTGTCTAAAGAAAATGCCTTGAACATAATAGACAGGCCGCAATATTGTTGTTGTTGTAAGGATTTGATAAATTTGTCACATGACTCTAGTGCAATCCAATATAATTTAGTGATGACCTAACTAGATATGCTGTTAGTACAATTTCATAAAATGATTTTGACTTTTTGAAGTAATTAAAAGTATAGCTTAACTCACTTCAAACAAATCGGTGTGAATAATGTATATAATTAACTCAACATTTCTTTAATGCTTCTGTACAAATACTAAATATGGCATAAATATGTAACAATTATTATGATAATTCTGTGATGTTACAAGAAAAAAGTGGTGATAAAAAGCCAGTTGAAAATATACTTAAGTTACCATTAATATGACACCGTTCCAAAGTCTGGTTTCAGCGAACATTTACATCAATCAAACTGCGATATAATTTTTACGTTAATTTTGTACAATAGCTTTATATATGACGTGTATATATTAAATGTCACACCGTTCACTTCAGTCTTAGACGACACATGAACATAAATCACTTGAAATTTGAATTGACTAATTACGTCTTTTAAATTAGCTCATTTAGAACGATATTGCATTGGGTTTACGTTTAATAAGCTCTAATCATTTAAGGAAGACAGTAATTATGTGGTTAAACAATCAAGTTCAGCCATAAATCGATCTATACTTAAATCTACGCACTACTGCATCAAAATGTATTAAAAAATGTATGATATCAAGTATAAAAGACTGCTTTGTAGTCCATTTATGTGTTCTACCAGCCTAAACACCAATTGGTAGGAAGATGGATCATTAGGTCGTGGTGCATGTCGAACGTATTTTCAAGTATATTAACCATCATCCAATCTATTGTGCTATGGTAATTGAGTATTAATGTTCACGTTGTATTCTCATTCAAGTAGGTAACTCGAGAGAACAATAAAACAAAAAAGTGAGTGTTTACATAAGTCCAATCAACCATCAATAGACCATCAATTAACCACCAATCGACCTTCAATCGACCATCAATCAAAGCTATTGAGACATCATCCACTACCTTCCAATAGCATTAAAAATACTGATTTAAAAGTATAAGAGATTGTCTTATGTTAATACAGTGTTATATTTAGATTATATAGACCATTCGAAGAACAAATCAAAGCTCCGAAGGTTTTGCTGTTGTTCGGAACTACAAAGCCAGGTATTTGGCTAAGTTTTGGAAACTGAATGTTAATTCATATTTCCAAAGCCTTCACTAGTTCGGCGCTCATGAATTTCGATGCAGGCCAAAGTCACATTATATACTACGCTTTTCTACACACGCCATGCAATCATTAAAGTTCCATGAAATTGTGCTTTTAGTACTTAGATTTACGTTTCCCCATCTGATCACAAAAAGTCGTTCAGCAATTAGCATATGCAGCATGTTAATTATGACGTTAAATATTGTAGTATTCCGGGGTAGCGGATTGTTAAACATTTTCACGGCTGTTTTGTATTGCTCGTTTTTGATTTTGCATTTGACTTGAATGCACGTAATATTTGAATTTGTATTTTTGCCGCAGAATTGAAAATTAAAAACAATTTTCGTAGGCTGAAGGTTGATGGAAGCTTTTCGGTGTGTAGGAAAAATCCCGACCGACTGTTGAGAAATGGTATTTTCCTTGTATTAGTACCGAACAACAAAAACGACGATATTGATATATTCAAATAGATATAATCAATATAGGGGGGGGGGGGGGTCAGAAAACCGGTGTGGATACCGGATATGGGTTCTTCATATCAAACTTATTTTCTCTAAGTGGAGTTTTTTGTACTTGTCCAAGTTTGCCGTAAAGTTACAACATAAATTAACACATCCAATCATTTATATATACATTTTATGATAAATACACTTCCACATCGCCACATATCTTATAGACAATCTTAATTTGTTTTTATTTATGCTACCGAAATTGTCTTTATTAACTTACAAATACTGCTTTCAAAATTTAGGCGACTCATTGCAGTCATAGATCGTCATTGAAAAACTGTGGGCGCTATATTTAACGATTCTGCGGATGATATTACAAAAGAACATGTCTTGTATTGTTTTTTTCCTTGACGCAATGGATGTGTTTCAGTCTGTAATTTACTTTATTGCATGCGATATTCATACAACAATAATCACCCAATTCCTGGCAGTATTTGTTCTAAGTCAACATAGCTGTATATCAGACATGATCTTTTTTGTCTAAGGCGATATTTCACGGCACCAGGAAATTAGGATTCGTGCCTTCCAATAAGGTATGCAGAACTCATCCTCTGGTGAATGAACAATAAACAGGCCAGATGTTTATATAAAGTGAAAATTGTCAAGTTTGATTTTACGAAAATTATTATTTTATCTTTATTACAAATGTACAAAAGAGATGAAAATTACATGGTAAATATATATGTGGTTTCCTCGTCCGTATATTTGGGTGGTTAACGGTTCGTTTGTAATTGCGTCAAACCCCATTAAAACAATGTCTCTGCTCAGAACACCAAACACCAATATCAGATAAATACAATCGACGCTAGAACTACGAGTTGCTAAGTATTTATCATTGTATATCATTGGTACATATATACAATTTACTGACATTATGGATTGTTTATTGTTATTTGACAAGCATCTTACCCCTTGCGTACGTCCATACTTGTACAGTTTATATAAGGAGTCCTTTCTTCTCAATTCCCCCCAACACACAGAAGACACAGAAACATACAAAACTAATAGATATAGCATAACATCACAAAGGGGTAACGCCTTTGAACCGTCTGAAACAAAACAGCAGCGGATTTAAACCTGAAAAATATAATTATAGGACATTAATCGCGTTGAAACTAATTACATGAACTAGTATATAAGTTTGAAGGATAAACATGAGACATCTATAAGATTAATTTCAATTTCATTTTTTAAATGAATATCAGCCTGGAGCCTGACTTACTTATATGAATACTTAAAAAACACAATAAAATATTGTAGCTTTTTTATTTAGACAATTTTAATTTCTCTCTTAGGAACGAATGATCTTGGCAGATTGCGGAAAATGACATTTAAAGTAAACGAATCTTGTTCCAATTAAATATGATACGTAGTACTCTTGTAAAAACTAATGCTCTCTGGATGGCACCAATGTCCAAAATGTTATCGATAGTCTAAATTCACCAATCCCCTAACAAAATGTCCATTAAAATCTATTAAATGCGTCATATTGCTTTGTCAAAGTTCAAGCGCTATAACCAGTAACACATGATCATTTCAACAATTTATTTTTATGAGAATATTATCCTGTCGTTACAGCATTACCGTTTAATCTTACATAAATTGTGTGATGTTCATAACCGCGAGGGACTATTTAATGTTGCACTAACTACAAGTAATACTCTACTTGGATTTAAATTTCATTACCACAAATTATACGAGTTTTAGACGTCACTAAAACAATCGGTGGCTTATGAACCTAACTCGTGTTACTTACGGTTATTCTCCACCAAGTGCATATAGACTATTCATGATGACGTTGCTATAAATTTAGAACTTTTTAGGTTGTGCGATCATATGTATTGAGCGGCCAACGAATGAATCCTTAAAAACCTGTAAACGATAATGTGTACAAAATTCCAATTCCAAAAGACGTTCGGAAAAGCATATTAATTGATCAGCATATCAAAGTGTGTTGCATTTTTCGTCGTTGTTTCATAATTATATTTGTGTAAAGTAAAAGCAAACTCCACATATAATCCTGTCAATTAATGGACTATAGTGTATTCTAAATACACATATCAACTATTGGCCTATGATTGTCCAATGAAAAGATATCGCTCCAACAAAAACCAGTCCGCTGGATCCGGATCACGGTTAATTATACCCTTTTAAAACTTTGACAATAGATGTCGATTCAAAGTTTTGTTTTAAAATCAGGAATGGTAACTAATGTGACTAGCCCAGGCGCTACCTACCATTGTGTTTTGTCCTCCATTTTTATGGGATATTTTAGTCGGCTTTGTTTTTGGTTGGACGATTTATTGGTGGTGTTTTAGGGGAGTATGGATGTTAATATAAGACTAGAGTTCTTTTTCTGTAATTCTTAAATTTTCTTAGCTATCATCATGACAATATATATATAAGTAAGATTCAATCAATTTATTACCGCATTCATTCACTACAATACTTACCGTCTACTTTGTTTATGATGTTTTGAGCAATATCTGTAAAAAAAATTGTAACATAATGGTTCAATTATATTTCGGCAAAGTTTAAAGCAATCATATTGTCATAGAATCAATAAAGCGCGCATCAATGAAACACGTTGAAAAGTGATTGGTTCTTTTTTTAAGTGTCCACAATTATGGTTCACTTGTTACAGTCTTATGATGTGGGTCTTTATCATAATATTGGTGTTTTTAATATTCAAGGATGCCTGTTCTTTGTACATATCATTTCTCCTCCTATTTCTCGCTACATCAGTAAACTCAACCCCACCTGCCAGAGTCACACTGTCAAAACATTCCATATTGGTGCGACCGAAAACTATATGCAACTTACACCACAATAGGCGACGGAATTTTCACCAGCGACTTATTCCATTGGTTATTGATAACAGCGTTTTTCACGGGCTGTATTCGATGAAGCTGGGCTATATAAGTCCTTAATACCACAAATTAGAAATCGCTTGAAAACATTAACCAAGTAAGGAATAATTGGCGATCCATGCTTAACTTAATTCAATGTCAAGGTATGTTATGTTAACTTTTTAAGACAAGGAATATCAATTAATATATTTGTTAAAAAATGTTATTTGATTTTATTACATGCGTATTTAATTAGGTATGCTTGTTTTAATGTAAATTTAATTGATAGATATGTATAAATGTTCTTGTCACAATGTTGTTATAATGTTGTATTTTTTTAAAATGTCATCGCAGGAGAATGATTTTTATTTTACATCGTTTGTTAATCGTAAACTATTGATATTTCAAAATCCGGCGTCTTCAGTGTTTCTAGTTTAAGCCGCTAGTGGTTGAAGTTCAACATAAACGAATGGTATTAAATGTTTTCTGAAAACTAGAACAATAATTGGAGTTAAAAAAAAATTATTTACGTAAACTTCAAATTATTCTTTATTTAGAAAATGTCCGATCGCCACAATTTATTTATTCATTATTAGTTGAAATAGATTATTTATGCTGAAAGTAAATGAAGTTGGTTTTACGAAAATACTTTTCTTGTTGATAAAACTATGTATGTTTTAGACTTCATCTTAGCGGTCTCACAGTTTGTCTGTATTCACCCTGTCAAAGGCTTATTTACAATACTTTTAGACGTAAGTCAAGATCAGCAACCCCTTCACAGCCTTTAAACATAGGTTTCTATCAAACTTGTTTTTAATGTTTGTGCATAGTTACATGTTTTTTTCGATGTTTCCCTCCAGGTAAAACTTATGATACATTATAAACCATACTTATGATATAGTTAAATGTGGTGTGATCTGAAATATTTATTGCCATGTGTCTTTCTTACAGGTTTTCTTAAACGTTGTAATATATACATATATTATTTTACTAAACTGATATATATAATTTAAGCTGTACATATATGTCGGCCAATAGCTATACATAGCTAACGTTATTTTGTTATATTTCTACGGATTTTAAATACAATATATGATTTAAGCTGTACATATATGTCGGTCAATAGCTATACATAGCTAATCTTATTTTGTTATATTTCTACGGATTGTAAATACAATTTTTGTATCTTGCAACTTGACAAAAATGATAAATTTACGCTGAAAATAAAAACAAGACAATAAGCGGTTATATACAACTACGTGTAAATGTAATCGGTGAATGAAATACCATTCAATACTTTAGAAAAAAATCAAATATTTCATGTTCTCAGTGATATGTTTCTATTACTATTGAGATTAAGACCCATCGACAAATAAGCGATATTTTATCTAGAAATTCTGAATGTCAGAATTTCATTTCACGGCGAAAGTATTGCGACATTCTCATGGCATTCTTTCTTTGTGATTTAATAGTTTCTTCAGTCTCATGCCCATTCATTAAGAGCATTGATGTCATTTAACGTATCAAGAGACACGACTATAACAGCTTTTATTACGTAATAAAACAAAATAAAATAAAAGTTCTATATTAAACATTTGATAGGTGTCTTTAAATAATGAATGTTTTTCATTTTGTAACTTAGTATACAGCGCAACCTCTCCAGAGCGGCCCTCCAACCTCCCTTCAACAACAGCATAATCTGCAACAAGCTCTCAACAACAATATAATTTTGCTTCTCCCAAAGGATATTGCGTTGTATAGGTTGCACAGTACTTGAATAAATCGTAGGATTCTTCCTAATAGCTACCTGTTTGTCATATATCGATATGGTAAACATAATAAATATATTTGATAGTTTCCGTCTGGTTTTACGTTGTTGGTACGATTGAAATAAATATTGGTATAAACTTAATTATCTATCTTATTTTCCAGTTTCCTCACGCCATTTTGTCTCGTAAAGGAACATCATAAAACATTCGAACAAAATTTCCAGGAAACAGTGACATTTGTTTGAGGATACAAGTATTTCGATATCAACCAACACTGATACAACAATGGTTAACGAAGTGCCAAGACTTAACATTTACCTTTTACTAACAATGACTATCTTCAGACTAACAATAGCACAGTCACCATCAGGTGGGTATCTTGTTTCATATGTCATAGAAAAAAGGATACAGATTTAATCTTTCCAACAAAATATAATTCTTTAGATTAACATGTAATTAAGCTGTGTGTCACTTACGTCTTTTCTCTCAAACGATTGTCCAGTTTTAGATATGATTCAATGATATATTATTATAAGATGTTTCGATTTCGCTGCTACATCTTGACCGAACCTAACGTAATGTGGTGGTCCTTTATGTCGGATTACTCCCTGATAAATACCTATTCTTTTTCACCTTAGGACAATTGTTAAAATGAACATGTTTACAAATGTTACGCTTAGATATTGATTTGGGTAAAGATAATAAAGAAGTTTTACCAAAAATTGGTCAATACTTTAGGCATCAAAAAGGTCTTGGGACTCTCTTTTATTCCTTAGTTATTGTCAATTCCATAAGGTATTGAGCTGGATTGTGTGAAAAAAGATTGCGGATGTACTTTATGGTAAAATTGTCTTCATATCCTTACTCATGTCCTTTCATCTATTTTGATATTAATTTTTCAAGTTTTTAGTGGCTTGCAGATATTAAAACGTCTACATATTTGTTTTATTGATAAAGGGTAGTAGCCGAACAAAGCAATGCAAGCATCAGTGAATTAATTTCACGAAGCATAATCACATACTTATCATATCGATTTGAGATAAAAATAGATGGGATGTTTTGTCCCCCGTTTTATGAATTGCGAAGCGGGACAGGCGATGTGCTACACAGAACGATACGCTTGATATTTCCACTAACACGCATTATGTTCTTATTTATGAAATCACAAATGTAATATTGATTTTAATTAAATCATAAAAATGTATCATTAAACAATTTTAAAACGGTTTGTCCCAGCCGAAATTCGGTTGTTTTCGCTTGCCTTGCAGCATTTAGGTCAGCCGGACACATACATTTACGACCCTGCATCAATACAACTTGTAAAATAAATTGAAATACTTTATGTAACCGATGTTCAACCAGTACTAAATGATTTGAATGTGGATAATACAGTGTCCTTGACTTCTCTCTAATGATTCTTCTCTTAGCTAGTCTTGTCTTTAAAGTTGGTTTTATCCAATTCTTGGTAACCGTTTTTCAGTTCGTATCAATGTCGTTATACCACAACTATCTGACGACTCATTATATTGGTTTAATTGAATATAAGTAATATGTTTGTCTTTTTCTTTTACGAAACATCCTGTGACAGGTCATAGTATGTCAAATATTTTCTATGTCGCATTTCCAGTGACGCAAATACATGTTGGATCTCCTTGTATCGACTTACATGAACAAATCGACGCAGAGTTGTCTGTCATGCAATAATAATCACTCAATTTAGTTTCATTGACGACCAACTTAAGCACGTGAAATATTCCATGATAAAGCTTCACGAGGTTTAAACACATATACAATCACGGACCGCATGTCATTATCAAATTATTGTGAAGTTTGCGTTCATTTTGAACAATGCTCGTGTCGTTTGGAGACCAGATCGTACGACGAATAATTGTCGCTTGGAGGTTTAATTTTGTTTTCTATTCTCCTTCGAGAATCACTAGAAAGTGGTAGATCGCATCATTATATATTGGGTGTTATCAAAATCATACAAACTGTATTTTCTTGTTATTCATTCTGTTATTTATGTGTTGCTAGTCCCAGGATTTGTTTTAACTCTAAATTATCTTAACTGTTGACTAACAGCCTAACATTGAGTTAAGATCATCTTATTCAAATGAAGAATTCCGATGAAGACCATTCAGATAAAGTACACAATGTATTATACAAGATTTGTATTTCCAAACACCTATACTAGTTTGTTTGTCGGTTCGTATCATCGGTTTTAGCGCCATTTTCAACATTATCTCAGTCTTATATCGTGGCGGGCAGTTATCCTAACCAGCTTTCCTGGACTTCATTTAGGCCTTAACCAGAAATAACCACATTCTATCCGCAAGCTTTTGCCAAGGTATCCCACATAATTCAGAGGTGGATGACAATTTAACATAGGATGTAATATCTTCAGTGAATTTTGTCTCGGACAGTGTGAGCCTCGCCCGGGTTTCGAACTCACAACCTCTCGATCAGTAACTAGACAAATCCCCCGTACCTAAGTTTCAGAACTTCTGGCACAACCCTTTGCTAAAATCTTAAATATTGATTTTATGTAATGTTATTTGAATATGAAACTCAAAACAATAAAATATGTTTAAACTAAACAATTGAACGTTGCTCCCGGATAAGAGTAGAGGAGTAAGTGTTTACTAGTCGGAGTCAATAAAGCCAGGAGAGTGGGAAGCCACTGTATCATACTACATCAGTTTAGTATTAATGTATACAAGACTGGTAAAATATTGAACATGGTTGGACTGATTCTGTTCTTGTATTAGTAACTTTAGCACAAGCTGAACAACTAGGCTGTGTTGTTCGTGTCATTTAAAATGTCACTTTGCATGTGGATGAATAATTTACTTTTCTGTACTTTTATTGTAAACCAATACTACAGTTATATGCTAGAACAATATGACCCTTTGTAATGCACACTCTGGAATAATTGTACACGGGTATTTCTTTCAATAAAATTACACTACGGAATGTTTAAACGCCTTTTTTCGTGGTTGTTAAAAGTGTCCAGTAATTTGAAACTTATTTTCTATCTGCTTCCGTCTAAATGGGTTTAGGCAATTCATGCATATTGTTGAATGTGGATTACTTTACAATGGTTAGATTGTGACCATCATTGGTTAAGTTAACAATAAAAACTGATATGTTAAATTTCATGTACGATTGAACACGTACGCACGATTTCCTATTGACAATGGTACGATGTATGTACATGTACTACGATATAAGGGAACAGACACTCTTCTTGAACTATTAGGATATTTTCTACATTATCTTCATTTGTATGAGCATTCAGGCTCCCGCATGCCAGCATTTAATCAGCTAACATATGTATGATGGGCATCTGATTTGACATGTGTGTGTCCAGGGTACACAGTTAAAGATGGTAAATTCACAGAATAACAATGGCTGATGATGCGACACCTAATCCTAGAAAATGGGGCTTCATTAAGTCTCACTTTAACTTACGCAGGTCAGCAGCACGGCCTGTTGATAAGGTGAATATTGTTACTAAGTACTGTTTCTACATATCCTATAAACACTAAAATACAACCATACATAGTTTTATGGTACACTAGTCATAAGAACTTCCTTCAATAAGGATTATGGATGACCAATAATGCTGTCAGACCAACCAATATTTAATTAGATCTTTTGTCGACGTTGTTTTCCCTTTCAACTATTTGACTGCACGACGAATTGCTTAGTCATGCTAACGAAGTGCGAAAATTTGCAGTGTAATACATTCTCTTCATAAATCGCATTTTATAGCTAGACAATATGATATCAAAACATTGACGAATACATTTTCACAAACAGACTGGTGTAAATGTGTGGAGTATTACACGATTAAGTATTCCTGTGTGAATATTTGCAAAATTCAACATTTTAAAACCCGCAGAGTTCTGATTGTGCGCATACGCGTTTCCAACTTTTTTCGTCTTAAATTGAGTTATTTTACGCATACCATATTTGGTGCTTAAATATCTACCACAAATCCATTATACATTTGACTCAATACATTTACATACTCATATTATAACGTAAGAATAAAAGAAAAGATACATTCTAAGAAAAACATTAAAAACTGAACATTCTAGAGGATTAAAGTAAAATAATTACCAATGTCACAGGAGAGACGTATATCTATCTTCATCCGGAACAAACACGTACACACAAGCATACAGTATGTAGGATGATAATTGAATAATATCATTAATTATAGATACTAAAGTAAGCAGTGTCTTTCAATTAACATCCAGGAATTGATACTGTGTCTTATAATTAATTCAGTGTCGAAATCATTTTGAGACTTAGTTTAATGTTAAGTTTTCATTAAATGAATTACCTCTAGATTCAAATATATTACGAGTTTATAGCAAGAGCACTGTTAAAAATAAAAATATTTTAAAAATACGTTCGTTGTTTGAATATACGAAGAACGTAAAGAACGTCAGTTCTAGATCTCAAATTCTGATAATCGGACTTACCAATAATTATCACAGCTTTCTGAGAGTCACAAGCGCAAGTATAGACACATTTCTGTAAGGAAGATATAATGCAGCACGTTAAAATGAGTTAGTTTCATTGATTCATTACATGTAAATGATGCTAAATAAACTGTAAATGTCACTGATATCAATGTGAAGGTAAAAGGTATTGTTAATTATAGTGTCGCCCCTACTGAAAGGGCCAGCCAAGTTGGCTTATGGCTTTTGTGCGCACAGTACCTCCCGAATCCCTTCTCATATTGCTGAGATGGGACTAGGGTAACCATTTTTTAAATAGCTGGCCACTCCTCAACCGACCCCATCAGTTCTAACCTAGTATTCACTCCGAAGATGAACACCCTAACCAGTCGTCCACGGTTGTGGTATATGTTATTTACAGTGATCATTTATCCCTTGTTACCGGGTATATATAATAATGTTTCTGTTGTTTAAATGAAAAGAACTCTTACAATAAAATACATTGTTATGTCTTTCTGTTTCTTGATGATAACATGTATTATTTTAATTACAGCATCAACATATCAATAATTGGCAATTCTGATTATATCAAACCATTAAAACACTATATGTGTAAGCCTTATTTCGGCTAGACCTTAAGTCTATGAATTTGTATTCCCGCTCGACAAAACGGCAAACAAATACTATTGGCCTAATGATACTCGGTCACTAACTTTAGGGCGGTGGGATCAGTGATCATAAATCAATCATTGACACTGTCCGCGTCAAATTGGCATTAAACACACACAGACAATGTGGGTGTGTATGTTGATCAGACAAAGCGGGCAGTAAATAATAAAAAGGAAATATAATCAAATGAATTGGCAATATGGATTTTGCGTCAGTATATGTACGTACTACTGTATTACGATGTTTTTTTTATATTTTCAGATAATATGTTTAATTCCGCATCGTATGATCATGAAGGGCCGATTGTATCTGCAATACAACAATATGAAAATAGCTTCCCATACAGTCCGATATTGAATAAACATCCCATATACCATGGTCTCGTTAATACAATGCTTAGACAAAGACCAACAAGAGGATATGACATAGAAGCTATTTGCAGGAAAGGTATTGCATTTGGATCATGGCTCAAAGACTTTTGTAAAACAAAGCGATTCCAGTCTGGATAAAATTGGATCACCGATTACTGTGAAATTTTCTGTATGATATGACTACCGACTAGCTTGTGTTTCAACAAATATGAACATTTTTTACTTCAAAAGGCGCAACTTCATTATTCATAACTTGGTTTCACCACAATTGTGCACATTTATACTTCTTATTACAATTATGTGTTACAAAGCTTTTAAAATGCAAGAAAATGTGAAATTACCAAAGGCATGTGGAACTATGTTCCTTCTGTTTCATTTTGTATTTTGAACAAAAAAAAAAGAAATACATTGTAGTTTGAGATGAGGCTCAAAATTTAATATAAATATGTTTGCATAATATGATGTTTTATATTGTTAAACAACAAACAAAATTATGTGTTATTGAATAAACATGTTATCCGAATAAAAGTTAATGACGACTAGAATGCATATTGTATTATCGAACGTGAATTGAAAGGAAGCCGTAAAACCCGAAAAAGCTGTCAGACGAGCTTACGGAAAAGTCGCCAGATGTCACTGGCTTTTGGTGCGACGTTAAATCACAGAAAAAATCAGAAAACTTGAACTTCCAAATTGCAAATAAATAAATCTACCTAAAACCAACAATTGTATACTGCGATTTTGTTAACCAGCAGTCAAAGCCGAATAATAACAAGGTCGCTGAATGCGATTATTTTTTGCTTCGTACCACAGTCCATAGTTTTCGTTTATTTTACCGTTAAGGAATATTACATTCCGCATTTAATACATGTACAATAATTATTATAATGCTGCGCATCGTTAAAACACGTACATTTGACAACCGGTATATATTGTAAATTAACGTATAACTTACGAATTTCAAAGTAATCGAAGTTAAAAATATCTGCAATATCTACAGCTTTGACAGGACATTACTTGAACTCAAGATGTATCGCGTGTAAACGTATGTTCGTCTAACACTGTAACACTGCTACTCACAGTCATTTATTTGTAAATCTTAATAAAAGTTAGTTCCACTTTAAACGAGTTTTTTTAGCACTTTAGATTATCACAAGAGAGCTTCATTGATTGACAGAAACTATGTTTGACTACAGCAAGAAGTATGCAAAGCAAACGATATCTGTTTAACAGTATTTTTTCGAATAATCTTCATACATTGTACGGCAAGGAAACACGTCAGCAGATTTTTCTTTGCACTATGATATTGTTATATAAAAAACACGCTATTTTTGCAAAATCCAAATGTCTCATCTTTGCTTGAACCAACATATAGTTACCAGGTTACGGGTACTTGCCATTTCATAAGAAGACGAGGACATATTGTGTTATAAATTGTCACACGTATAATAAACACTATGGTGTTAAAACTATTTTACAGTCACTAAAAATATATGATTCGAAGACAATTGTCTCCAGCACGAAGAACAATGAAGCTTTGAAAAAAGCCTATTACCAGAGCACCTATTTATATGTATGTCATGTCGCACATTCTATCCACAGTTTTCAGTTTACATTCGCACTATATTTATTAAGTACATATCCAATTTTTTTACGAACTCGTTATATTGACCTTTGAGGTGTAGTCATTCAAGGACTTATGCGCACAACAAACTGTGACTCTAAAATATATTGGTGCTGATATAATAGATATGCTTTGGAAACAAGGTTTCACGCAACAGATTAATGCAACTATTGGTATACTGCATACTGTCTGATAATCACGGAGGTGGTTTCTACATCTTGTTACATAGAAATTTGAACTAGTTTTCACATCAAACACCATCTAATACGATCAAATACTAGTACACCAAACATATAGTAAACAACTACGTGAGCCGTTTGCATATTCCGAAACTTCAAAACATACAATTACCACTGCAGAGTAAACGAGATTCTAGAAATGCTTTCATGCAAAACTTTGTTTCTGGGAAGAGTCAAGGTAAACATAGCGCATAGATGCTAACATACACTGCTCGTACTTTCATCCTCATCCTCAACCCAACAGAACATGTATACACAATGAGTACAAAATAAAAACATCCGCACAAACTGTGAAATTTAAAGTTAACAAGTACATGTTTTGAAAATAATAACAATGGAAAGACAAAATGCAAAATAGTCATTATACGGTGGTAGATTGTAGCTATATCGAGATAGGTCTCTTACTACTTATCACTAGCCCATCACCGCTGTGAAACCGAATACCAATCGTCTAATGGAGTCTTCATTCACCGTTTGAGCTGAACAGTTGCTGGAACGACTTGGATTCTGGCTTGGCGTTCTAAATCCTAGTGAAACAAGCAAAGGAACAATCTTAAAAATGATACCAGGGGAAGACCTACTCGACAAGCAAAATATAGAACACATTCGAATCACTGGTGGAAAAAGCTCAACCATTCCTCGGCTTATTCATGTCTGTGGCCATAAACAGTTGGGGTTAAAAACCGTTGTAACATTGTCGCATTTTATCATCCCTGATAATTACGATTCTAGCAAGAATGGAGATATACATGCAGCAGTTCCTGATACCTTTCACCCCTTTTTGCGCTCAGGGTGTATGGTTGTAGGTGGGTATTTAGAAAAATATACAAATGTGTATGGCAGGCTATAAATAAACGAAGTATCAGATATCGTCATCCAATAATTAACACAACATGTTTACAAAATAAAACAGTGAGAAAGCGAGGGCGTATGAGAGGGCGTTTGCAACTAGAACAATGACAGTCTTGTTTATTTCAATCGTTTCTTTTAAAGACTACAATTATTCAGAATAATCCGTTATTCAAACAGTAATGGTTATTTGTGGTTTTGATTTTCTTTAAAACCATTTATGTAAGATTGCATACAAAAAGATCAGTTTCACGTGAAAAGGCTTTAAAAGCACTCAAAATACACCAATTTTAATACTAAAAATCCGAATCCGATCGGGACCAAATTTCACACATGAGAAAGCTTTCGTCCTAGCTTACGGGTGATCGATGGACCTAACCAAATGTATGCTTGATGTCCCCATCTGTGGTTAAAGCCAAGGTGACCATAATGGCTTTTGAAGCGATATTAAATGCCAAAGAAGTACATTGTATTAAAGTCCCATAAGCTTATAAATGTATTGGTCCTAATAGTTTCTGTTTGTTCTATAACAGAGGAATCCGGTGTGTTTTCCTCCCGTGCATACTTTATAGCAAGAATAAATTTTTCCGAAACCACTATCGTATTTTTTTCAATATCATTGAAATAAATACTATTTATAGAACACTTGTGTTTTTCCTCAGTCATGCTATGCACACGTAGTAAAGTGACGTCACGCGCCCTACATATTTCAAGTTTATAAAAGCAAAAATCACAGTGAAATGAGTGTTTTCAGATGAAAAAGGGATTGTTTCGTCGGTAAGAATTATCTTGGGACGATATCAGCAATGAAATGTTTTAGCATATATTTTTCTACAGCAAAAAGCTAATGGGGCTTTAAGTATGGATGGCTCGCATTCAGAGGTATCATTTTAATATCAGTTTTATCATAACATCATTTTGGATCATAGACTGTACTAGAAAATAATTTGGTTGAGATCAAACTATCATTTACCAATTATGAAGGGTTTTCTGAAGCCGACAAACAAGTGCATACATAAACTACTCCTTGGCACCATATCTCAACGTAAATACTACTACAGCCATTCTTTACGATCTGTTTACTGCTTCTGTTTCAAACGAGTTTTATCTTTTTCTTGTTATGGTTTGTATGCAAATTTTGGTATAGAAAGATAAGGAGCACATTTCTGAGAGGGCGTAATTAAAAATCTCTAGCCCTCGAAAAGTTAGGTCAACATTTTTTCTTTTAGGCTCTCAATTAATGATTACGCCCTCGCTGACATTTTATGTTTATTATTACAGTATCCAATATTACGAACACGTAGGTTATCCCGCGTATTTATTTTCATGCTCTCACAAGTCCATAATGACACATGGCCAAACAGAATCATTGAAAATATTATACAGTGATTAAATGCTTTTGCTGAACATTAAACGGTTTTATTTCACATTTTCTGTAGATGTTTGAAATGCCATTTATGTGCTCGGTTAGATTTTCATCTGCCTGAACCGATCTGGGAATAGATGCGGGGATTATTGATATGTTAACCCATTTAGAATCATCTCATCGTGTCTTCCGATGCCTTACGTATTATATATAACGTATAATTGTCCAATGTTTAAACGGTGCCATCATTCTGAAGAATTTCAACAAGCAGATATGAACTTTTATTTTCATTTCGCAATTATTTTGCTTTCTTTCACGTGCAAGGTTTCGCGTGCTTTTATAGTACCACGAGGATTTAAATCGCCAAATACAGGTAAATGCTACGTGTAATAATTACATTTGTCAAAGAAATTTATAAACAAAACTATTTAAAGTCATTTAATGATTTTGTTCGTTTGCTGAAAACTGAATGACAGTTCATCTTTTCATAGTGATAACTTCGCTCCGCGCTCATGAATTTTTCAAAGAACTACGTTTTCTACATCCACCATGCTAAAGTAGTCCCCGTTCCATGTTCCAGTGCAAGTCTATGTCCATTCAGATTCCATGAGTACTTTCAGTACTTTGATTGCCACTATCTGTTGCCTTCTAAAAATATGTAAATGTATCTGTTACTTTATTAGAAAGGACATGAATTCTATGCTTTTTCATACTTTGTTAAACAATTTTTTTTTTTGTTAATGATTGATTCGATTCCGGTTTCTGGCACTGCTGTTGTGGGCCAATTTGGCTTTTTGGCTGCCTTGCATGGACCTTGCAGAATGTTTGGCATGACTGCTGTTGGTTAATTTCCAACCTATCTAAAGTATTTATTCGATCTGTCGGTGATTTTATTGCAGTGCGAAATCACCGAAAATGAAATCATTTCTCAAAATGGCAATCATATATGTAAATGCTTTTAAATTTTCAAGAATAGCTGAAAACAAATTATTAAAATCGAAAGATGTCTCACATCATGACGGTCCAAGTGCCATGTATTAATGTGTAATTAAGCACTAACTTGAAATCCGGAATTACTTCTCTCCTGTATTATACATTGTAACACACATTTTGCTTTGGCCTCGTCTGATGAAGTGTATAATGATATAGTATAATTAGTCTCAATTTGTCTTTGTTCGGTCTTTGTGGATTTCTAAAAACCAGTATGTTATATGTAACTTCATGATACCTAATTCCTATATATATATAACTATGTGTGTGTAAAATATATGTAATAATATTTGAATTAATGTAACTTAAATTTTGCTCTCAAAAACTGAGAATGGAATACAATAAACAGCGAGGAATAATTTGATTAGTGGCATAAATAAATTAAGGACAAAGATGTCGTTTACTTAAAGACACTATGATGAGTATTTAAAAACGAGGTTCATTCCACAAACGTCTTAGATTTTAGTAGTTCAAAATAATAAAGTTAGGACGGTTTTTATGTCTCAATCTAGTGGTACAATGTATCTACGTAGTATTCCAAAAACTAGTGTAAACTATCTTCATAATTTATGTCGATGTGAATTATGTGTGGTTCAATGTGGGATTATTTTAATTAAATTTGCATATGACATTTAAATACCGATCACGATCACATTAAACGGGGTTATTTATGCATAATTACTACCACATTAATTCAATCATTCGATAAGCCACAAACCAAATATATATCCTAATGTATATTTATCAACAAGGAAAACAAACTTACAAAGTTAACATAATTGTAATATCTGAGTATCCGAGTAAGGCTCTATGTTCTTACGGTGATAATGGCCGGTGAGAAAAGAATGACAGAAAACATAAAACAGACACAATTAGGTTTGTCGAGAAACAGGCTTTATATACGAAGTCTCACAGTTCCCGTACTCAATAAGAAGCTGTATTAGGAGTAATTGTTGCTTTTCCTCGGATAGAGATCTCCAATTATCTAATGCAAGATAAAAGACATTTATTTAATTTTTAATGATGATAAATTCGTGGTTTTTCAAACACAAGATATGCATTTACCATACAATTATATGTATTAATATGTTTGTACGTCCGTCTTACTGTATGTCTGACATGCGCATACCCAACTGGTATCGCATTTTGAGATTGTTTCAGTTAATTAAGTCTTTATAGGGTTAAACTTTGTATTCTGGAGATAAGGAGCGTACCTTGGGTTAACATTAACGAAATAGATAAAAAAAGATAACTTCACAAAATCTATCTGTTTGTGTGTATGTTTATCAGTTGTCCATTCTGACTTAATGTTGAAAGCATTGCAATGTATGTACATGTACTTTCAAACCGACCTACACGAATAGATAATTCCTGGGAAATGTGGCCTAATAACTCTCTGTTAAGTCACTGGTTTTCTATCAAGATTTTGATCAATATGTATGCGAGCAGTATTCGACTTTGCACATTTATTTCCGTATGTAGCTCCCTAACTTAAAGAGTGCCATTCAGCAAATAGTGCTGCCTCTGGGAGGTATACTCGATTAGATCCCTATAGGGTGTGACAGGGCCTATCCGACACGTATAAAAGGTACAGATAGTCTTTTTTATTCTAAGGTAAAGATTCATAATTATTCATTACATTATACATTTACACGACAATATCAGAGCATTTTACTCCAACATTCTCCCCTGAAGCAGAACGGTGTTGTTATATATGTACCTGAGTTATTTTAATGTTTCGTGTTGTCTATGTCAGTTCATTCCCTATTTCTTGAGTCTAAGAATATGAATACAGCATACTTAATTATAATTGTTGATGGTAGTACTCGTAAGTGAAGAGATGTTTAAAGCCTAGATTGAGTTTAATGCCAACACATAAATTCATCATTTGTGACGATTTATATCATACTTGTGTAATTATTTGAGTACAGCTGTGTGCGGACACATAATGTTGTACTTAGTGATTATATTCATACAAGCGATCATAAAAATACAACATTCATGGTGAAAGAACGTATTTCGAAATCGATTTAAACCAAATATGAAAATAGTAATTCCAAAATTATTAGAGGAATTCATCCGCTGGACATATTACTCTTAACCTTTAGTCATAGCTTAAAAATGGCGTGTTCCGTTTTAAGTCCAACAATGTTGCCAGAGTTATAAATTATGAACGTCAATAATGACTTATTTTGAACAATAGAATTTTGTTTCAGACGAATTGACGATGTCGACATCTGAGATGAATGCTGTTATCATACGTAATATGCTTCAGGATCTAATTCCAACACAAGATAATGATGGGTTCACGTCCGAAGATTGCTTATTTCCACAATGCTTACGAATATTCGTCCGTTCAGATCGATTGAATAAAAGGAGTGATGAACGACGTGTACTTGAAGCTCTGTGTAGGCAACATACCGCGGGAAACATGAAAAGACTGTGTACTCCGTTTCTACAAAGTAGACAATAATTAAGCGAGTAATGATACTTTGTTCACAATCCATACGACTGTGAATCTAGACCCGTGTTTGCATCTTTAAGATAAACAACCACGGATATTTATTCTAACTAATCTTGAAATGTGTTTTGTTAAGAATGTGAAATGTCCATCTAAAACGATCATTTAATCATGTCGAGATTTTGTGTGATATGTGTAGGAATGTAATTTCAACCACCGTCTATTGCATTTTTTAAAATGAGTAGATATTTAATTTAATTTATTCGATCAATTTATTGTTCTCTCGAAATGACTTTGTCACAAACATAATTATGATACACCAATATCAAAATCATCGTATCGTTTTCTTTTATACTCGTTATAGCACCATGAACCATAATGAATCATTATAAAACAATATATATGTACCATGGGATATGAATATTTAGCAATCTTTAGTCTAATACTCCTACCTGCTACCTGTAATTACTGTCATGGTATTGGTTTTACATTAATTAGGCACACAATTGTGTAAAATATGTGAGCAAAGCTTTAGAAGGTAAAACAACAACGGGTTCATTGTGTTTCATGAGCAACGATAAAAGAAACAGATATTTGGCGACCAATTCACCAGACAAGTTTGGTGTATTCTAATCAGTACTAACATATCCTTCTTCAAGGAACCGGTAACTGAGAAGGGTATAGGCTGTTGCGACTGGAAATAAATAATGTTTGGGTTTATCATGCGACTGGGGTTATAATCTCTGACTAGTAATCACTAGCCTCTCATGGTTGCGAATTCGAAATACACCAAGGACTACAAAAAGATCATAATTGAGGACGTTGCCTAGCCAGCCAACGAAGGTTCAGTTGTTCTACTCCGAGGGTTTTACTGGAGTCTTCATCCAACGTTAAAGTTAGAAAAGACGTCAATGAACTCTTGCTTTGGCGTGACATTAAACCTCGGAGAAAAATCCATAGGATTGTATTATTTCACAATTTCCCCTGTCCGAAGGATGTAGTATTTAAAGTTCTAAACGAAGGAACTTGACAATTTCATCCAATTTCAAGACGATCTTTTGGTTTGCACCACCGCATTATACTTCATACGAAATCATTTTTTTGCTTGTGGTAAAAGATGACGTAATACGTTGTTTGAAGTTCACACGACAATAGATAAATAAACAATTGATATTCAATAATAATCAATGTGGCATACAATTGACACGCTAGATTGGAATTTATTCATCTAATTCTTAAATGTCGAAGAATGGTTGTCATGTCAACCGAACAACACACTAAATATTGATGTTTTATGTACAACGCAACCAAGATTTCATATATCAATATTTAATTCAACTACATATATTTATACATTTACGATTTATCAACACAATAATTACGATTATATAAACGTGATATTGTTTGGCTAAAATATAGTCAAACACGTCAAACAAACATCAAGGACGCTTATAGAATGGAAGGCATTACAACAGTTGAATTTTAGGGACGTCGTAATCGACGTTGTCAGAAACACTTGCGTGTGCCGGATGACAGCTGATTAGTATGTTTGAACCATTATATCCTACCACTGCACACATAATTCAAAACATATTGCACAGATTTGATTGGAATAAGGTTGTAGTATAGTAGTTGCATTAGAAAATGGATTTATCAAAAGAAAATTTACGATAAATGTTTACAAACTTCGGAGACAACCCTCGTATATGACATTTATGCGAAAGTGACCTTTCTCTGAAGGATTGTATACTTTGTCCACTACATTAAAACATTACAACAAAAATATGTCAAATGGTCGCAAACAATCCATCTTATCAGTCTTTCCGTGACAATGATAGACGTTCATTTGATAGAATTTATATTTTCAGGATTTGAAATACAATATATTTAAAATCTTTATACGAGTCGTCAAGCAACGCAATATTAATTCATAATGTTCCTATAATGGTTTATTCATTACAACATATAAGTAGAAGACGTCGTTAAATACACATGGAGAATTTGTAATTACAATAATGCTGCTTTAAAACAAATCCCGCTGAATTTCCCAACATTAAAAGATCAAAAGATTATTTTAAAGTCGAGGTACTCGGCTTTGAACTTTGTGCTGATACACGATGAAATGCTGAATAAGTTGGATGGATAACCTTTGAGAATGATAGGATAAAGAAAATATGAATCAAGTCGAACAAATTACATCAATTAGTCAAATCAATGTGGATAACCCACGTGACTTTTGGCGTCACAAATGGGTATTGCGGGAAGTACTTTTTTGCACGAAACCAGGAGAAAGGAAGCTGTAAGCATTTTATACCGATTTTAATTTCACCACACATAGCGCATGGAAAATGTGTATGTTCCACGTATAGCTGTCATTTCTTTGTATTCTGTGCAGTTTTCTGTAAAATTCGCGCCAAATGCTTTTGGTAAAGCGGGAAACCATGCAGTGTACTTTTCATTCTGCGCGAATGTTACAGAAAACAGTACAGAATCCAAAGAAATGACCACAAATATCAATATGTGACGTCAGAAGCATGTGGGTTATCCACACTGTAAAATGACCAACATGTATTTATAAGACAAAATAATCTACTGCCGAGTGCGAATGCGAATTAAACAACTACTAGTGTAACATTTGAACATCTGTAATTTCTCCCTCCAAACCATCTAACGAAGAGGACGGCTTATTGAATTCTATGATTAGTTCTAGACCACAGGTTCTGGCTGGCACACATGGTGCTGTTTGTAATAAAGTTTGCGAAATGAATATTAAACAGAGTATCATTAAATGCACCCAAAAAGCAACTATACTTGGAAATATGAAAACTCAACGCTGATTATTATACGAGTATTAAAATAGAGAATCGGGTCTGTGAAGGATATGTAGTTTTAATTACATCAGTACATGTTTCAATCTGTATATACGTCGAAAATCCCACAGTAAAATAAACACTGTTTAATTAGCAAACAATATGACACTGTAATCAGTAGGAAATAAGATGTAAAGTATTATCACAATCACAAAATAACAA
This sequence comes from Lutraria lutraria, assembly GCA_964023205.1. NCBI lineage: Eukaryota > Metazoa > Mollusca > Bivalvia > Venerida > Mactridae > Lutraria > Lutraria lutraria. Next base: position 12,575,877 of record OZ026846.1, on the reverse strand, counting down.
TAATATTTACATTAGGTCACACTAAACTAGAAAGTACCTTATCGTAAGTGTTCATTTTATGTCAGTATGAAATTGCGTCCTTTCAAGAATATAATAAAACATGCAGCATTCGCATCCACGTGAAATCATCCTACATGTTCTGCTAAAACATAATGATCTGGGGTATACTGTAGTTATTCTGTTGTCGAAAAACGCAACAAGAAAAGATTAAAAATCTTTATACTGGAAACATTGTCTTCACACAACGTACCTTTAGACATTGATGTAAATGGCTTCGATCTTTTTATAATAGCACGAGGCTTGAGGGTAACACACCAAGCCCCGAGGTTATAAAACTTGAGAATGGTCTATGAGCTCAAAGCTCAATTTGGTTCTCAAAGTATTACGGTTGAAACGATAGAGCTGATTAATGTTGAAATACATATTCAGATCATTTATACTGCAATCTGATTAAAATCATATCCTCAAACCCGCTACGCTATGAGGATCTGAAGACGACCTATAGAAGGTCAGGTGACCTTTTCCACTAGCCAATCAGCGCCTTACTTTCATAATTCTGCAAGTGATCTGATTCTATTTTTAACCGCAGTAAAAAACAATGTATGACTTGTAGTTATCACGAACACCTATTCTTACGCAACTAAATGTAGGGATAGCGCCCATGTGACATGCGTGTTTATTAAATTTTCTGTACTACTATGGCCGAATCGATCAGGATTACTAAAAAAATCAAAAAGAGGTTGCAGACAAATATGTTATACGTAATTTAATGTGTACTAACGTTTAAATAACATCGTCAGGTAGAAAGTTCATTCAGCCAAAGTACCGATGAAACGAGTTATACGATTGGCTGAATTATAAATAGATATAAATAGTGATAATGGAAATTCCGACTTTTGAAAATAGAAACTGGTATAGGCCGTCATCAGATCTTGCCGTAAGGAAGATCGAATACTTTAGTCAGATTGATTTATACTGTCATACTACTGTACCAATAATATCATTATAAAATATGAGATTTGAGCTCGGAGACCGATCTGAAGTTTTATAACCTCGGGGCCAAGTACCGCATTCACTAAGTTCATGTGAAGACATATTCATTTCAACCATACCTTTTTAAAAATCCTTAAGGAATATAAAAAGCCACATTTATAGGGGGTAACGACTAAAATACGAACTTAAAACGTATTAACTATTCAATTTGGCTGGCGTTTTGAACACTCTTTATTTAAAATCTGCTGTTTGTCGAAATGCATGGTATGGTCTTTTAGATATAGCTTCCGACTTGAATTGTATTAAACATTTAAATGGACGAGTGCAAGAAAGCATCAACTCCACGTGGACTAAAAAGGAAACGGATACATTCGTGCAATGGCCCCTTTTGTCGTCCACTTTTGCAGCACTTGTTTGTGCGTATACAGTTTTCATTCAATATGATGATGATGATCTATCCGGTTATGAATTTATTACAAAATGATATTAGTCCGTATCATAGTTAGACAAGGATTCATACAATGTTGTTCAATTATCAGATTCTATCTAAACGGTGGATTGCTTCCCTTCACTGTGTCCGAATATCAACTTCTCTTCATGGCTTCTTCCTGAAGACGCACCATCTGAATTATCATCTCGCCTAGAAAAGCACGACAAAACATATATAAGGTACATATATCTATTCTAGTTTCTTTTACAAACGAGTTTTTTTTGTAATTTGGCTAATAAATAGATACCAAAGCAAATTTAGGTGCTGCCTCGGATTTTCTGTTATATGTTGATGGCGTGAGGAGTGCGTTATCGCAGTCTGTGGCATAATGTCTCGCATGATGCAATGCCTTCGAAAGTTTCAATATACTGTGTATCCAGGAGAGACTTTGTGTACTTTAGGTGCGCCTGTTCTACACCGACTACCGATATTCAGGCTAACTATGGAGACCTGGAAACTATGCAGAAAGCTTTTTGTACACAACTTGGAATTACCGCTTCGTGGCCACCAATATGACTCAAATATTAAATTTCGACTGAAGGCGAATATTCATTCAAAAGAATAATTTCTGGAATTGTGTTCGGTATTAAAAAAAAAAACAGAGTAGATCGAATTACCTAATTGCTGGGAATGGGTTGTCCGATTTCATCAACACATACAATTTCTTGAAAATGAACAGAAGTAACGAAGCCCCTAGTCCAAAACTGCCCACAATAAACACACCGGCAGTATGCTTCAAATCAAATGAAACTTGTTGCGAACTTTTACTCTGAAAATCTTTGTCACATTCGCGTGTATTTTCCCACCATCTACAATACAAAATGAGCTTTTACATTTTAAAATGAAAACATTCCAGAAGTGCTTTGCATACATTTTTCAATTCATTTACTTTATATTTTCATTGATTTAAGTATAAGACTTTCTTTGTTAAAACCGTAAGGAGGCATTTAGATTTGCTCTGTACTTTGCATTTCACATCACACTTTACTACTTTCATGATTCTAATCGGATATCATAAAGATTTGTTCTATGTTGACGTAAGTAGCTGCATAAATAAACATTCAAATATTACTTACCAGGAATCACATCTTATTACGTGGAAATACGTAAAATTGAAGAAATTGTTAAGCTATGTTTCAACATATCCATTGAAATGGCAAACAACGTACTTACTTCTTTTTGAGCGTTTGTATAAATCCAGACTCTTTCAGTCGCAGCAACTCAATGTTGAGTTGAGATTTAAATGGTGCTCCATTTGGCATTGCTATTCCATGTTCTTGTAGAAGAATCGGAGCCGACACGGATTGTGTTCTGCAATATTTCTTTTCCGAGTATGAGTTTATCATAGAATCAAAAATAAATGCAGCCGAGCCGTCAGCAACTTTTTTACGGCCAATTGTAGCATTAGCTATTAAACCATTATCCCGTACTATTCTCTCCCATAATCTGTTATACACAGTATTCTCAGCTGATGTTTTTAAAAAGTTCATGGTTGCGGAGCCTGCTACCGTATAAACCTTTATGTCATCCCGGTCAGCAAGCTGTTTAAAGGAATCAATTGGTTTTTCAAGATTCTTTTTAGTTAAGAACGCTGCCATGTTCGCGGTGTAGGTAGACACAGTAATAAGAACGAAGAAAAGGAACCCAGTAGTTAAAATCCTTTGAGAGGTACGCTTTGGTGAGAATTCGCTGCCTTTCATTAGAAGGGTACCTAATGAAAACCAAAGGGTTGATTTAACTGTGAAAACTCGCTCTTTACTCCTGAAGTCAAGAATATAGTATATAATGGACACACCGAACGATGATCCAATAATAGCCATCCATAATTCTAATGAAAATGGCGTTAGAAATTGAAAAATGCTGAAAACTTCATCCGGTTTCGTGACCAAAATATTAACTCCCGTGCTGATGACACCAAGACTAAAGTCAATGACAGATTGCCGCTGTGATGTAATAGATATGGCACCCATGCCTAGTGTAGCATTCTGTAAAAAAATATATTGATACAAGTTTAATACAAAAAAAAGTTTGAAAAAAAAATACATGTGATAAAAACAAAATGCTTAGGCTTCATTGACATGATTCCAGGGTAAGCTTTCTATTTCACATTGGAAACGATGATATAATGCTTTGTCTTAACATATAACCATGTCCTCCTTACTTACTGTTTTAGTTGTCAGATAGGAATTAAATGTTACTATGACTTCAATAAGTTCGGGGATACAGTAATGCAACGTCACATTGTTATGGTTTGAATCAGTTTTGTGGAAGATAGTATTCATGGGGAAGGTGTTTTTTCTCTGAGAATCCTCTTATTAACGGTTTTTTTAATAAGACGTGTTTACACATGTATATATCTAACGTGTTGAGAAATCATCTTAAGACAACATTTAAGGGACTCGTACATTTCTGTCAGTTGTGTATTTGACCCATCTTGTGGTTCCAGAACACAACCTTAAATGTTGTTGATAAAGATTTTACTGAAAAAAAAAATATTATATTTATATTGTTCAATAAAGCTTTAGTATTCGATCATACGATACACCATGATATTGGATAATGGCATATATAGACTCAAAAGTAACCAATGGTGTGTTCAGATACTTAATTGCCATGTCACTGAATTCTTAGATGAAACACCATTTACCTTTTCTAAGATCGCACCGACAATACCACCCCATGTATCTTTATTGTTTCTTCCTTGCTTTGGTGCACCGTACTCATTGTTTGGGGATAGAAGTATCTCATATTGAAACTGAAGATTTTCACTTAGTTTATTCAACAAATCAATAGTAAAACCCTCATATTGATCATTGCCAGAGTACACCACACCCTTTGGCTGCTCTCGTGCCATAACAAATGGCTCTTCCTGTGAACGAAGTTAAACTTAAAATTAGCACTTGCAAAAACTGTTCACTGTATGGATATGGATAACTCACTCATGTTGGTGATATCAAGAAAGCATGCCCGCACTCCTGTATATCGTTGCTGATTGTGTGTACTCATGATATGTCACACGTTTAAGGCACCTTGAAAAGTAAGGCTGAGATTGTACGACTGTGGATTTTAGTGTCTTGTTTAGAAGATCACATTAATGAAGTGTACGCTTTCACTGTAACTGTTGTCGGCATTTGCATCTATTGGTTTTGTTTGTAGACTTTGATCATTTGTTTTATCTAGTTTCTGTGGTTTTCAAACAAGTATTATTCAACTAATTCATCAACACACTAAAAACTTCCGCATTACGAATCACATGACATATTACTTTGATGTAATATTTACAATCTCATTACTTAAGTTAAATTAAATTTAATTGAAGAACTCGTGATATTTGTGATTTGTTTAATAAATAAGACAGAGAGCCATTAATTCATTAATTAGAAAATGTTATGCAAAACTGAATGTGACATTAAACACTCATGTCACGTACAGTCAAAACAAGCATAATTTACATACATCTTTTTTGTTTATCTGTATGAATACGCACTAACTGAAACAACACTTTTAAACTATCATTTTGATAGATCATACAAAAATGTAGCGTATAGTTTTGCGTCAGCTGACCTGGCAATGATTAGTCAGCGTTTGTACATATTGTTTGAACTATTGATCAAAGTCTGAGAAGAAAAGTGTAAAACGTGTAAAATCACATAGTTTTTACAACCTTCTCATAAGAGTTTTAACAAGACTGTTATTTAAGAAACGTAATTGTTAAAATTTACATGAATAAAGACTAGTGTTCAAGAACATTTTTGTTCCACTGCTTAACGATTCAAACAGCGTTTGCTGAATTCAAACATTTCCATATCGCTTTCAGACACAAATATAATCAACACTATATTTTATTTTGGAAAAGAGGAAACTATGACTGACTAAACATTGGAAATGTTTGAATTTGTTGATTCTATTTCTGAGTTATCTCCCTTCCATTTCTATTTATACATGTAGGTGACTTATCAAAATGTATTACTTAAATGTTGGTACTTGGGTTTGATTCTTATCACATATAAATACTTATTCTGTCAATAATAGGACTGTTAGAAATAGCTTATTACGCTTAAAAGACATTGAACCAGTAATGCGAGGCGTTTGACTTATGGGTCAGTTCTGTATTCCATAGTAGGGGGTAAAAAAACAACAGAAAGTGTCATTGATAGCCTAGCTTCTGTTTGTTAAATTTAAGATTGAGCTCAATGTACTTTGTAAAACTTACCAGAACCACAACAACCTTCGTCACATCGTCAAATATGCCTCTTGTTTCACTGACTACAGTATCATTTACCTCAAAGAACGAGAGTCTCTCAGAAACAACTTCTTCCGTTTCCTTATCAGTCGCGTTCTTTTCTTCTACCATTCCTTCCTTGTCATCTTGCCTCCAGGTCCCAATCTATTTTGATATATAGTATTTAAACGAATTAAAACACGTAGTTCGAACAGTGAACCATCTCAGACAACGTCAAAGAAATGTTTTTACTGCAATCAGAATCACTGGTATAGATTCAGGCAAACAAAGGCCAACGTTGGGAAAGACATATTGTGACCATTATTTACATAGTGTCTTTATTATGAGTTCATTTTGTTCTGAAAAATGAATGGCTGTATTAAAAAGATTTTTTTTTTGCACATGGTGGCCTGTATTCGGGGATGACCGTTAACACATGTTTGACTGTATTTTGGAAAAGTTTAAACGTGACAGTTTATATGAGTTTAGAAAGAGTTTGAACGTGTTCCACTTATTTCATAGCTATAAGCATGTCTGTGAGAACGACCACGTGAGTATAAGAACCAATTCGTGCGCCCCGACACGTCTTTTATCGATTTAATGTGATCAACGGCAGGTCTTAGTAATACATAATCAAATGGGGTCAATAAATATCAAAGAAAGGTTCACTTGTCTACAGAGGTCATCCCCAGGTTAGTGGCAATAGTTGATAGATTTCCCAACTGTCTACAAAACATCTCACAGCGGATTTTAGTTTGACATGTGTAGAGGATTTTTTTGATTACCAGGTTCTTGTTTAGATGACCTTAACTACTAAATATAGATTTCAACTTAGTGTCTATATTTCATAACAAGTTACTTTTACAGATCAAGTCGATGCAAGTATGCTTCAATATTTGTTGTTTACTCCATACATTTTGTATTTCATGGATCGACGTCAATAATTTGGATGTAAGTTTATTTGTAATGACTTGTTGTTTTTCTTTAATGTCCTTTGTGGTTAACCGGTGTGTTCAATTATCTTAAGGTCCATAAAATCGAAATGGGTCCGTTTGCGTTATATGTACGACGAAATGACAAAAAAAAACAGAAACGGTAATTTCCTTTTGTTGAAGTCATGGTCCAGAATATAAACGAAACGTGAAAACGCGCTTTTGAATTCACATGACTCGTGATTCATTCTGATGTATATATTTTTGTGCATATTTTGCGCATGTCAGTATTCAATCAAATCTTTCACGTGATGATGTAAAATAATTCATGTGACTATTCAAAATTCAACACTTGTTTCTTTAAAAAAATATATATATAATTATATAAACTCACTTGATTTATAATATTAAAGGATATAAATGAAGTGAATATATTGGGCCGTAGGCATACTGTATATTTATGAACAAGAAAGAGATAGAGTACCTATTTTCAAGAACAAATACAGTGTCTGTGTCTGACTTATCCCTTCAATTTGTCTATTCATACTGATTTCTGCATAGTTTATTATTATCAATAAGAGAGGGATATGAATGTCCGGTGCTCCTGTATCTTATCTTCACTATCTCTCCCATCTGAAATGACCGTATCTGTCGAATGGGCCGTTAAACAAAAGCTGAATGAATAAATAAATCACAGTTTCTTTAATGTGATAACCTCGGTCACTAAAACTGTCTGACAGGATGGATACAATTGCCTGTGTGTTCATCCCTGTGAACAAAGTCCATCCTTGAGACAAACAAAATATGGCCTTTATATTGACAGGAGACGTTTAATTCGAGGTCATTTGTTCTAAATAATCAGTGACGGTTTTTGAAATAATGGATTTTACTGACAATGCAGTATGTTTATATGTTTTTAAGAGCGAAAGCTCCTGTAGCTATACACCTCTTTTCTACTTACAATTTAGTGACACCTCTTATAGGTACATCCGCATTGAAAATAGTACCACTTGTTTTATGAGTACATCTTGTATAGATTGCACACTTTGCAGCACTGATAAAAGTTGGAGATGCATATTACAGGATTCTGTTGATTTTGAAGCATGCAACTTATTATGGCAAATTAAACTGTAAAACTAACCAGTATGTTAACTAAGCATCCTCACAAATGTTTCATTCATAAACTGTTGAGGTAACAAATTTTACTACATTTTGAAACTTGTTTCATTCAGTTCTAGAACACTATATTGTCTCTGAGAGTAGTGGGATAAGATAATGACACAAGGTCAGAAGTTCAGTATACAGATCAAAGAGCTGAAGGCAATGGATTTGTTTGGGTTTTCAAAATGTGCAGTAGCTTATAATTTGTCTTTGTATGTCATGACTTTTAGCATTAGGAATAGAAGCATTAATTTTCTTCCAGGCAAACAGTTAAAAGGTGGAGCTTTTCTTTGGTAAGTGTTGTTTATTGGCCTGAGTATGTACATTGTCCAAAGACTATAATTATATACCTGACTTTTAAATTCTAGTTCATTATCATGAAAGCACATGCCTTTAATTTCACAAGGATTGTTTTATTTAACACATTTAAACTTCGCTCCTGGCAGTACTCTCAGTGCTTTCATTTTTGTATGTTAGTGTGATATATTTGTATACAGTAAACCTCAATTATCCGAAATCGGATTATCGGAACACCTGGTGTTATCCGAAATGTATGTTCGGTCCCGATTTCCCTCTAAATATTTAAATGTAAAATAATCTCGATTATCCTATACGAAACCATGGATTATCCAAAATAATAGTTCGGTCCCCTTGTGTGTATGATATATTTGTATATGTGTTAGTATGGTATGTTCGTATATATGTTTGTATTTGTATGTTTGTATGATATGTTCGTATATATGTTTGTATTTGTATGTTTGTATGATATGTTCGTATATATGTTTGTATTTGTATGTTTGTATGATATGTTCGTATATATGTTTGTATTTGTATGTTTGTATGATATGTTCGTATATATGTTTGTATTTGTATGTTTGTATGATATGTTCGTATATATGCTTGTATGATAATGTTTGATTATATGCCTGTATATTTTTGTACCCTACGAGTTAAAGTCAGATATTTCAGTGATTCATTAGGAGAAGGTAGCTAGCTGTTTCCTGCGGAAATCACGGTAATATCTGGCACGAAATCCAGAAACGTTAGTTTTGTTAAATACACATAATAAATATATTCATTAAAAAATAAACAGTAAAACTCGAATTACTATAAAACCACTGACACGACCAATATTGTTTATTGCGTATTTTGTTTTCACGTCACATTGACTTCGCTAAGTCGTGACATGCGTTAATAAATGGCCATTAAAAAATTACTAGTATAGTTTTATAACTGATGTCTATCGATCGATTGAGGGTCTAATTTGCATTTTAGTTTTTCCGCCAGTTTTTCCATAAATAGACGAAATCGTGATCCGGATCTCACTGGGAAGTTTTACATACAAAAAGAAATCAGTTAGTTTCACATGATTTCCGCAGTTTAATTAATATATTATTTATATATTACGTGTTTTATTGAATAATCGTGTTCAACACAATGAAGATGTTTGTGTTCTTTTAAACAAAACTATCAACCATACTACTATCTATTTATCAATTATATTTGCAAGGTTCAGACTTACAATATTCTAAGAAAGAATACAACAAAAACTCTCGATCTAACAAACATTTGGATATCTTAAGCGTCAAGTAATAAAAATGAAGAGAGATTTTAATATGCGAATTTCGAGTCTTTGTGTAACAGTAGTACTTTCTAAAATGATATTAAAAAGAAAAAAGGTCCCTTTGTTTAAATTCATGTCTTTGGTGTTTCATTGAGTTTTACTCCCCTTTTCAACAGTCAGAGTCATATGAGGCCAACAGTTCACCTAACCATTGTTCCTGGGAGGAACCAGTACTAGACTCCCTGCCTCCGTAAGCAACTGACTACTTTCTCAAATAAAGAGATATGGTCGGTAGCGGGGCCCGAACCCAGGACCCTCTATGAGTGAGAGGTTACAGTGATTTGAAGTCAGTGACCTTAACCTCTCGACCATGGATGCCTGGTCACTTACCTTAGAGAATAAACTTGAGCCTCCATGGTTATATAGATATAACGTATATCCAATTCTGGATCCAGTTGTGGTGTTGAATTTTATCATTCCCGTCTGTGTTGTACCGTCTGATATCACAACCTGAAATAAGCAACACATTGTACATATACGAAACAAAACAGAAAATAATTCCTGAAAAAGCATACAAGAACCCTACCATCCCCCAAATATATGCACTACTTTCCCTAACCTCAAATCCAAAAAATACATCAAAAACATAAAAGAGATAGAGGACAAAACAGTCTTTCGGAGTGTGCGACCTTGAAACGGGATTGTTTGTTTCCAGAATATCGCCTTCGACACGTATGTTCATATTTTCGCAATACTTCGTAAATACATACAGTGTAAAGGTCACCACGCGAAACATGGCTATTACTATAAGCGTACATGTCTATTTGACCGAATAAAATGCCTCAGTCAATCGTACATTTAAGCTTCGCCCCCACCCTTTGATTAATGGCCATCAATAAACGAAGACCTCAAGGCGAACACTGTCAATTTCTGACACTGATTATATGGTGCTAATTAACCTCTGACTAACGACCAGCTATGTATGCTGACCAACTTATTTCTCTGTCTATGGCCTTTGTCCATAGGTTTGGCTATCAGGAAAGAAACTCACTCAACGCTTTGATATTTTTACAAATGCAATTAGCGTGCATGCTATCAATTTAATAGATAATTTCTTAAGACAAATGACAAATAAAATTTGCATTTTCTGTGCGTACAAAATACACTTTTTTGTATCAAGTCACATGCTGTGATCATCAGCTCAGAATGGCTATAAATATTGTATAATGTTTAGAAATAATCGCTTAAACCTGACCCTAAATGGCATTGGCAATTCATTACATAGAAGATGCAATGAATAAATAAAACGCTGTTTCATTAGTAATTGGTAATAATTGATGAACACTATTTATGTATATACACGTAATTCATCAACTGATAAAAATGGATAATAAACACCAGCACACGTGATGACGACAAGGTCATTAAGAACAATATAAATTAAACAGAACAGAATAGAACATATACTTTACTAGCTTGTACAACATGTACATCGTTATAACATATATACAGAATATATATACACAAAATCATACATCTTAATCTCTACACAATAACATAAATACACACGTCATATTCTTGAGGATGAGCAAATTACTTTAATATAGTATCACAATAAATACAAATACGTTCATTTCTGGGTATTCTATTTGTTCCATATCTGCCTGTTTGTACTCTTAAGGAATGCGATGAAACTCGAAAATATAAATGAAAGTACTGAAAGTACTGTCGGACTTGACTTTTACCAAACGAAGCAAAAAAGAGAAATGTGTACCCACGTATACAAATATTTTAACATTTACACTTACGCACCGATTTTTCATTTATATTGTAATGCAGGTCATATACATGTTGGTGAATGTAGAGCTTTACTAGTCCCTTTGCTAAAACTTTAAAATGAAAAAAGATTTTGGAAAATTTAGTGTTTAGCACATCAATTGAAGACAATTTAATTGCATTAAAACTCTTTATTGCTCACAAACTAGTGACCAACACATCAGTAACAGTAAATACCAACATCGATTCTTCTGGTTTTAACACAACAGAACATCGTCGCATTCAACACGATCAGGGTCACTCAATTTAAAAAGGCCCTGACACAGTAGAGTAAGACATATATGACCTATAGTTAACATGATGTTGAATGAAATTCTGACGTGATCATGTAATTCTAAATAATCTTGCGTAAAAGGAACTCTTAAACTGTAATTTTTAAAAGCACGTATTCAGTAATTTACGTTCGTATTCAGTTACTCGAATTATTATTCGTAAGCCGCAGTTTAAACCTGACATGAACTCATTCTACAAATCAAACTCCTTACACCGGTTACGTTTTGCTACTGTAAGTTTTGTACAAACCACTTCGGGGAGTGAGTCTATAAATAGCGATTGCGTCATCAAACTAACAACTAGTTGGTGTGAATATCACGGAAATACTATTAGCTGTAATATTATGATAATGTTAAAAAGGCACAAACACATACATCGATGGTAGATTGTTGTAAATGCATAAATCGTCCGTAGAGATGTTTCTGAACTATCGATCGACAACCGATAGTAGTTTACGATAAGATATTTTATTGGACAGTGGATACGGTTTTAATTCTACGCATTTGAATATCTCATGTATCTACCGACAAGCACTTATTTAGATACATGTCTCTTTCCGTGTAGTTACCATGAATTGCTTTGAAATAAGATCCGACACACTTAATTGGGGAAAGATTCCAGATACATCTATATAATCACACCATTTAGTTGCGTACTATTTCCTTTATGCGGCATTCTTTTAACCAAGCTGTTATGGAGTCCACCGACATAAGTTTGCTCACCGATTACAAAGGACTTGATTTTGATAAAAATTAAGTCCAAAAATCTTCGCATAAAAACAACAACAACCCGAATAACATCAGTAGCATTAACAACAGGAAAAACATTATCATCCTCATCATCATCAGCAGCAGCAACAAATAACAGAAATTTTCAGCAGCAACATTAAAAGCAGCTGCAATACCATCATAATCACCAACGACAAAATAATCAGCAGTAGTAACAGCTGCAACATCATCAGCAGCAGTAAGGATAATATCCACATTAACACAAAAAAAAGCAAAAAATGCAGCTGCAGTAGCACCAGTAGAATCAGCACTATTAATAACAACAACAAAAAAACATACAAAGTGTCAACAGAAAAAATTGAAAACAATCCGAACAACATCTAATACAGCAGCAGCAACAATACGAGTAATGTCAACATAACCAACGTCAACAAAAGCAACAACAACAAAGTCGAAGCAGCCATAGAATAAGAAAAATAAATGACACGATAGATGGTGAAAAAAATAAGTTTGAAATAATACATTGTATAAATCTTACCCTTTTTAGTGAGCGCAGATAAATATCCCTCGAAAAATTCCCACTTTTTGTGGAATCATTATCAGTGATGTAATAATATTTAGCCTCATTTATAATTCTAGCTGCATCCGCGGCCCCATATCCATAGCTGCAAAGTTAATTTAGAATTTGTACATGTGGATATTACAGACACGGCTCTGTAAAATAAAGTCGATGTCACTTCTTTACTAAAGCAAGAGTTTGATAATTCTTTATCGACACGGTTATTGCAATGCTTATCATTTCAAAAGACTATTATGATAATTATACTTTTTTTTTCATTTTAGTCTCTTTCAAAATACTACATTCTTCACAAGGTGAAAAAAACCCTACAACATTATGTAGTTTCCGTAATGTACATAATGACATAAAAAGTATGACTCGCTATTGCAAAACAAGACAGCTCATTGGTACACACAAAACAAATTATCAAAACATTTAGTCATCCACGTACGGTATATATTGACAGGTATTATATATGACAGAAAGAAATATTCAATAAATCAGAAAGGTTGCATTGACAATCGTAAGTAAGTCTACTGAAATCTAAAATGAATGCTTAAGATAACTACTTGATAATAAATCAGCGACATCAAGGAAAAATACTTAGTACCATCACTTAAATGTCACAAATATGAATCTAATTGTGGGGTTAGGTCAGTCATTACGTAAACAAAAGAGATATTGTTTTCAAAACAACCGCTACTTTAATGGAAGGTTAGTTTCAACTGCAAAGTGTGTAAGAAAATGAACTCGTTGTTCTTAAGATCTCAAAAAATGGGGTTAGGCTCTTCTTACACCGATCCCTTCTTTGAAGGTTTGGATACGGCAGTGTTCCAGGGGTTAGTACGCTGGTCATGTAATCTGACGATAAGGGTTATCATGATAATTATACTATACCCAGATTCAAAAGTCATTGAATCGTTTTTATGTTCTGTATATCGATAAGCAAAAAGATCACATTTGGCAGTGAACAATCCTCGTCGGTACATGTTAATTTCTGTAAGAGCATCTAAATGTGTAGACTGAAATATTAAAAATATGATGTTCCTTATTACAAACAGTATAACAGGGGAAGTAATTTGCATTTGGCAAAATATCAATACACAAGAGTTATCTTTCATCACAGAACCAACTTTCATCAATACGCCCCTCCATAACAGACGACTTTAAGGAATGTAGACCACTGTTGGAACAATCGCCACTGTTAGGCACACACAAGGGAAAAATAAAACAACTAAGGGGTCCTACAATCCTCATGGTACAGAAAGGTCGTTTTTCTCTTCCCTATTTAGCATTTGTTGATAAGTTTTGGTGTACACTTTAAATAATGAACGCACGATTTGTACATAACCCCAAATTAGCGTCACATTAATGGAGAGGGATTCTGATCTCTCTGAGTGGTTTGACAGATGGTAGCAACCAATGCGTACAGACTATGAGCATACTTTGAGCTGAAGGCTTGAAGCAGTCTGAGGCTCGCTGCGTCCTATCACAGTAATGAATTTCAAAGAACACTACACAGACACTCTGAAAATGAAATTGTGATGAAAGATCAATCAAATAAAGAGATTGCTCGTACCGGATCCAAAATGAAGAAGCTGTAACTCTCATCATCCAACATTCGGAATAATTTAGCCTGAAATAATAAAGATAAGGCTATGCTAATATTTGTCTTCCAATATTTATAATCTGTATGAAGATGGCGATATTATTAATGGCAGTCCCGTAGCGAATGTGGAATTTCTAATGAGAAACAGCACTCACATTGATTGCTGATATCAAATTTGGAACGTCCCGATAGGAGATGTAACATGTGGACTTGTCGAATCCGTTTACATCAAAACATGGTAGCTATTATGTTTCTATTGCATGGAAAGAAAGAAATTTACATTAAGTCTATGAAACGACCAAATTAATATTAAATATATTTGACCTAAAGTTTTAATTCACTGAAGACGTACAATAAAGCAGATGATAATTTTGATTGATACTGTTGTTTATGACTGAGCCATGCATGCATGATGAATGCGTACAATCAATATGATATATACAATGTATTGTAATTGTTTTTGCTATTGCTACTATTGTTGTTATCGTCGCGCCGCAGTGATGCTGATGTTGCTTTTATTCCTTCTATCTGGTGCAGATGCAATGATAGAGTGATGAAGTTGGTTTAAGTACCCTATATTTTGTTTTTAATGCTGCTTAATATCCTGTCACGTGTAGGTTAAGTTTTTGTTTGGTTTAGAGGAACATGTTGCTACGATTGGGGAGTTTGTGGATGACTTGTGTGTTGTCTGTAGTACATACATTGTTCTCAGCACTTACCTCATCAAGTATCATTTGAATAAGTTGATATTTCTCCTCCCTTGGACTACATACAACAATCCTTTTTTGTTCTAGTAATTGTACATTTCTCAATACTTCACCACATTTTGTTTTCATCTGTTCATTATCTTGATATTTCAGTGTGTACGATATTGGTGATATGTTGTGTTCAACCATCTGACGAGCTAGATTTAAACACTCTGAAATATAGACAAATAGTAAAAGTTCTATATTGTTTTCTCTGGGCTTTAACGTTGCGACGAGATCCAGGGTGATTTGGCGACTTTTCAAAGGAGACCACTGGCATACACCTAGGTAGAATCACCGATTTCACACAAGCCAGTCGGACATTTTCTCCAAGTGTTCGATTTGTATGGTACCAGGAAGGATTCGATCTCACAGCGGAGACCGCACAAACCTGTCTACAAAGTTTATATTTGTATGATCAACACTGGTATTTGTAAGTGTGGTCTCTATGCATCCACTATAATAAACCACAACCATTAATCTGGGCATATACTGCTTGTGCATAGATAATGTTGTTTTGCTGATATGTTGTATTTTCAGCCGTTTTTCTCTGCGAGTCCTTTTTCCAAATTTAATGAGAGTTGCTAAAACATAAGCTGTAACAGTGGGCACATTACACGCATTCAACATATTATCATCCTGTTGTTCATATGGACTAGCTATATATAATGTAATTCTATCATCAAAGCATGATTATGTGTCTTTCTGAGCAACTGGTAGACTGATTCATCATGATTAACAGCGAAAACCTGACGCAATCTCATGATTAGTCAACTTACATAATTATATTTACCTTGTTGTGAACTGTGTTTGACGGAAGTGTGCCAGCGATATATGTTATATAACATAATCACCATTGCACAGCATTCACTTCATATACTCGTAAGTATCGAAAACATTTTTCATAAGAATATATTTTTGTCAATGTGTACCTTGATTTTCATTGGGGTTCTCTGGCATAATCATAACAGCACTTTCCCATTTTTTCTTTACGAAGACATCAACAATCGCTTCATTGAATTCAGTCATAGGTGGTCGAACTTTGACAATGTTCTCCCATGTGACTGACGACTCGACTAAGCTTACATCTGACCAATCAAATCCCATGTAATCAGTGACGACATAAGGTATATCCTGTTTGTAGAGAATCATAGCCAGGTTCTGGTAGAAGGGACCAACAACTACGGAAAGTCCAATATGACGCTTTGTGTTCGCCTGCATATCTAGTGCTGTTTGATAAACGAAATTATTAATCGTAAAGTATAAAAGATATAAATGGGGATTGCACTTAACAAATAACTATTTTTAAAACTAAATCAGAAATAACCCATGAGGCGCATTAAATTATTTATTGTATGAGAAACAACATTTTGTGTATCAATAAAGATCGTTTTTCACATTTACTTGTAAACCAGCACTGTAACAATTTTACATACGTCATAAGTTATCATACATTGCTGTTTCAAGATACTGTTTGTGTTTTTGCCATGTTTATATAGCTCTGGTCTCTGTGTTTTAGAATGTTTACAATATGCACGCAGATAGGCACTTAAGATATATCACAACCTTGTTTTACTGTTGGTCATAAAATGGACAAGCACAAAAAATAACATATTAAACACATACCATCGTCGATTTTCTTTTTTATCTTGGTCCATCCGGAATGGGGAAGATCTAGAAAATCTTCCACATACAGTATAACACTGTACGGAGTATTAAAACAGTTACTGACGTCAGCATTAGTAACTGTACTAAACCTATCAAATGCTCTCTGTAAAGGAGACTGTCCAGTCTTTGGGCTCAGTATACCTGCAAAATACAGATCTAATTGGTTAGATCTGCACAACCTCGTATCTCGTTTGACTTCAAAGAAGACAATTTTGATTGCACAGATCCATTGTGGAATAATGAATACTTTTATCTGGCATATGTGTATTGTTTTAAATAGAAATACTATTTAAAAAAAAAAGTGTACATTTCATATCTCACTTAAATTAATAAAAATGGTTGTATCATTGGCTTGACGACCTCGACAATTCTATGGATCTTCGCTTAACTGCTTTACTAAAATCAGTCACTTGAGCTAAATCAAAGGTAAAATCATTTCTGGTTAGATTTGAACAAACTTTTATACAATCGTTTTACCGAACATTTACCAAAACTTCACATTTAACACAGTGATTAAACCTTAACTAACGGTTATACAACTGGGCGCTGATGTTATCATCAATTCTTTCTAATGTAAGACATGTAACCATTCTTTGATTTATGAGAGAGGTCACATACGACATAACCCTGAAGAGTTGATACCAAGGTAATTATATAACTTATGTAAAAGAACTGTCGCGTTATGCAGTATGACAATTCAATAGCCCGTAAAATTTAACAATTAAAAACCATCCTGAACTATATTTACCTAAATGGATGTATACAGATGAGTAAAGGTTAATAAAAACAAAACATTTAGGAGATCTCATCATTCCCATTATAACCAACCCCAAACCAATGAATAAAAACAGGCTCCTGGAGGGTAAGTAATATGTTGTTGCTTTTTATAATCGACATGGCTGTTTTGTAATACATAAATGTAGCTCTAAAATAGGTCATTTGATTTACGAGTATGGGGTTAAGATTATCTAATTAAAATGCAGTCGTTAAGTTTGAATTAGGTTGAAGGAAATCAGGGGTGTTATATAATAGTGTATTGTCTGTTCGCGTCATAATTATTTTGACATCGTTTTACAAGCTACCGCGTTTAATTCGGTATAAGTAAGTAAATAAGTGATTAAGAATTATAAGCATAAAACGAGACAATTTGATATTTTCTAAACAAGTGCCACTTTCACTTGATAACACACAACATGGAGAACGATAATCAGGGGTTCTTGCTGACAACAAATACAAAACAACAGTTGCAGTGTGTATCGACTCGGTGTCAGTCACTGAATAGACAGGAAAGGAAGTCAAACTAGGTATATGTTAACAGAACATAACAATGGTATAAAAGGTGTTCCTATGAGATCCACCCTCGGTCCACCATTTTTCAATACCTTAATTAATGAGATTTTCATTTTGTAAGCAATTTCAGTGGACCTCCGAGGAGTGTTGCTGGTGATAGCACATTCGCTTTTGTAAGGAAAGTGATTAAATCCACCTTCAAACTAACGCAATTAAACATCTCAAAGCATACAGCGATGTCTTGGTGGGATGTAAAAATACAACCAAAGGGAAAAGTTTGACATATCAAACTTCTAAATAACGACTGAATAAAACATATTCCGCGTTTTAACTGCTATTAGTTCAGCTTCAATAGCTTAGGAAAGTGTCTTCAATGTCATTTTGTACAAACGTTATTCTAATTTCTGAAGTTTAGTGTAGATGTTTGTTGACTAATACAATATGTGCGTTGATGTGGAGACTGTTGTGTTCTCCGCTTCCACGTGCTTCTTTCAGTTAGTTTAGTATCGTGTCTGTTAGTGTTTATGAATTTGTGATTTTTATAATTACAGTCAACCTGTCACCCTAGGGAAAGACAGAATGAGGGCTTCTTGACAGATGGTATTTATTTGGAGGTCATTTGTTCTAAATGATCAATGACGGTTTTTAAATAATGACCCTGCTATAGCCGCAAATATATGCTTGACTTATATGTATATTTCAGCAGCCCTATCTTATCTTTATTTCCCGCCGATAACATTTTGCCATGAAGAACCATCTAATCTTCTTGTCCGAGAACGTATGTACCCTTTTGATAATGTATCTTGCACATGCTGTGTAAATGCCGAGAATTTCTGGGTGTTGTCATGTGATAATATGACACTATCTAACCAACTTACTCCTAAAATTACGTTTGTCATTATTGTGGAAACTTGAGACCAATCAGTGAATAATTCATCACCTATCAGATAGCTCAATGACATGCAATCATCAATCATACATATAATTTGTCATAATTATACTCCAGTAGTTGAAGCATCACCATTGTCTCACAGGGAGTTGACATTAGATAGGCTTCGTAGATAGTGTAGACAACTGTCTAATCAAAAAGTATTGACATGACTATTATTAAAACTTCATTGTTTTACATTTCGTCCTGAGATCTGACATTACCCTATTGATAATTGCTAAGAACGTTATCAAACACTTTATTCTTTACTGTTCTTAATAACCTCAATAGTCAGTACAGTTATTCATTTTTATAAGCAATTTGCAAATAGAACATTATGGTCCCCGATCACTGGAACAAAAAGTCATTTGATAAACTTACTAGTATAAAGAACTATTTGACCTTATTTATCCAATATTCACGTAACGTATGTTTTTGTAGCTTTAGTCACCTTTTTCATTAAAAAGCAATGGTCTGTTTTTGTATACACACACATGTATATTGTAAACATTTAAGGGTGATCACTCGTGAAATCGAAAAATTTTCTTGTAACAAGGATGTTTCGATTCTTATTTAATTTTGAAGAATAACATGTTGTCATTCAGTTTTTAGTATGAAAAGTATATGTCCATGATTTAACTTTTTCGTAAAATTACTTTTTAGTGATATACCCAAAATCGGTAATTTTCCTAATAATGGTTTTGAAAAAGGGGTGTGGGTAGATAAATAACTAAATATTTCAGTAAATATTAACCAAATCACTTAAAAAATGTACTGGTTGTATCACAGCCTGAATGTGGAAGAAACTTAAAGCATTAAATGTCCACTTTATTCCTATTTCTTGACTGTGTACTATTTCAAACACTGGGTTATTTACCAAATTAAGATCTATAAAATGGCTAAAAAAGAAGGGGTTATGAATAAAGTTTATACATTTTTTACGTATTGAAGGAGTAACAAGGATTATGAATGACATTGATTATGCTGAAGTAGGTTAAACACCAATTAAAAATATGACATGAAAAGCACATGTCCATGCTCATATAAGAAAGTTATCATGTGAAATGTTAGGTCTCTAAGCTTTTCTTTTCAGCAAAAACTGGATATTTCCTTAGTTAATGACCTCTTTCAAGACAAAACCACTGCATGTTGTATAAATAACCACATATGCATAATCAGAAGCAATATTTGATGGACTTGTATGCATTTTTGATGAATATTTTTCAACGGATATGTGTTCATAATGCTAAACTTGATGAAAACTTACCCCACCCACCGTTTTACAACAGAAAATATTTCAATATGAACGTTAAAAAGAAATAAACAATGTTTTTTACAATTTTCAAGATCAATATATATGCAAAACAGTTTATATAAATATATGCATACAAAATTTAACAACCTTTAACTGATAAATACTGAACGGCATATGGTTGTTGTATATATACAGACAAACTAAATTAATTGACTGCCGTAATCTGGTCGGATGTCGTAAAAGCAGTAAAAATTCGCGATGAAGAAAATGCCACTTTGAAAATATTT
Organism: Lutraria lutraria; assembly: GCA_964023205.1. Lineage (NCBI taxonomy): Eukaryota > Metazoa > Mollusca > Bivalvia > Venerida > Mactridae > Lutraria > Lutraria lutraria. The sequence continues at coordinate 12,555,336 of OZ026846.1, read as the reverse complement.
ATGCATTTAAATAACATTGTTGACTACATTAGATGATAAAAAATATAATAATTTCAACTTGAAATTTTACGACATTTAGCTAGACTGCTTTGTATCACAAAAGCTCATGAGTGATCACCCTTAATCTACCTTTGTTATTTTTAACGCTGTTTTTCAACAGTGTTTCAGTTATGTACGACAGTCCATTTGCTAACAAGTTTTCCTGGACGGTAACCAGTACTTACTTACCCTTCCACAAAGAAAGGCATCTTCTCCATATATGGAGGAAAGTCGATGTTGTTGTCAATTGTTTTATGGAATGCAATGCAATCAAATCCGGATCGTCAGATTACAAATCCAGTACACATAACACAGGACCACGACCGCAGCTCCGTCCTTTTCTACCTTTGGGAACATTAATAGCCCGAGTAGATGTATGTGACTGTATCGTATTTATCTCGCATCTTTCAGTCACGGGTCTTAAAACATGATTCAAGAGCTTTTTAAATTCTTAGTTTTTTAGATTGAATTATATTGCTGTTTTTTTTATATATTTCGAATGATCAGAAAGTGTTTTATTGATATCTTCATTGTTTAGAGACATCAAAGGATAATTATGAGACTTGATCGCAAGTTTTAGGACCCAGGAAAGACAAAATGGTATCTTTCTCTCGTATCCGCCCATTCGGATGATTGATGTTTCCGGAGAGTTACTAGTCTACTTACCAATGATAAAATCGTGTCTTGTACATTTTATGGAACCCTGTGTTGTTCTGAACCACGTGAAGACAAATATCAAAGCCAGTGTTTTTATCATGTACGTCATTGCTGAAATATAAAAACATGCTTACAATAAACGTACATTGAATGCAACCTATCGACAAAGGCTACTTTCATAACTTCTCGAATGTGACATTTGTTTCACAGGTTTAACTGCCTAACACTTTTCATAACGCTACAAAAATAGATAAATTGATAAAAAAAATTAATTTTAAATGACTTTCTCGAGAGCAAGTGCATCCTCAAATATTTTCGTATTTTACATTTTTGAATATTAATTAAGTTTTAATTCAGCGCTCAATGCATGGAGTGTTCTTGGGTTTCAAATCAATACACATCAATGATGATAAAATGAACATACTTTTTATTCTCTCGAGTTTTTATTTTTTAGCATTTCCATCATTTTCACAATTTTTCAGCAGAATCACGGACTTCAGTCCGTAAATTTTCGCATTTGAAATTGACTTCCTTTCTCTGGAGTACCATTCAAGTCCTTCATCCTTAATAAATTATGTATGACAAAAAGCTAATCTCCAAAGATACTTCTAAATTCAATGTGGACCTCGTCCATGTGATCAATATTTAACATAGGCAATTAATAACATGCCTTACGAATAGTTTGTTAATTTGATTAAATGGCTCATCCGCGATAAATATCTCAAATTTTGCAATTATGTTGATTTACTTAATGGATTTTTGGTATCGTGTTATCTTGGTAACATTAGAAAATGTGACATAACATCCGTCATAAAAGATGTCAGGATGAATATTAATGAACGGGAGTATTCTGATTGACACAAAAATATCGTTCTACTGTGTGTGGGACACCACCATAAAATATTACCTTTCGGTCTAATTAATTTCGCTAGGGAGAAAGATAACATATTTGATAAATTGTGTAAAGTTTCAATAGCTACTTCAGGGGATCTATCTAACACAAAAAAATCATCTCTGTTCCCTAACGATATTGGAGGTTTTACGAAAAAAATGGCTAAAGCATGCGTCAACAATTGGAAATATGGTTGCACCAATGAAATGATCAACAACAACGGTAACCCAATTTCGTACTAAAGCACTTAACCAATTAGTCATATTTGTACAGCATTCATATCTTTGATGAAGTTTTCGTTCAAATTTAAATAGTCAGTGCAAGAAGATACCTAAATCAATTGTTTTGTCAATATGAACCCTGTGATGAACACATTGTTTGTGTGTTATAAAGTCCAATTAGAGATTCATTAGAGGGCATTGACAAAATAAAAAATGCACTTATTTCAAAGTTGGAATTAGGGCCTCTACTGCACCCATATGCACCATCTTCGCACATTGGCAGTAATGAACATGTATTCAAAATACTGTCTTGGACCAATTTATATGTATTCTAGTATACATTAATTACAGATACATGCATATGTTTTTTTTTCAAATAAATGAACAATGCGGTGTTTATATCAAATATAATTCGTAAACTGCTCATGCGCTGGTAAAGAAAATAGATAAAAATAGTCTGTCAGGAAGCATGTCTTTTGTTGCAATAGCACAATCTGCATTTTCGACATTGTTTGCAAATCTAATATTCCATATGGTTATTCATTTAATATAGTTAAAAAAATTCTTTTCAACAGATTCCAATGAGTTATTCTAGTCTACTCGATGTTTGGAAATTATGTAAACTGATACTGGATTAAATAGTTGAATAAAACTGTTGTCAGAATGAATTAAAGTGACGTATGAAGTCATAGTCATAAGGGACATGTCAGATATTATATTTACTCATGTTTCTCGATAGTATCATTATTATTCTGAATCAATATATTGTCTCGTATATCGATGATTGATTGTATGAATAGATACTGGACCGAATTAACAATACAAAAATCGCGTCATGTCTCTAAAATGACAAATTCATTTTTTCAGTACGTTGTCTTTCAAAGAATCTGTCTGTTTTTGGATAATATCAATTATTTCGGTTGTACATACTGCGCACGGGGTTTCAATACGTCTGTCTGAATCAGGTCAGCAAAATGCGGTATGACGCCGCATAGGCGTGTCGCCGCACAGACGTGACCGGTTTCGTCTATGCGACGACGCGCAACGCATATACATGTCGTCCTGTTTATGCGGCACAGGTGTTAAATTTTTGCTGCAAGAACATGTCTAACTTGAAGTATTCATCATACATTTAAAAAACGAAGAATATAACAACTCCTATGATGATGATGATGATAATCATGATGACGACAACGGCGGTGGTGGTGGTGGTGGTGGTAGTGGCGGTAGTGTTGTTTGTTGTTGTGCTGGCTTCGGCGGTTTTTTAAGGGCCTTCCCTCTATAGGGGTGAGATTTCCTCTTGTCCGTCCGTTCGTTCATACTACCGAAAACGTTATGGGTGCGTAGCTGCTTTACTAAAGGCTCGGTCACAACCCACGTTTCTTTTTGGGGGGGTCACGGCCGTCACGTTTTTCTGACAACGTGGGAAGGGAATGGCAAGAGCAGGGAAGAAGTACGTGCATGCACGTCACTCGCTCGGTTGCGTAAGGTGTAGGCGTAAGGTGCAGGCCGAAAGCAGCGAAAGTTCCTCATGAACTAAAAGTAGTACAGCGTGTCTGCTTGCATCCAAATCCGTATATACGGAGGCGGTACTCAACACGTACGGATCGCCAAGTTTTGCCGACGTTTTTGCAAGTAGACAGCACCGTTGTCTGAACCGTATAATCTTGCAGCGAGCATAGCAATTTTACTACTTAAGACAGAGTCATCGAACTTTACATGAATGTTCACTTGCATGATTGTGAAGCTGTGCACCTTAGTTTTCTTTTTAATCACATCATTTAAGACAGTCAACGTGATTTAATTGTTGCAAACTTATTTTGTGGCACGCAATGCTCTATGAGTACATGTAGTAGCAAAACAGTACAGACATTTGTTTAAACGTTTTAGAAAAAAATAGCAAAAAGAATTTCAAACACAATAATTGTGGTTGAAAAATAAAGAATGGAATTATTATCATGTGCACAATTCACTGCAATATATGTTGGTTGCTTTTGTTTTGTTAAATAACATTACATTTAGCCCCTTTTTATTATCATCATTATTGTTGTTCTAATTTTGTCTCTAAGATATGTTATCGCCTATGCGGCGTAAGAACTTTCTTGCCAACGTTTCGATGTGGATCGCCTTTTCAAGACATTACAATCATTTTTATGGCATTTCATAATAAAAGCTTTCATTGTCTAGAATGTTTGTTATATTTATGTTAATGTAACCGTTTTCATTTACACCTTATTTATTTACTATATATAATACACATCACAATACATTGAATAATTGAATTAATATCTAAATATATGTATTCAGATTAAGATAATATGATACGGAATTGGTGAGGAGTTAGTCCCTTGTCGTATTTATAAAAACGACTGACATAACATTATTATCAGTGATTAGGATATAACTCACAAATGCCTAAAGCTAATGGTCGTTAAATTTGACTTTGACTGCGATGCGTCTATGATATATCAGCTCATAAAAAATCCCAGAAACTATCGTTCGTCTAAAAACTTTGGAAAATGGAGTTTTTTGTAGGGGCCTCTTCAATAAAGAAATGAAAGTTTAGTCCTGCGACTGTTATACGCCCTGTGTAAAGAAGTTCCATTTTCTAAATTTTATGCGCGCTTTAAAAATCAGCAGCTCACGATTTTATATTTGAAGTTTGAGTTATGGACACTGCTGTGTCATCATTGAGATAGGTACAAAACAGGAAATGAAAACTATGAAATAATGAATGAAGTTGTCACTTCTGATCTTTTATAGAATCGCCCTGACTTTTTATGCACGGACTCCCCGCTGCTGAATATAACTAACATCCGATTCTAAATTGTATCAATCTATTTCCAATCAGGTTTCTCTGTTCAGATCTCAGATAGAGCCTGTTGATATTATTATTAAATACGTACGCTTAGATAATCACATAATTCTCGATGGAGAATTCAATTAATTTCATAACTCTCAAATGCATATACGCTCAATGCTAATGACATGTAAAATCGGCGATGTTTGAGGTTCAAAACGTGCATAGATTTTAACAAATAGGTATTACGGAAGTGGATGAAACGATCAAAGACTCTCAAAACCAAATTACATTCATGTCGTACAAAAGTAATTAAAATGAAATAGGGGAGATTGGTGATCGAGTGCAACAAAAGGTCGTTGGTTCGATTCTCACCTCCGCCTGTCGAATTTCTCAGGGACGCTTTTTCGGTGTCCCCATCCCAACTACCGAGCAGAGTACTGAGGTGTAAAACATCACAGGAATAAAGGGCGGGGTTCTAAAATGGCAATAGCTGTTGACAGCATCAGATAAATAAATAATTTGGGCTAAGAATTGCCGAACATTTAATGTACGATACCCACATACCTTTAGCAATGGGTAGCTTATCGTTGGCGTATTTGTATACTGAATGTATTAGATAAATCGCAGATCGAAACTGTACAGGATTCAGTCGTCAATATCTCATTATTCAATGTACTGAAACTACTCATGGAAAGTGAACTTACATAGACTTGTACTGCAACATGGAACGGGAACTAGTTCAATTGCATAGCGAATGTAGAAAAACGTAGTACATTGGTTCACATCCAAATTTATGCGCGCCGAGCGAGTGACGGCTATGGGAAGCTGAATTATCATTCAGTTTCTAAAAACACAGACTGTTTATGATAATGAGATCTGTAACAATATACATGTACTTATGTTTATCCATTCCGCCGAAAAGCATCGAATATTTTTAAGATTGTCGAATAGCAATCCCTTCATTATGGTAACGGCACATCCTACTCATTCCGGTTTATTAAGTTACGGTATTTCCTTATGAAAGAAATAGATGTGAGCTAAAACCACCGCGAGGGTAATCTTCGATCGAATAAAAAAGGTGATAAAATAGCAAACATAGTCAAAATCAGCAAAATCTACAGAATAAGCGATATAACATTGTGTGTATGTTTGATAAACATAATGTTGTACAAATGTCTGTAAATAATAATCACCTGTGAGCGGACAAAATCTTCCCTAAATTTTAATGATTTAAAAAAGGACAAACAGAAAAATTATGTCTGTCCTCCAACATATTTCACATGAAAAGATAACAGCAAATCTTACCTTTCGTAAAAAATGCTCAATAATAAAATGAATGAAGAATACATGACTTGTATATATAATATTTAATAAACCTCAACGTCAATGTATTTCTTGGGATAAATTTCTGTTTATTTCATGTCGGCCAATTTTTCCCGTCAATTATGTCTTATCGGCATGCTGTGACACACTTAGAAAATTCATTTAAATTTTGTTGTTTTTCCCTGGGGATTAACATCGCACCAAAAGCCAGGGTTATTTGGCGAATTTTCTAGCTTTATCCCAAAGCATACCCTGGGGAGAATCACCGATAGTTTCCTCACATATGAAATTTGACCTCGACTGAGATTCGAACTCACTGTGTCGAAGTGATTACTAGCCAGAGATCATAACCAAATATCTACAGAACAACCTCATTTGTTAGTGTTATGAATTAATCAAATAAACCTCTCAATGAAGACCAATTGTGTATACGGACCATGATTCTGCTATTGACCATTGTATTAAACTGTACATAACTGTAAATAAATAGATTTCCTAACCGAACGAGGACAATATATTATAATGTAGCGGCATAATGACTCAGAGGAATTCAAATTAGTATTCATGCCTAATATTCATACAACGACATATTAGTGTATGTATTGTTATGTAAATAATTACTACAATTATGAGTTAATCAGTTTCCCTAAAGACTTTTATCCGACTGCAGTGCACAGGCTAAGTCCAAATTAAAGTATGAATAATCGTAAAATGAATAAGATAAAGGTTTACAAATTTGAATTTAAAAACTTTGGTAATTATATAATAAAATGATATAACGTATAGTATTACAAATATCAAGAAAATGATGACCTTATTACTATAATATCATATAAAAAAATTCAATTAGGTGATTATCACAATTATATTTTAAATTAAAAAATAAATATGTACGAAAAAGATTAAATTTACATTAAAACAAAGCAGGTCTTATTTCCCCTAATATAATGTTTCATAAATATCAATCGACTCACTATGACGTCCAATAGATGTACAGAATGATTGAATGTAATACTTTTAAAGTTTAACATATCTAATTAACCAATATAACAATGTCTGCCATATACCGGATTCCTGTTTTCTCTTTAGAAATAAAATAAAACATCTAACTACTGAAACCATTACAACAGTGGAAAGTTAAATTCAACATTTAAATAAAATTTGATAGTATACCTTTGTTGTATTATTGTCCCCCTCCAAGTTTCCAAACATGTTACAAAGGTTCGTGCAAGGCACTTTTCAGTAATACTAGTTTAATGATGTAGACTAGTTTTGCTACAAAAATTGTCTATCGCGTACACATCCCGAGTACGATGATACCCATCCTGAACATCGCTGTCATGTTATTCCATACTAATAATTGAAATAGCACTGTTCAGATACCAATGTATCATTATTCATTTACAAGTCATGAAAGGAAATAATTCTGAAATGTCAGCAGGTCGACGGTAACGAAAGATGCAAGTCGTGTCCCCAGCGAAGTACGGACAAAGGTCCCACGATGTTTTGTTCAAACTTGGGCCCTCCCGGGAGTGATCAGCTCAAACCAATCACCAAATTGCCTCGCCAGACTATTGTATCAATATTCCAAGCAATAACATGATTTAATTGGTCGAATACATTGGTAGTTATGACATTCGCGATTTTATGAGTTCAATCATATATCTGTTCGATGAAAACAAAGTACTCCGAAACAAGTAACTTTGCCATGGACGAAGTTAAAAAGTTATATCCATGTATATGGTTGACAAATATTGCGAATTTATGAGAACGCTGTAAAATCGCGAAAAATTATCTTAATTGCAGTCATATGGAATATTCATTACTAATGGACATTAATAAACCCAAGTATGACACGGCTGTAGAGAGTGAAAATTAATTAACGGACTCGCTAGACGGTAATGCTACGGGAGAGTGCAAAATTGGTGTAATCGTGGTGTTAGATACATTAATCTGAGAGGCGAATTCGCTTTCGTTTTGTCGGACAACTCGGGTTGGTTTGTTTACAAAAATTAATGTGTGACTTTGTGATTGTGAGTTTTGCGAAGTTAAATATTTGATGATGAAGATCACTGGCAAAATGTTACGTATGATTATAGTGTTGTTGTATCCAGCTCTGGTACTATGTGTGAATGAAACGGTATTAAACGCAGGTAAGTCAAGAATTTACTTCAGCATTATTGGTTGTTGAAACTATATCAATTCAACGCAAAACAGGCAGAATCACAAAGAAAGAAACCTAACGATTTTTTTCTTCCAATATTCCAGTCTCTGTAATTTACGTCGTTTGTATTTAAATTAATACGATTCATAAGGATGCTTTTTCAGATTACTTTTTTCAAAATTGTTTTACATAGAAATAATTCTGAAGTAAATATGCGTTCGGTGTGCGTTCGGTTCATCTTAATTTCATAACTTATCACGTACAATTTCAACACCGAGTAAAACGAACAAAAAGGCTAAGATTGCATAATTTATAATAAAATATGTAGCTCTTTGTATTCAGATTATAACATGCTCATTGCGTAGTTAATAACATTAAAAGTTCAGTAAGACAATTACTGTGTGCTGCTATTTATGACTTTTATTTCTGCTAATGAAGGATGATACTAAAAATGGCGATAATAAGAAGGATAAAATTGCATTAATAGAAACCCCAGTGCATAATACTAGTAATAATGACCCGAGACTTAAAAATGATCAATTAACGACTTTATCATAGGGAAACAGCCGATTAAACAAACTATCATATCAGGAAATAACATAACCATTCCTGTAAATACTTTCGTTTTTATATTGAGTTTGCTTTAAATAGATATTCAAATTTACTTAAAAGAATCAGGTTACATTACGGGTCAGTTAACAAACACAAGACATGATTGAGTTATGTGTACTGTATCGTTATTAGTGGTTCTGGGGCATAAAGGACAAGTTGACGTTGAAAAATACATGAAGATTGCTGAAGCATTGGAAGATGAAAAAGGTGATGAGAATAATTATTGTAGAATCAACTTCAGACCTTTAGAATATGATTCAAGAACTGGCGAGTCCGTGTATGAGAGTCTACAGAACGGTAAGAGCACTGAAAAGATGTTTTTATATACTGCCATACCGTGAAGTAGGTATAGACATATTTCAGATAAACCCATGTATCCTGCAGCAGTAGTATTATTAAACTCACAATTAAGTTCGTCCATTTGTTTTTTTTAAATTGTCTGCGATTTGTCAATGGCAATGTGCGTGTCACGGTATATGATTATGTATGCAATTGTTGAGTTCGAATCCTAAACATTTAAATTGTTCGGAAAATACGCATTTTCGAAAAGTATTTCGCGGCATATTATTGAATGTTAAAATAATAGAGTACGTGAGATAGGTATGTTGTCAACCTTTCACTGCTTTTTCCGATGGATATAGATATTAAACTAATTCTTCAAAACTGTGTCAGACCATTCTCCAGTGTCAGTCTAGAGTATTTGTGTGCGCTATCTATCTGATAAAAATAACAAGCATATGCATTATGCATTATCATACAATCTGTAACAAAATGTCATGTTGCTATAAAGACAACAAGATTACTTTCAAGCACCCACTGAAGCCATTAAATGCTATGTGGAACATTTTAAGTTATGCATTAGGGACATATTCAGAGTTCGGATAAATAGTTGAACAAAAACATCACACGTGCAATTCTAGAGAGAGCACTTCAAGCAAGATAATTTACTATCTAACACACAGAAGTTGAGGAGCCAAAATGAATTGGTATTTCGAATTAATAATTTTTGCATTCGTACAAGACATAAACACTCACAACAGCATCGTCAACGAGCATGCCCCCAATGGCAGAAAACATGTCTAAATAACATTGACACATACTTACCACGTCATTATTAAGATAGTTGCTGAATGTCCAATTTATACGTTAAGAAAACTAATATACCACATATTAGGGTGTGAAGCCAATGCTTCAAATTATTTTATTTCATACAATCTTTCCTCATTTGCAGCACGATCTACATTTGAGGACACACATATAGCTGTTGCGATTGGTCCACAGATTGATGTGTTTACGTCAACAGATTACGTCATACTTCATCAGGTGCTGTTTGTGACGTCATCAGATGAGATGATCGAACCAGCCAATCGGACAATGCCAATTCTTCCCGACCCAAAGTCTTTGTCTCTTGCTATCGCGACCGCAGTAGATTATCTGGAATGGGGAAAAGTGGCTTTCTTGTCACAAGGTTAGTCAGACAGGTTTAGGACCGCTAAATCTTACCCCCTCCCCTGCTTTGAAATTTTGCTACTAACCATTACCTCTGTTGAAATCGTTGTTTGTCCCCAAGTTTTATACGTTCATTTGAGTTCATGGTGCTGGTAGATTTGGTTCCAAGGGTATTTTGTAGAGGTGAGATTTTTGGATATATTTATTTTCTGGGAATCCATTTTTTATTTGATTCTTATGAGCTAAGATGCTCATATTTGTTGTTTTAAACCGGTATTAGGAATAGATATGGCCAATTATATTCAAATATTGCGTTAACTTACTTGTTTAAATCAAATTATATATATTTATACATAACTTACTGTCGCGTAGTTTGAAGCAATGTGTATATCATAGACCTCTAAAGATTGTTGTAAATCACACAATCTCAGTCCATTTGAATTGATCAAATCAGAAATCGAGCTTCTTTTGAAAACAAACGATAGAGTAACAAGTTTGATATGTTTACTTTAGCTTTCTCACATTCATTCTACAGATGATTTCTCGCCAGTTCTTGCCCTCGGTGGTAAAGGGGTATTCGTGTCTCCAATACGTCTCCCTTCAAACCTATCATCCCAGTGTAGATACAGTAATGGTAGAGCATCTAATGATAGTGAAGCTTGTGAATTCCGAGATAACCCACAACTACAACAAACATTGACAACATTACGGGAATCTCAGATGGATAAATTTATTCTACATTCGATGAAGAAGGACGTCGTTAAAGCAGTTTTATTCGCGGTAAGACTGTACTGTTGTCAGATATATGATAAGTTCTAACAATAAGCAATAACTATCAGTGTGCCTTAGAAACCCCAATATTGTGAAATTAGTGATCCTTTACAGTAAACTTCCTTGGTAATTAGAATGTTTCGTAAAAGAGTTCTTACGATGTGTAAAGAGTATGTGTTCTTGGAAATCAAATGTTATGTGTAACGGTCTTTACAATTTCAGGACTATTATATTTATAATACTCGTGCATGTATGGCAAAGCCTTAACAATGTTGTTAGTCAAAATACAATTTCGAATAAAATTCACTAGAATATAAGTTTTACAAAGCTCTGTCAACAACTATTATAACCGAGGTCTGTGTATTTGGATTGGATTCTCATGCCTGGGTCACGACAATAATAGTTTATCATTCACGCATTGTTTGCTTTATAGATAGGATTAATAATACATATCTATCAATAACATGGCAGACAGTTTCTGGGCATAAATACAATATTGTTTCCAAAGCTCTGACACAGCATTCAGGTGGACAATCTGGTATGTGCGCCAATCATTGCAACTAAAGGCATACGAAGCGTTGTACGTAAATAAAATGTACCATATCAGTTTCTGTACCAAATAAGACTATATAATAAAATCTCTAGACTAGATCACTATAATGAAAATGCAACGAGCAAACGGTCTCTAATTTGTTTATGAATATTAACTTCATGTTTTCATTTGAATCAATCTTCTGGCTGTTACTACTACATAACATTTCCTTTACACAATTAAAAAAGTATTGATTAAGCAGTACAATATCACCTTCAGTTAACAATACATAAATATCATGTATGGTATGGTAAATAGCAAGGTCTGTGGACTACACCTCTGACAAGTTATCACTAGAACCCCACAGCTGCAAGTTCGAATCCCAACCCAGGACCAGATAAACTTCACATGGGAGGAAGTTATCAATCTTGATGACGGAAGGTCGATGGCTCTGTTCAGGTAAACGTCTGAATGATTTCATCGCCGTTAAACCAAAGAGAAAAGGTCCACGGATTGAAAACGAACTTCACATTTTGTTTAAGAAACAGAGGAAGCGGAGTGTCTACTACTAATACATGCACTTTGACTTTTCCACATGTTTTAATTGTCAACATTGTGTGTAATTCTTATTTACGTTGTAGGCGCAGAAATTGCACTTGCTTCATCATTCAATACGATGGTTTATTACGTATTTGGTAAGCATCGATACATCATATATAAGTAAATGTAATATATTTATAGTATGACTATCAAAGTAGGTTACTAACAAAAATGTATCCATTGATCGACAATATTCTACAGAACAGATAAAACTGTAAGAATTTGGCAAACTTTGTCTAAAGGACACGATAGTGTTCTAGCTCCTTTTCTAGCTTCTGTCTCCTTTTGTTTTTGATTGCAATGGATATTGCAGAAATACATTATCGTCGATTTTACATTCGTCAAAGTAAGGAAAATGATCGAATTATATATCTAGACACGAATGCCTAAAAACTCACAATACACATGCGGTATAATTTTATTGGAACCCATACTGTTATACTTTTCTGCATCGGAAATAAACTGTCCGCGACAGTCTTTATCACATGGCATGTGAGCAATGAAATATATACTAAACAAAATAGTTTTATAACAAAAGCTAGTTGAAATATGTACCTAATTTCATTCAGGATTTTGATGACATTGTTGGAGATATTAAAGGTACTGCAAAGGTCTATGGTCTACAGTTATTGAGGAAGGACGATTTCCCCCAACAAGTGAACGGTTTGTATTGTTATAATAACAATCAAATAAGAAACGAATACGCAGAACAATATTTGGTTGTTAGAAGATAAAAAGAATTTGACTGCAACTTTGTTGACTAAATTAATAATACTTTTATAGAATTTTGTTTATTCCTGTTGTCATTGAATATTGGGATTTCATACATGATTTGTAATTCATATCGCTATTTATTGTGAAAGTCATATGTATTATTATCGTACATGTAATAATGGCGGGCGTCATGGCTCATGTTAAAATAGATGATATATAAAATGGATAGACAACGTTGATATTAACATATCATCGAATAGTATCGACTGTGTAAATTTTAAACATGAATTGTTATGGCCTTTTATACATGTATTGATATTACAGACAACGCATAAGTATAAAAGGCTTTGAAAAAAAGTTCTATTCTATTCCACACTAACTAATACAACAACAACGTTTAAAGTTTAATTGGTTTTACCATTAGTATTACAACATAATCGATTTTTACAATCTTTTTTTTTATTTTATTGGCGTATTGCTTTGATCGGGAACCTTAAAATGTATTTTGAAAGACATTTTTAATGCGAAAAAAATGTATTAGTTTCACCTGAATATTGCAGAAATATTTGACGACAATGAATCTAGATTAGAACAAGGACTGATGGTAGATGTGGTCGGTATTTTACGTCATTACCTAGACGAGCATGCGAAAGGACGATGTAACATTGAACCAGCAGACAATACTAGTATTACGTCTATTCAATTCAGAAAAGTACTAGGGAATGCGGTAAGTGTACATGAACCGCTATTGAACGTGTTTGTTGACTGTAACTTTAACTAATCTTATTAAGGAGTATCAGGTAAACCTATATAATGTATCTTGGTCATGTACCTCAGAATTTGGTTTGGTTCCATTGATGAACAGTATAGAAGAAGTATACGTATTTCACATATATAATAGTAAAATCATCGATTAGTTAAAAGTTACGTTCCACATATACATTAAGTCACTGTTTTGGCAATGATTCTTATGCAAACATTGTCATAGTTATGTTTGTCAAATTTGAAAAGAAGTTCTCAGCCATATGGCTCATATAGCTTTTGATTTAATTATGGCGATTATTCCTCTTAGTGCCTTATTTATGCGTTAATTTATGTAAAACTTATTTCTTGACCTGCTGTATATCATTATTTATCCATTCTAAAAGTGTGTACATAGTAAATGTTGGACATATTCAATAAGATTATTTATTTCCAGACCGGACTTGTAAGTATTTAATTGCCTGACGAAATGTTCATTTTATTGTAGTTTTCATGTTTGCCATATTTTAAATGATTGATCATGCTATTGATAATTATATGTAGGTTTATCGATCAATGTGTGAACAGGTCTGGTTATGCATATACCTTGTATATGTTTTATCAAATACGTGTCATCAACAATTTCCTGTAAAATGTCAGCTATGCCATCCTTAAAAGATATGATGGTTTGAACTTACGCCACCGACTCATTAAAAATATCTAAACCAGAAAATGATTTAACGATCTAAAACATGTTTTTTCTTTATTATTTTTAGTGCAAGCATATAATATTTACAAAGATAATTCTTAAAAGTTTACGTACAGGTAAACCAACATTTTTAAGAATGGCATTGCTTAATCAAAGTACTGAAAGTATTCATGGAAACTGAACTTACATAGATTTGCTCTACAACAACCTGAAACGGGAACTAGTTTAACAACTGCATGGCGGGTGTAGATACACGTAGTACTTGGGGCCGCATAATAATTCATGAGCGCTGAGCGTGTGACGGCTTAGGAAAGCTGAACTATGGTTCAGTTTACAAAAAGGCAGGTCTTTAGGGGTAATGCATATTGCGAACTTGATAAAGCTTTCATTTTAAGTTCAATTAAGCAAAATCAGGCTTCTTTTCATTAATAAGGCTCACCTTATAATATCCCGACAATTATGGAATGTATTTCATCATTATTGACAACCAGCCATAACTGCGTTGTCATGACTACGTAATAATACTAAATAGCTTGGAGCAAATATGATACGTTACTACGTCATAACTCGAATATTGTTATATTGCATCAGTTGTTTCATTTTTTTCTTAATGTTTGCTTATCGTGTGTCTCATGCCGAAATGTAATTAACGTAGTCAAAGATTGTAGCATGATGGATTGTTTTTAACTTAAGAGAGTGATGCTAAAATGCATGCACATTGCGTGAGTCATTATTTACTATGACTGACAGACAATAATTCATCATCATAAGAACATTCTCGTGTGGCCCGTTTATGCATAAGTAAGTATGTTCTAATTTACGCATATTCGTAATTGGTCTTTGTGCGGTAAACTATACTCTTTATATATTACATGCAAGTGCAGAATAAAAGTTTTTTGCGGTAGTCACTTTAGAAACTAAAAATGTCTCCGAAGGACACGAATGCCCCTGCTGAGCGCTTAGTCAAAAGGGACCATAACTCCTGTTAAAATTTTTGGATTTCATTATTATACACCATGTTACAGGTTAAACCAAATCCATGCAATACTTCTTAATCTTTCGTTCGGAAACCAAAATTTGAAAAGACGAACAGGGGGAACACTTTATGACCTTCCACCATTTTGAATGGCGGGGGCATAAATAGTCGCTTAAAACACGTGATAGCATAAATAAGAATGGTCACATACTTCATACAATCTCTAGTCTCATGAAGGAATGAAGCAATTTATTATTGTGTTGATATAATCATAAACTAGTATCCACAAGAGGACTCACTCTGGTGATAAACAGTCGTGAATATATAGACATAACATTGCTTGATAATTGTCAATATGTTTGTAATTAAAGACTGTTTATTTAATGTCGGAACTAATACCAGACAGTTTCTTTGTTATGCATTAGGATGGTGAAACCAGAATATATTTGCAAATGATCATCTAACAAATTCACCATAATGAAAATCTGTCAGATTTTGATAACAAAATTCCCTTCAATATATTATCCTTTTAAGCGTTTCAAGTTAACTAGGTAAAGAGTCTAGACTAGTTTGGAATGGTGTTTTCATGGGTCATCTCAAATTAATTCAAAATTGATTTTAATAATGAGGTGATCTCAGTAGTAAAATAAAGGAAATAGCACAAAGATAATATTGAAAACCGGCCAGAATAAAGTGGTCTTTGAAGTAAGGTTGTCTTAATAAAAACAAAAGTGGTTGCTGGTGTATCTATACAAAACCAAGACATTTAAGACAAATTCACACTTTTACTGTAAGTTTAAATCTGTCAGGAACATGCTTCATGCTGGCAAATGCCATTATGATCAAAACGCGCAAATATACGCGCTTGCGAACTTAATGTCAAGTATCAAAATTAATGTGTGCTTTATCCGAACATAGTGTGAAACTGTTATTTCTGAAATTATGCTACTTCGAAATTAATGACACTACAATGTAATATCCATTAAAACGTATTTATATTGTGTCAGTACAGAATAACCAAGTGCCAGGTATGGTGTCAATAGAAACAAACCTACCGACGGCTGCTTCCGCTTTCAATAACATGCGGTCTGTTCCCAGCCTTTTCATTACCATTTTATCGATTGCATGCTTGCATCGTGTTTGTTTGCATTTTGATAACAGAAACAAAAGTCAATAGACATTTTGTTATTGCTAAAATGCATGATGTACGTTCCACATAATTGTTATGATAATGGTTTCCTACAGTATAATTTCCATTTTGGACAGACAGTAATACATCCGTTGTGAATGTAATGCATTTGTATTGTATTAAAAGCAGATTAAGAAATTTGACTATGGTTGGTGAATTTCGCCAAACATATGTTAAAAATACAGAATAACTAAGCAATGTTTTAACTCAGACTCAATCATAGTACTTTTATTAACAATTTGTAGACTTGTACTACACTGTTACATTCAACAATTCTAGAACTCTACCAAAGGTATGCGAGGATGACTGCTTGTGTTGTAATATTTTTATTTTTATATTTTAAATTATATTTTGATTTAGAAATCATGTCCAAGTTTTTAGTTTAACCCTTTGTTATATAAAACCTACAGTTTCATATAAAGTCCTTTCTTTTTTTTAAATCATTTATTTCAGTCCACTGTAGTACGTTTACCTACATTTATATAATTTCACAGATACACTTGCAGGGGTCAAGGTCATTGCAAACCTTATAAAACATCAAAACGGTTCATTGCGTCATTTGAAAAGATTCCATTAATATGTAAATGTAAAATGTAATGGAATTAAGATAATTTGGTAGGACCCGGCAACAAAGTGGCGGCGGCAAAGAACGGAATGTATAAACAGCTTCAATCATTTCAGTTACAACCATACAGTGGAGCACTGGGCGTTTATTATTGGCCGAAAGATCGTCTTGAGGAGACATCAAATACTCGTCAAGAGTATGCTATACCGTTATATCGAAAAATCGATAAAAATGAAATGGTAAGCCTTGATATCATTAAGTATGTTACATCAGTGTTTTCTATGTCTCGCCGACATCACAGGAACATGCTTGTAACGACATACTATGACTGGCTCAAACAATATGAATACAGATCATGTTGCGTGCTAACAATGATTCATAGATCAATCTGGGACCCGTTTTATCAACGTGTCGCAGCTATGACAAACGTTGATAAAACGCCTTGGTCGGTCGTAACAGTTAGACTTACTTATTAACATGAAACAAAAATGTTTACCTGAAAGTTGATCAAGACAATACTAGTCGTACTTATCTGTTATTATGTATTTAGTTTGCAGAAGTGATTTTTAGAAATGGTGAGCCAAAAATAAGTCGGATTTTATCAAAGAGTGAGCCATCGGTTGAATATGCATTCAAAGGAAAGACGTTTGACGTCATAGCGAAGCAGGTTGGTAAAAGAAATAATACTGTCAGTAGTAAAACTTACACATAATGTGGTAGCATGGACCGTGCTTGTCCAGGCATTTATAACTATGTAGTCTGTGCAATAAAACATATTTTCCAGAATATAACCTTTCCAGCGAATCAGTTTTAATAACATTGCATGTTTTATGCATTGGGTAGTTTTGGTGTTGATCGGCTTTGTGGAATGTAGAATTTCGGGGAGGGTGAATTATGTGTTTTGTTCTAAAAATCCTATTTTATTTACAACTCTCTTCATATTCTTCAACCATAACAGGACGAACCATTTGTTATGAAAACCGCCAATGGTTATGAGGGTTTCTGTGTAGATGTGCTCAAAGAACTGTCAAAAACGATGGATAACTTTGAGTACCGCATCTTTGAACTTGATGATGAAGGAACGGCACAGAATGGCAAGACAACGGTATGGGACAGAATTATTAATCAGCTGAAGGCTGGGGTACGTAGTATTACGTTTAAGAACTATTTTTGTCCACTGTAACAGACCAACTTACTAGGGACAATATTGCGTCGATGAAGCAATTTTTACGAATTTAATGTGTATTTTGGCAACTCTTAAACTCATATGCGTTTAACAATTTATTTTGTTATTGATGTTTGCTATTTAAGACAGAAAATAGGTTGACAACAAAGACTTTGCATTTATTTTCTTTTGCATAAAATACCTTTCGAGCTAGTAGTTTGTTCAGTAAACATTAAGTCATTTGAAGACTTCTGAAAGTTACAGTCATTAAAGAAAAAGTGTTTACCCCGGAAAATTTCAATAACCTTATTTAAAACAGCATGCTGTCTTAGATTTCTCCACTTCAATTGTGAGCATAGCCAAATCAGTTTAGGAATGGTGGTAATTTTGGCAAGTACTGATATAATGAACAGTACGATGTTTCCTTTTTCAGAATGCTTCTATGGCTATTGGTGCTTTTGCTGTCACAGCAAACAGAGAAGAAAGAATTTCGTTCTCTTACACGATAATGTCTTCATCTGTCAGTTTGTTATTACAACGTTCACCAGATACTACTAACTACTTTCAGGTAACTAACATCTACATCTGACAAGTTACATCTCGATTGACCTTTGAACCATTCGATTGTGACTTGGATTTAATAATTCTCAAGATATTGAGTTCATTATTATGTTTGGCCAGGTTATACGAAGCACATGTGTCATTGTCAATCATTACGGAAAATTGAG
Source organism: Lutraria lutraria (assembly GCA_964023205.1). Classification (NCBI taxonomy): domain Eukaryota; kingdom Metazoa; phylum Mollusca; class Bivalvia; order Venerida; family Mactridae; genus Lutraria; species Lutraria lutraria. The sequence continues at coordinate 12,536,486 of OZ026846.1, read as the reverse complement.
GAAGACTAGCTGGTCTTATTTCATTCTTGTCAACCTACTGCTCAAATCACTTCGTAACTATGTTCTCTATCTATACTTATAGATTTAAATACTTTTTATCATCTTCATGAGCTATATTGTGTCTATCTGTGTATGTATTTTTTCAGTTCCTATGGCCATTTTCTCTGTTGTTATGGTTAATGATAGTAGTGTTCTTCCTCGTGGTCGGATTCGGTTTATATTTTATGGCAAGGTTTGATTCTACACAAATTGGATCTGAACAGAAATTTGACTTCCGAGAGAGTATGTGGTATTCCCTTACGGTCTTATTGCAAGGTAGGTGATGGCGATGTGGATGTTAATGTAAATAATGGTAATGGTGATACAGTCTAGTTGACTGATGTAGATGTGTTCAGTGCCAATAAATATCGAGTTATGTCTAATTGGGTTGTAATAGATATTTTCTTTTACTTTTTTATCAAACATAATTATATATGTCAATATTATAAGCTACCAAATAAAACCAAATTCATGTGTGAACAAGTACAAATGTTGCTGCGGAGACAGCAATTGGGAAGCTCCGCGCAAAACAATGCGTGTAAGCATATGAAATTGTAGTGCTGTCCCTGTTCCTGACCGTTTACTATTTAGTGTCGTTTTATTTAAAAACGGTGTCGTGATAATAACACGTCGTTTTATTTACAAACGTTGTCGTAAGAACAGCACGTCATTATATTTACAAGCGGTCTCGTGAGAATAACACGTAGTCGTTTCAGGATTCAGGGGTGAAGGGGAAAAAGTGGCCAAGAGGATAAAAATTGCCAGGACTGTATAATTTGATTATATTTGAAAACAAAGAGAAAAAGTGGCCAGGAGGTTAAAAACTAGCCAAGAATGTATGGTTTAATTATTTCTGAAGGCATTTTTAGGGGAAAAGTGGCCAAGAAGGTAAAAACTAGCCAAGAATGTATGGTTTAATTATGTCCGAAGACGTTTTAGTCATTCAATAGTGAAATAGCAATAATATGTGTAATGCACAATGTCAATAAAGGTATCTTGTCTGCAAGTATTCACCAGGAATGTATTTTTGTATAGTTGTACATATTTTAACTTAACAATACTAATTTATGACAAACAGTACAAAATAATGAGTAGTAAAAAATGATATACGCGATGTTCAACACCTGCTCGAGCATTTTGTTTTATTGCAGGCACCGCCGAGTATTCACCAGAGACGACATCAATGCGGACAATCGTCGCCTTCTTCTGGTTCTGTACACTTGTCATCAATGCAGCGTATACGGCCAATTTAGCGGCGTTCCTGACTTTACAACAAATAGACAACCGAGTGAAGAGTGTTGATGACATGGCGAGACAGTCTAAAGTAAAATATGGATTACTGAACAACAGTGATCTAATGCAGTTCTTCCAAGAATCAAGGTGTATATTTATTATACTATATAATTTCACCGAAGTATTGGTCCAAGACCTGGCATAGGTTAAAGCACATTTAATTTACATTAATGATAAAATTACATAATTATAATGAAATGAATACATGTTTTCGTGTTAGGTAAAACATTAACCACCGATAATTATATAATTGAAATATTCCCACGTCGCAAAGGTGTCATCTCCGCCTTTCGAATTTCACAGTGGCGCTTTTGTATTGTCCACGTCCCAACTACCGAGCCAAGCATTATTTCCAGAAAATCACTGGAAAAAGGACAGACAGATAAAACATGAGACGTCGCAAGGAACAGTTATTTGAAAACAAAACACTGTGGAACCATATGTTCACATATTTGCGTTCAAACATAATGTAAGCATTTCCCAACGCATATTTTGTCTGCACATTCGTTGTTCCTGTTTACAATCTGATTAACATATCTCCACAGGGAAGATCCATACGAACGGATGTGGGCTTTCATGAAACTTAACGAACAAGTGTCCTTGCTCAAATCACGAACGGATGGGTTACATTACGTCACGAATGGTGTTGAAGATGGCGACTATATATATCTAGATGATGACGTCATTAACAATTATTATGCCCAGAAAATGTGCGAAGTCGAATCCATTCAGCAGAACTTTGGAATAAAACATTTCAGCATGGGTTTCCCTAAAGGCGCCCCGTATCGCAGTGATATCAATCGGGCATTGTTGGCACTAAAGGAAGACGGAACGCTTGATAGACTGAGAGACAAGTACGTATGTACATGTATTTCGTTCAAATTTTCTGCTGTGGCGGTCTCCATGGTAACTCATATATAATTGATATATTACGAACATTCGAAGTTTCAAGATATATTTAATTTTGTAGATATAATATATATTTTAAAATGTTGCTAGTTCTGTGAATGACTTCAAATACACTTACTGATTGAAATTTAATTTGGTCACTGAAATTTCTAGTGTTTGCTAATAATTCAAAAGGTGCGAAGTAAGGCTATGATAATCTACAAGACAAGTCGCTTGAACCAGGTCATGCCACAGGTTAAAGCAAACCTGAAACTTAATTTAAATGCACACCATTTAATATCAATGAATGGTGCAAAAAAACATATACTAATAACACCAAACCTTCGCAATAAGTTTTAATTTTCATTTTGGAGTTGCGTACCTTGACTAAAATGATTTAACGTATACTTCTTTTTAGGTGGTGGATCAGTAAATCTAACTGTACAAAACAAATATCCGGTGCAGGTAAAAAGGCTAACTCAGCATCAGAGCTTGACATCTCCAACATGTTCGGCGTGTTCATCGTCTTGATTGCATTCACGGTCCTCGCTGTCCTCTACGAGATTGGTGTCTGTATCTTTAAATTTGTCAGTGAAAGAAACCAGAAAAAGGTTATTATCGTAATTTAGTTGGTAAGATATCGGAGTTAAACATAAATCTATTTTGCATTTATTAGTCTCATGGCCGCTGCATTAAATGAAATAAAGTCCGATGCGTGATTTTGGATTTTTAAAATGTTAGATCGCATAGTTGCTTTGAGGAATTTAATTACACAAAAAGATGAATGCATGTACATGTAATTCGTAAGTGGTATCGATACGAGAATCAAGTCCGTTTTCTCCACTATGGTACTAGTTAAAAAGTGAGATTAAACATACATAACAGGCACGAGTTATCATTGTTAGATGCAGTATGACATATGCAAGTTAGTTATTGTAGATTCCATCATGTACTTGGTCATCGATATTGGTTGCGCAAATGTTCATTTGCAGCACAGCCAATGTAATATACGTTATCTATAGGCGTTTCTTGAAAGTTTATTTCAATGCAAATCAAAGGGTCATAGACCCACAGCGAATACTAATAGTTACAGGGTTTGTAACTGACCACCCGATACGGGATATACGGTTCTGTGGAAAACCATATGTGGCGAGACCGATCGGGTCAGTTATTAACCCTGTAACTATTATACCACGAAGACTACCTTCCTCCTCATAATTTACAATAAAAGTCTCCATTACAAACCTAATATTTAAAATAAATGTTATGATTACAGACCTAATATATTCTGGTAACATAATATAGGATATATTAGGTCACCACGTGACGTCAAAACATCCAATGACAGAAGAGTATTTTGTAGTAGGCGTGATATAAAACATTACACAATAGATACAGTGTCGGGATTCATTCTAAGGTACTCCCCTATCAAATAGCTATTCATGCTTCATGAACTATTCATGAAGAATGCATGAATAGTTCAAGAAACAATCATAAATTAGTAATTATCGACAATAATACACATGCATTTGCGATGAAGACGTTGTGGTTGATAAAACTTTTGAAATCTTTTCAGAATAAAGCAAAGAATGGTGAAGTTGAAGAAAAACCACATGAAAATAGTGTTCAGTTTTCGGTAGACGAAGAAACAGTTAAAAACTAAACTTGTATTCCAAGTGTATGCTCCGTGTGAATATGATGCTATTTTAGATTTTACGTTACGACACAATTTAATATTTGAAGCGGGTGAAGTGTTTAATAGTTCATGGGATAACAGTATTCAACAGTTATAATGAACATTCGTGGACCATTATTCTTGTTATACGCCATGACTGATCACATAAAGATATGTCGTTTGTAATGTTAAAAAATAATTCCTAAGTGCGTCGACTTGCCTATTAAAATGTGTATTGATATTAGTTAATTAGGTTGGTCCTAAAAACATGTTGGATTGTAGTTAAGCGAATGGCTCATTCAATTATGCTCCGATTTAAAATAGTTTTCTTGGGGGGATCGATTTAAAATAATGTTCGGTCTATAGTTTAGCTTTTCGTTTTCAATACAATACATTCATTAATGTTCTGTTAGAAAACTGGTCCTTATTTTAAATGCGCTATTATCTGCACAACCCCTCCCCACCTAAGTATAAAATCCATAAATCAATGTACCGCTTTGACGTTAGGGCTTTTATAACGGGCATTGTTCATACAAACGCTCGTACAATTTTGAGTATTTTTCAAACTGCCTATACTTGTAAATAGTAGTACGAGTACATATATATACGATACAGACGCTCTTTTAACTGCTAAAGTTTCAATTTACTCTCGTAATGATACTCGTATATGTTCTTATTTTCATGTCGTTACTTCAACATTCTCTCTCTTATAAAATGATACCATTGTAGTAAAGTAGACTAATGTATCAGTGATTATATGTTTTGCTTATCTCTTTATACGTATATTTGCACTAAATCAATCCATTTGAATTCTACATGTATAAATTGTAATGATTTCATGGCGTGATCCTGTTCGTCATTTTGATGATACAAAATAATTCCGAAAATAAACATTTTTAAATCAATAGATATTCATACTATGATTGTAGTATGTTATATATTTACTGATACAATACAAGAACGCATTAATATAATGTATGAATGAGAGCAGTTTCATATGATCATGTAAACTATGGTCCGTGTCACATTGTTTATGTCTTTTTCTTGACATAATTACCAAGTACATGAATTATAAACATAACATTCTGTGTATTATCCTAAATAATAATAAAACAAGACTTAATAATGATCAGGCTCTGAACATTGCTCAAATTCAGGTTCAGACTCTCGGAATGTACCGTCCTTTATCCTCGAGTATTCCGGCATGTCAAACGATGCTGTCCGATCAAAGAAGTTAAAAGGTCTCAACATGAAGCCAGTTTCTACTCGAACTGTCATCGGCATGTCTTCAGTTGTAGGAATATGAAGAAAGCCAACTGTGATCCAGTTGACTATGTCATCATCCAGGATATGTTCGCCATTTATCTGTTTATCTAAATGAGCTTTTGGTTGGTCCATTCTATTGATGTCATAGATTGACGTCAGAGTCTGTTCCGTCTCTTTCCGTTTGGTTACACTACAGTGATACTTCGTAAATGATAAAGCGTTAAGTAATGGATGCTGCTTTAGCGCTTGGTCACCTTAAATAAACAAAAAAGGAAATATTCAAAAAAATATGTGAGAAATAAGTAGAACTCGTTCTGGTTCCAGCATGTACAGAAGTTGTAACTAAGGTAGTGTGCGACCTTTCCTTGACGTCATGGATCAAAAATCGAATTTTCCCCGATTGTTCTAAAATTTTGCACAATGATAGTATAGTATGTTCTCCGTTTTTTGTTCGTTTTATTTTTTCTGTTTTCCTACCCGTTTTCTAGCAACTCAACGTCTAAGGTCAGCGGTGTAAAACAGACGTTTTACATGCAAATTTGGTTCAAACATACCGCTATTTTAATTTCAGATACACCATCTTCAAACTCTCTTTTTGCGGAATAAGCTCATATACGTTTTAATGGAGTTTTGCCGTCATTGTTTTCCGAGCGGAACGTTAAGCACTAAAACTACGTCCGTTTTTTCACCCGTTGTGAAAAATAATGCGCGATGACATATCATTTTTGGATTTTATAATTGCTTGTTAACATCTCAGCAATATCAACATGCGATTTATTAGTTGATTGAATATACTTCCGTTTACCAAAAGTACACTGAAATATGGTTGGGGGTCAAAATTACTGGTGAAAAAGAGGACGTTATTTTAGTGCTTAACGTTCCGCCAGGAAAATAATGGCGACAAAACCCCATTAAAACTTATATGAGCTTATTCCGCAGATAGAGAGCTTGAAGATGGTGTATCTGAAATTACAATAGCGGTGTGTTTGAACCAATTTTGCATGTAAAACGTCGATTTTACACCCCTGACATTACACGTGGCGTTGCTAAGAAACAGGTCCGAAAGCAGAAAAAATAAAAAGAACAAAAATCGAAGAACATGCTACACTACCATTGTGCAAAATTTCAGAACAATCGGAGAAAAATTCGATTTTTAACCCATGACGTCAAGGAAAGGTCGCATACTACCTTAAATCTGCACATGTACATGAATCATGGTCAAGTTAAAATATACACCTTACTCAACAGTTCTGACGTTTAAAGGGGCATACCCTACAACTGACAAACATTCTGTGAAAGTGTAAAAATGTGTTAGATGTATATGTAAAACAATATATAATGGATAATTGCAAGAAGAACTTGGGTCATAAAATGACTAGTTTAGGTACAAGCCGCAAAAATCATAGCTATGAATAATAAATCACTTCCACCCAAAAATTGTACAACAAGTTCCAGAGAGTTTCCGATCTATTATGGAAACTAATATTTTTGTGATTTTATTTTTAATTGGATGATTTTTTGGCTGAAACTTTCTTCGTCGGCTTTTTTCTTTACAAGCTTCTAATTAATCATCATTTTGCCTTGATTCTAGATGCACCAAGTTGTAGGGTATGCCCCTTTAAGGACTTCTCTATAATTGTGGATGTATACATAGAGAATCAAAATTCCTCCTTTTCGAGTAGGAATCTGAAGCACATATCCTATTAACTTAATTACCGCCCGCTCGGCTCAGTTTGCAGAGCCTTTGGTATAAGGGCCTCGGGCTTGTTTGTACGAGTGGTTGAGGCACATGCTCGCTATATGTCTTTTATGTAAGTAAAACTGCGTCTATTGTCAACAGCCTTCAATACTGGTACAGATTTCAGAGAAACTTATATTATAGTTAACAACCAGGCGCATCTAACTTAACAAGTGTAAACCAAAATAATTTAGTGTCTGTGAAATATTCGTGCATGTTCCTCATTTATACATAAAATGTGGGTGTACCAGTTTCCTTAATAAGTTATGCCATTTGATCATACATAAAAAGAAGAAAAATAAAAACAAAAATTATCGCATTATGTGTATGTGGCATTAGTGATTATAGACGGGACGAATTAACTGAGTCATTTAGTAAAATTGAAAAATACATACCTGTTGCCAATGGAACGATCTGGTATCCTCTCTCTACTCCCCATTCATTCTTCTCACGTTCATTGACCACTAACATGAACCCCTGATTAGCTGGTGCCTTTATTCCCCTTTCGGTATCGACCTTGTTCCATTCAACGTATCTGGTTTCGTTGTAAATGAAATATTCTGGCTTTTCCTTAATACTTGGCTTTTGAGTTTTCAGTGCTTCTAGCTGAGGTCCAGCCTTCCAATCAACTATTTGAAATGTATTATTCTTATCAATAATGTCAAAGTCAACTTTGAAACCGAACATATGATCGTGTATCGGACCAGTCATATATTCGCCCAGCCTGTAGCCGAATGCGTCCCTTGTTTTATCGGGAGAGTTAGGATTTGTTTCATCCCAGAAAGCAGCCTGAATGTAGCCACTGGCTTTTGCGTAAGTAAATATTTTACCGTCGAGATGAAAGTGCGTTTCAAATGTATAGTCATAATTGCCAACGACGACAGGTGTCCGAACTACGAGATGACGGCTTCTCATTCCAGCCTCGAAGGAATAAGCCACATGTCTCCAAAGTGCTTCTTGGCCATCCGCTTCAAAGATACATATAGATTTCATATCGTATGCCTTCTGTGTAACATGCCACCAGAAAGACGTATTCAGAACTGTGCCATGTTCCGGACAGTCGATTCCGGACATTATATTCGTTGGGTAATCGCCTCCCATTATTCCATAAGTCGCATCGGCATATATTATGTTGTTTTGTGCATGAGAATCAGTGGCATAATTAAGCGATATATCATTCAATGCATGCTCGTATATTATTCTTTCATTTCTAAACATAATATTAAACAAAGCTGGACCTCGAATTTGGCCGCCACTTATTTCAAAATTCCAATCCATCCATTTTACTTGTGTTCCATGTACTTCATACCTAGGTCCGGTTGGATAGTACGTTCTTGGTCCTTGTTTGTCAGCATTCTGGCGAAGAGGTTGTTTACTGTCACGTTTTGGGAATACCCGGTCAAACAGGGTATTCCTGAATCCCTCTGGCAGTTTTACTTTTCTGACCGAATCATTGTTATAGGCTGACATAAGGTCATTAGCAGTTTTATAGGGACCCTGGTTTAAATAGTGGAAGTCGTACGTGTACCATTCGGATGTATTTGTTCCAGGGTTGTGGACTGAGCCGCTTAATGGAAGCATGTGTATTAAATCTGTATCCTCTGGATGTCCGAATCCATTGTACGCAATTACCCATCTAAAAATAAACAATTTAAACTTTATTCGTTTATTGATTCCTCAAATATTCGCATGTGTAGTAAAATAAGTTTGTACATCAAATTGCAACCAAAGTCAAATAACTGTAATTTAAAAGGATAAAAATAAGATTATCAAACCCTTAAGTCATATGGCATTATTTTGATGGATAATTATATTGCAGGAGTTCAGGGGATACTGAATGAAAGAACTTAGAGGTCAACATTTGTGCTTTATTCTCACCGAGTGATTTCCATGTATTAATTAGTCGTTTATTTGGCTGACACTTTAAACTTATAATTATGTGCTCAAAATTAAACAAACATAAATATTTCAATCATGAATGTATTAAATCAAATAATGTTCTGATTAAAAAAATATCTTCAAACTTACCGTGTTCTTCTAGTTGTCCCACTAGTACTGGGTGGTCCATTCAAGAAATTGATGAAAAAGTCTTCAGGAAACGTTGCCCCGTCGAAACTTTCGCGAATCAAAGGATCTAGTGTAGCCAAATCCGGCTTTAGAATATCCGTCATCGCAGCTACCTCAACGGACTCATAAGGTCTACTGTTAAAATGAACTTCTCCAGGACTCAGCAGTTCTTCGGCGGTCATAGTCGGTTCGCCCAGCGGTCCAACTTTGTATTCCATTATGTCAGGAATCTTGGCTGCTCCACGTTGGACAGTTACCTGTGCGTACCGTTTAGGTTTAGCACCATTCCCGTCCAGATAATCGAGGGTTTCAGCTTTATTCGGGGGATGTATCACCTGGTACAGAATGAAAGTCTGTGATAAATTTGTCGGTGCTTCTAAAGATGCTATTATGCCATTATACAGCATGTACGACGCAACTTCATTCATTTCTTTCAAAGTTAATGGTGCGAATACATAATTCTCATATTTTGTATCTTTAACGGGATTTTTAAACGGACAGTCGTTAGGATTTTTTATTCGCCCAGAGGATGCTTTGTGTGTAGTAGACTCTGGTTTCCTCGTTGTCTGTAAATCATTTCCGACTTGTTGGTTATTTGTGACGCAAACTACTGTCTCTTTGTCGTCTGGTCCTCCATGGTAGGCATAAATCCCGATAAAAAGTCCGCCCGCTACCCCGAGAGCAAACAATGATACCGCAAACAATTGAATCCAACATATATTCCGTGCACGTGCTTTGCTAGCTTTCATACCGCTTGTATTATCTTGTAAACCATCCATTGAGTATCCGTTTTTCTATAGCTGCTTAACTCCACGAATTCAGTTCCTAATACTTTTATCAAAACTATAAAAATCTCTTTGACAGTTATTTGATGATTTCTTCTCAAAATTAATAGCATAGAGACCAAACCCTTTGCGAGTTAAGTGTGTTTCGATTCTTGGAATACCTCAAAGACCAAGGCTATCCGGCGTATGTGGCTTTTTACATATCATACGTTTATTTATACCATTGTGACTCAATGATAGTGTCGTCAACTGAAGTATTTCTGCGCTATGTTACAAATTAACTCTTTGCAAGCACAGTGTAAAAAATCTGGGTTTACGTATGTCGAGCCTTGAGCCAGGATCGTGCTGCGATAACCCCTTGTTCTACGATCCATGCACTCTAGGTACAGTGCTATCATTTAGCTGTCGTTAACAAGGTATTGTAAATAATCTACGATCTTACGTCAATGTCCATCTTTATATCGGACTTCCAACGAACGTAATTAAACTGTTTAGGTTTTAAGACGGTTATTTTAATGATAGTATAGATAAATTATATCGTTTATCAAACAAACCCATACGACACAGCTATGTGTCAATAATGTTATATTCGGATAGTAATGCTGTGTCGACTTTCTTTTTTTAAAAAAACGCCGCACCACATTTGTTGTTCTGTTTTTACTTTTTAAGTACAGGCAAACATATGACAAAATTGCCACCAATGGTAAAGAAGAAATATGGTCTAAATGTTTTAATTGCTTAATGTTGTTTTAACGTCTATTTTAAATAATTTATCAATTATTGTGAGACATTTGTTCACTTGACAGCATTTACTCGTATTTACAATAATGATTAAAATCACTAGCCCCTTCGAATACCATCTGGGACGTTTCAAATTTTACATGTGAAGAAGCTCTGGTGTACAGCTAGGGTCTTCCTTCACCAGATAAAACTGGAAAATTACCCAATATATAGACATTTAAATGACTTGAGGTTTAATTGTATTATGATCTAGGTCAGTGGATATTAATCGGTCTCCTGGTGTATATTTGTATAATTCATATACCAGTACATGCAAAACGTGTTGAATGAATGCTTTAAGCTTGGCAATCAAGCAATTTATTCATTTTTGCATTTTTTGACCCTGAGGTCAATCAGGAGTTGAATCCCTTTGAATATTTTGTGTTAGGACAAAGTAACATCAAGGCTACAGAAACTCCCCATGTAAATCTGTGTCACTGAACGGTTGTCATATAAAATTGTGTCACTGAACGGTTGTCATATAAATCTGTGTCACTGAATGGTTGTCATATATATCTGTGTCACTGAATGGCTGTCATATAAATATGTGTCACTGAACGGTTGTCATATATATCTGTGTCACTGAATGGCTGTCATATAAATAGGTGTCACTGAACGGTTGTCATATAAATAGGTGTCACAGAACGGTTGCCATATAAAAATGTGTCACTGAACGGTTGTCATATAAGTCTGTCACTGAACGGTTGTCATATATGTCTGTGTCACTGAACGGTTGTCATATAAATCTGTGTCACTGAACAGTTGCTGTATAAATCTGTGTCACTGAAAGATTACCGTATAAATATGTGTCACTGAACGGTTGCTATATGAACATGCGTTACTGAACGGTTGCTGTATAAATCTGTGTCACTAAATGCTTGTCAAATAAATCAGTGTCACTAAACGATTGCCATATCAATGTGTCACTGAACGCTTTCCATATAAATAGTGTCACTGAACGCTTGTTATATAGATATGTATCACTGACTTTTATTTCCATGAGAATATTTTAAATAAGATTTAAACAATAGTTGCATACAGTCGAATATGTGTTTAAGACCGCTTGAAAATAATTTAAAACCAACGGCTTAAAAAAGAATCGTTTAATTTCCAGTACAAACACTTGCCATTTTAACCCCTGGGTAAAGGCCGCCTATAAAAGACCACCGTCAGTTAAAACTACATTATAAACGGGGTTGACAATAAATATACGTACATAATGTATATCATATACATGTAATAATATTAGTATCAGCGTATTTCATTACACAGTTGAATGTAATACGAACATATCGATGTAGCCAATGCTAGATTGCTTCAATGTATATCTTTTTTAAAAGATATGTTCTGTTCTGTTCAATGTATATCTGTTAAGTACAAAGTTAAACTATCATAGCTAAATAACCCACGCAGCTTGCCAAACAACGGTAAACCGTCGTAATATGCCTTCCACAAACAACTGACATTTGTATGGAACGCCACAGCTGACATTTTATTTAATATGGTCGACAATGGGACACAAAACTAAGAGATGAATGTAAGTCAACTGCTTCGGCTTTCTATATTTTCGTTTGTCGGATAATCCATATAGTATATAAGGTATTGATCTCATATTTAAAAAAGTTGAGTCAAATCCTTTTTAGATCTCACGGTGTGTTTTGTCGTCTATTTGTTGTAGATCGATCACGAAAACTTTATCTTCGAGATATTAAACTCCGGATATTCATTCATTTAGAGATAGGGCACATAAACTGCTCCTTATCAGTCTACCACGTGTTATAAAACCAATAGATGTACCTGACAAGGCATATTTTAATCTTAGACATAAACATGTTGAAATCACGGTATGATATAATGTATCAAGTACCCTAAGAAGCGTTTTTAATAAAATCCTTTCTGATAGAGGCGCACCAACCCCTACAGTTGTCAGCTTTAACGGCGAAGAAAGACCCCAGGTGTACACATGAATAGACCCACCGACCTTCCGTAAGCTAGCAGGACAACTTCCCCACATTGGCTGCCTAGCAGCGTGAAGTTGGCAGCCTAGCAACGTGAAGTTGGCAGTCTAGCAACGTGAAGTTGGCAGCCTAGCAACGTGAAGTTGGCAGTCTTCATTTTGTCCCGAGTGAGATTCGAATTCTCAGCGGTGATAGGCTAATGATTACTAGCCAGAGATCATAACCACTCGACTACGGAGGCACCCTATATGAATTTGAATTTATTGATATGGGAAAAAATAATACAATGAAACACAATTTCTATGTAGTAATGGTTAAATGGTTAAAACTGTTCATATCTCGGTAGAAGGTCGCATTTTCTTATTAATTTTCAACAATCCTAATTCAATATTTTCAATGAAGATCGATAGAAATACATAAATATTTTAGTAAATGATGAATTCACGCTGTGCATGAAGTAAATTAAGATTATAACACAGCAGCTGATGTATGTGAACTGAAATGAAGATATATGCACAGTGCTTTTGTCCGGTTGAACGTCTGTGATAAAATATTTTATTTAGTTTTCATCTTTACTTAACTGTATTTATTTATCTGTTGTTAAACGGCCCATTATACTGCAGTGATCACTTTAGGGCCGCCCCACACTGTAAAAATGAGTGTTTTTGGTACTCTGAAAGTAATGATAACAAAGAACGAAACTTTGTGTAAGGATGTAATTTACACACAATCTGTGTAAATATATCCAAGAAAGAAAACAAATATTTGCACCAGATTAAGGAAAAAATACAATATTGTTGTGTTTTTTATCATTAACACTAACTGGACCATGTCACGTTTCCTTGTGAATATGCACAATGTATGTGAATTACGCCGTACTTGGCGTTAAATAACATTAAAACAGGTTTATGATCTACATTGTCTAATGTATTTTCCCAAGACATGAACTGTACGTCAAACAATATTCAAAATTCAGTTAAATTACGTCGATTAACATTTGTTTATTCCATATACATTTATATCCATATTTATTGTGCTTGACGTGCTCTGTCCGTGGGATCCGTACTTCTGTATATCGATTAAACATCGAAATACAAAAATTCCAAAAGTAACACTATTTGTAAGTAAATGTCAAGATAATTCACAAATATCGTATGACGTAAAGACAATCAATCCACATTCCAAGGCACCCCGTCAGCGCAGTATGAGCGCCGTGAAAAGCACAGTGCACGCAGTGGTTTGCGCTTCGTCCTGTATTAAGGAAGGGAGATAATCTGTTCTCTATGTAAGTATATACACCAACTCAGTAGTCTCCCTCTATATATAGTTATTTATACATTTTTCCGAATAGTGTTCTGTTATACATTGCTTTTATCACTGAAATGAATTTTTTGTATTTATACGTGTATATAATGATTAACTTTAATTTTATTTTACGTCCGTTTTAACAGTGTAACTGTCAGTAGATAGTTGTTTCCTAGTTAGTGTTCAGTGTCAACTTCTCTAGGTTAATCATGCCAATCAACTAAGGATAACGATCTGTTTTAGAGGAAATATTCTCAACCAAATTCACCTTCGAATGGAATTCATGAAATCATATTTTTCCTTGAATTGTTCTTGCATACGTCATGAATAGTTCAGGGAACACGTGTCTCGCATCGGGATCGAACTCACGAATCCGAAGTTCGTAGACTTCATCGGTCGCCTTATTGAGTCAAATATGTTGCTCAAGAGAGGGCCGCTCTGAAGAAGTCGTACTGTAATCTTCTTTTTCGTTACTGTTTGTGAAATCTCGCCACTCTAATCTAACCGTGTGTTGGAAATTTTTTACAATAACCCTCGATGGGTCTAACTTTTGCATACATATGATTTATGTGATGAGAAATTAATTCTGGGGAAACACTAATTGTCTGTATGTATGATTATATGATAAACTAGTTGTAATATTGTATGCATAATTTTGTTAAACTGTGATCAAACCGGTTCTTTTATCAGTATTACGTTGTGTATTATACACTGAGTGTGGATTGGGCGAATGAACTACATTTGTATTTTGGAAGTAAAGTGTTCTATATACAACGATGGCGAAATCTAATTTTTACCATGGATATTTCCGCGAATGAAAGACAGAAAAAAACGTTTTGTTCACAAGATATCTGCAGACATGAAATAATACATCGTGAGATAGTTTTGATTAATTCCAGAATACGAAGTTCCTCAAGCACAGTTATTCGTCATTTTCAAAATAACTTGTGACCATTCCTAGTTACCAAGATGCTTAACAGCAAACTCATAAGAAAGAAATTTGCTGTTTTTATGTCAGATAGTGAAAAAAGTGTTGTTAGTAATGACAAAGATGTTTTCAAGAACGCTCATTGACAAATACCCCAATTAGAATTTGCCTGATTTTGGAGAAATATGGCGGCAAAATAATAATATGTTATCAAGTTCTGGGATATTGTATCGACGCGGGTTGCTTCAACATTATGATTTATGACGGAAAAGTTATTTTAAACATGCGAATCTACGCGTCGATGGAACAACATGTTTAATCAAATCCTCCGATAGTTTTGATCGATCTAGACTCACAGCGCATGCGCTAGTTTGTATATTTCTCGGCGCTGAAGAGTGTTTGTACTAGATTCAGTTTTTCACAATAACGATGCACATTTGTTTAAAGTTGTAGATACATTTAAAAAAATACATAAAATTAATCATACAGAAGTCTTCAATATTTACTTTAAATAAGATTGGTTCAGCTATTCCGTTTACTCAAACGATGTTTATTTCAATATTTCTACAATTAAACAGGACCAAGCACAAGTGGATATTTATGATATGATAACATTATCAGAGTTTGATTTCATTTAGGATTAATTAACACAGCTGACCTGCGACGTGAGGATATTCCCAGATATAATATGCGCAGTTATATTTTGGAGAAAAATTCCAGGATGTGAACCAGGCTTGTATGTATTTATTTCAACACCGATTTGTTGAAAAGACTTCCTTATGCAATTTGGATTTGATAAATTGAAATCTGCTAATATAATTCAAGTCTCGTCTACAGGAATTAGATCTGCATAATTCTTCTTTTGATAATGTTTGTAAATATGTTTACATAATTATCATGTCACTGGAATCAGTACTATTTGTGTTAGATCTAGCTTTATCTTTTAAATGAGACATCAGTGGCATCTTGACATTAAAGATCATAAAAGCAGCTGAACTTGAATGAAGGCGAATTATTAAAGGATATGTTTTAATCAACAACGAATTATGAGTTTGAATATTTAATTCGTTTGCTAATACCGAACTATGAGTAAAAAATGAATATCCAATAGTTCAGTCCGGAGAAGTTTGGACGTTAAGTTAATGGAATACTAGAAATAGAAATGTATCGAAACAACAGAGCAAGCGCGAATGGCAACAACCACGTGGCGGCAGACACAAGTAATGACGTGGGTATAACAAATATAAATGACGTCACTGTGGAACTAGAGACAGATACTGTCAATGAATTCAAAGACTTTTCTAAATCTAAGATATACGAACAGTTAAAACCTTTGCTTATATGCATGAGACTGTTTGGCTTGTATTTCAAACGGACATGCACAAAGAAAGGAAGAGCTTACATGGAACCTGTCGTTCTATTTTGTTTTGTTATTAATTTTCTTCTCGTTCTGAACGTGATCAGATCATTCACTGTCTACAGATTTGCCGATAATTTTGACAATGTCCTCGTGCAAAAGTTGTTGTTTACGATATGGAGTACTGAATGCACCTTCAAAGGACTTCTTTTAATGTTGAACTGCTATAAACAGAATGGTCTCCCAAAATTCTTCTGTGAATGGGACGCGAGTTTTGGTCACGTGAAACTTGATAAGATGTGCTTATTCATGATGAAGAAATATATATTCTTGGCGTTTTTGTTTATCATCGTTAATTCGGTGGTGTTTACCTTGATTCTGATTTATGTTCCGGTGCTTGAACACATTTATCTTGAGGTAATATGGAAAGATGCATTGACATTCGGAAACCAGCTGGTGTTTAAAATTGTACTTGGAATCTTAGCGGTTTTAAACTCGTCCTCGTCGATGTTCCCGGTGTCTTTATTTGTAGTCCTTTCATTTGCAATCGGTAAAAGAATGAAGAAATTCACGGACGAATTAACAATTTCCATTGCTCAGGAAGATTTCCATGGTAGAATTGAAGATTTCCGATTACGTCATCAAAACTTGTGCATGTTGGTAGACATCTTGGATCACGTGTTTGCACCGATGATTGCGGCTGTTTATTCTGCGAATATTCCAATGTTCTGTCTTGTACTGTATACCATGGTTACCACGATAGATATTCACATTTCTCTTGTGCTGATAAACCTTTTCTGGCTGTGTTTTATCATGCTTCAGATGACGATCGTGTCCGTCACAGCTGCATGGGTGAACGTTATGGTCAGTATACTAAATACATGTATGTTATATACACATATACGATTAGACGTAAGTAAAATACCTCGATCAATGTCCATAGCTTGCGAAGAATATATTATTGTGGGTTGATAGGTTAGTATATATGCAGATTTGTCGAAGATGGTATACCTTTCAGTCTCATATACATTGTTTGATTGAGAAAAAAATAGAGACGAGTACCACAATCTAACTTGTGATAATGATTAATTACATACAGATTTAATTACGTTTGACAAGATTAATCAATTTCAATTAGAATGTTTTGGCAGTTTGGTCATCGAAGTAAATATTGATGTAAGGCATCTTGTAATTTAATGCTGTGCTCCGTACGTAGTTAGTCCAGTATTTTATAACTAGTAAATAAGTCCAGGTGGTTCATATTGGTACACATTGTTCACGGTGGTCTCGTATCTAAACATTCAGACTAAGAATTGTTGTAGTGCAACTTCCAACTATCAATACTTAAAAGATTGGGATTATAGTAGAAGCTAGGGAAAGAGAACGGAAGACTGGGAAAGACTAGGAATGAGGGACGTTCGGAATGAGAGAGAGAGGGCACAAGTTCTAATCTGATAAGGATCTGGGCAATCTTGGTGTGTAGTTTCTAAACACTATATTAATTTGAGCCTTTAATTTGTGGAGACGATTTACATTGTTAATTCATAGCGTCTATCAGGCTAGCGTGGTACCTTAACATGTCAATCAATGTAATAAATGGCAAATTATCAGACTCTGTGATTTAGAAGTTCACACATTGATGACCACTATCATAGATTATTCATAAAACTGGCATGGAATATGATTTAGAAAAAAATCATGACAGAGGGTGCTACAAGCTTCTAGGCAGTTTAAGTTTGAAATAGTTCCTACCTTCTTATTCGTAATTGAAAGTCATTCAATTAAACAGCCTAATTCCCAAAATAATGTATATTGTACATATAAAAACTTGATAATATCATCTTGCCTTTGCTGGTCGCTACCTTCTGAACATGTTCTATGACTCATGAAATAATAGAATTACAAAATACGTATCATTGGTGTAATTAGAAATTAAAAGTAAGCCTTTCCACTGGCCTATTGGCACGTGTTATATATTTTGACACCTGTCTAGTTAATATAACCTGGTACCCCACATTCGCAAATGAAATTAACTACGCGTAGTAAGACTTCACGGGGTACCAGAATCTAATTTACATAGAAACAATCTGTTATTTGTTTGTATATCAGAATGTATAATCAATCATAATGCATTCCAATCCCACGTGATTTTACGGGTACTTATGTGATGATATGTTATCCATCCAACATCTCCGAAAAAAATCCACTCATTTTTCGCAGATTTTTTATTGCTGTAGAATTATACATTTTCGGGAATTTTAACTTTTTCAAACTAAAATTCTTACACACTATATTTAGCGGTATATTACAATTATATAATCGTTTAAATGTCGTTCTTTTTAAAGTTATTTTTGTTATATACAGTAAATCCTCAAATTAAGACCATCTTTATGACCGAACAATTCGGCCTGAATAGAAAAATGACATTATTAATAATTAAAATTGAGTGGAAACACTGAAAAAAAATCCAAAAATAAGAGATCGTTAAAAAGGGGCAGTCTTGTTGACTCTTAAGTAACCCTGTATTAATAGCTGACAAATGGTATATTCTTTGATTAAAGACATATTAACTGACTGAATTGTATATTCTCTAATTAATGACTGACTGAATGGTATATTCTCATATTAATAACGGATAAATGTTAAACTGATTCCCGTTCCATGTTGCAATGCACCAAAGGCGTTGTACAGGCAAGTCAACGGAAAATGACTGACTGTGCGGTGTGTTACCGGGTAAATGACTGACTGTACGGTTCGGTACAATATAAATGTCTGACAGTATGGTATATTTACGTGTTAATGACTGACTGTTCGATACGTACCTGGATAGATTACTGGCTGTATGATATAACGAGTATTTTTAGGATAAAATCAAACAAATTGAAACAACAGTTACAAGAAGATAATCTTTGCTGTATATTTTCCATCGTATCGCAGTAGCCTGCCGTTATAGAGCATTAGGCCAAATGAATAGTCATCACTTTCCTGGCAGGTGCGCTACTTTATCTAGAATTTTATATCAAGAAATATATGTACTACATTTTTTATCAAATATAATTATATTGAGGCACATTACACAATGATAAGCTTAAGACGGATGTAAGGTAAACACGTGGTATTTAATAAAATCCGGCGATCTTAATATTTTTTCTTATGACTGCACATTCTTAAATCTTACAAAAGTCGCTCATTGGTGTGCGTGCGTCATTAGCATGTGCGTGCTCTGAAACGTGATCATATCACTTTGTGATTTAATCACCAGTAACTGTTGAACATTTTTAAATAAGTTTACTGATAAGCCCAACGAACGGTGAGTGCAATACTGTAGATATCCATCAGTAATTGCAAAATAGTACATGTATTATCGGAAATCAAAACAGCCAATTGCTTCAAGTCATAATAAATTTATATTTTGATCAATCTACGATTTGAAACTCTTAGATGAACCTACCTCAGACGAATGTTATACGTCCCACACTTAAGTGTTATTACATGGCAGACATTGAAGATGAAGACTTTTTAATAGTTTTATTTGTAATCGTATCTATGATTTAACTCAGTATTACAGGAACTGATATTAAGTATATAAATGTAAAAGCGAGTGAAAGAAAGTTTTATCACTTCTAAACGGTAAGCAAGCGGGAAAGAATGGCACAGTACGTTGCACATCGCTATCTTGACTCTAAATTAGATTATGTGTTTTTTACTCGTGATAAGACAATGGCCGGAATTATGAACTGAACTCATAAAATTGTTTAAGAAAGCTGATTCAATGCGTATCATAAAATTAGACAAACACCATACGAAACCACACCAAGAGCTTAGGTTATAAAACTTGAGATAGGTCCCTGAGCTCAAATGTCACATCTTGTCTTTCAAAGTTTCTAAGTTAATTATTTATGATCAGGCAATAATTATGCACGTAAATGAATCCCGTGATTGTTCCGGTGGAGTCCGCAAATCAAATCAAATTATAGCTAATAATGAGTAAATTAGTGCTGGTACTGAATTCATGAAACTGTTCGCCGATATATTAAATGGACCACGAGTTACTAAGCCGTGTGCACGAGATACTAAGTCGTAACCACGAGTTACTAAGTCGTGCGCACGTGATAACTAAAACGTGGCCACGAGTCACTAAGGATAACTAAGTTGAGGGCACGACGCATAAAGAAATCGTACACATGTCACCTCTGTGCCACCGTAGTTGCATACAAAAATTGTTTGCAAATTATTACCGAGATTGTCTAAAGAAGTTGCTATTAACATTACTCGTTTGACTCGATAAATTGATGAGCCGAGAAATACAACTGATCATCTTAATAATGGTTTGTTATAAACGAGCCTTTTTCTCGTGCAGTTTCATATCTAATAGCAACTTTAAGTGGTATCAAGATGGACTTAAATAGCAAATAAAGCTTTAAGAATCTTAGAAATTTCAAACATCAACCTTATCGGATTGATTGTTTCTGAACAAGGACTTTTACCTGGCCAATGAAATTAATGCATTCTAAGACAGGTCTAAGCATCAGCTTAAATAAATATTGATCGATTATTTGAATTATTTACTCTGACATTTTTTGATATTTCATGCTTTATAAGTGAGTTCTTTATTACATGTATTTGAACTGTTCAACGTAGGCCTCGTCTCGGAAATATTAGCCTGGGGGTTTCATTTGTGTCTGTGACAGCTATAAAGTTACACGTCGAAGAGAAACATTGTTATTAGATATGGATAATTTGGAACGATCGAACAAACGGGCGAACATGCGAAGCTTTGTGCGGTGCTTGATCTCATAGACCGTAGATCGGACTGACGGAGAACCACAAAACCTCAACCGCATTATAGCTGCTTAGTAGAATGTGAAATATGTTCCCCAGTACAGAGAATTAAGTCATTTTTTCAGTAGGCAGACACAACGACTTCGATATGAAGATAAAACATTTTGATTACTATATTTTTCTTCCTGAATTGCCTGTTAATTATGTCGTGTCTCATAGAATCGCGTCCACGAATGTAAAGCCTTATCATTTCTTGTTCGAAATTGCAAGAAAATTACGGCATGTCCGTAAAGAGGCTGTGTCGCTTCAAATTAAAGTGACACACTTTCTGTATTCCTGTACTCAGATTTTGTCAAGTCAATAAAGATCAATTATACATGCGATTGTCTTTTCTTTTATCGCTTCTCATCTTCCTAACAATCTGTTAACTAAAGGAATATGCAGTCATTGTAGAAGTTTTTTATCGCGTTAAATGACCTCAGTCAAACTTGTAATCTAAGGCTCCCAAATAATACGGACCCGTTTAAAGGCGGGGTCTATGTACTAGTAGAAGAGTAGTATTTTTGGTGAAGGTAGTATTTGGTGAAGGTAGTATTTTGGAGTGGGTAGTATTTCTATATGTTTTTTCTAAGAATCTTTTTCTTATCGATATATCAGTAATATCCATAGGAAGGAAGAGAACTATTGACAGAATTTATAATAGTTTTATTTCGCGGAATATTGAAGAAAAAAACGATTTCCGTGAATAAAATTTAATTGACCATTTTGCATCCTGTTTAAACGATACTTCCGTTGAGTACAATTTTACTTTCTAAGAAATGTCGATAAGAGACTTAAAATAAACAAAAAAATGTTATTATCGTGATTCTTTCAGAACATGGTTTGTGTTCTTGATCGAAAATCATAAACTAAAATTGAGTTAAACCCGACAGCTTAATACAAAGGTACAAACATCTTGATTTGTTTATTAGATTGTGTTTTGATTTTAATTATGCGTTTATTTGTTCAAGAAATAATGTTTACAAAATTCAAGAGTGTTTATCGTTCGTTGCATCATATGGCGAATGAATTATCACACAGTTCCAGCGGGTATGACAAAACAAATGTAAAAATGCTGTTTTTTTCTGAGTTTCCAGCGATAAGTCGTTGCAAATTCACAGTTAATTGTAAAACGGGTATTTCGTCCAAACTGTGTCTTTTAAGTTTCCGGAGATAACAACGCAAATTCAAAGCTTACAGTTTATGTGAAATTTGCAATCTAAAATAAACATACTTGTTTGGATACATTTGAGACCGATAACGCCCAGTTATAAATTGTTTTGATTAAATGGTTCATGGAGTAATTACCAAATGTTAAATTATTTATAGTTTATGCAACTATTCGGATCTGTTCTAAAATCTCAAAAATATTCAAACCGTATCGTACGCTGAGCCAGTCTATAATGATGTTGAAATCTATTAACACTCAAGAGAAACTAATCCTTGGATTAACCTGCGTAGGAAAATAATAAATTCTCTATCAATGAGAACCGCTATATACTGTTTAGGGCTTATCAGTATACCATAATCATATGATATCACTTCTTTATGATTTACACGCTGAATATGATAGAATTATCCTTTAGTTGGGATCGTACGAACAGGGGCGAGAGGGCTAAGTACCCCAATAATTTTGGCTGCAATGGTAATTTAATGGGGCCATAACTGGACCCTCCCCTTTGTCAGTCATAATTTGAAATAACCCCCTCCCCATTCATCGAAAAGTAAAGGGATTGTTTTGTACTTTATATGATGTTATGTTATGTGGGTCTTGTACTCTGTTATCTGTAGTGTCATGTTTGTCCTATCAGCCCCTGAATGGGGATCCTCTCGGTTCGATTCTTCGACTCAAAACGACAGATTTTACCTTCTGTTTTAGAATGACTTCATTACAGCCCAAAATGAAAATTAATTTCTCAAAATTACGTCCGGTATGTAAGATTGGATTTAGATAAACCTTTTATATTAATGTTCCCTGCGAATAGGGTGTGGCCTAATAAAAAGCATAGACAATACTATGTTAGTTATAAAGTATAAAATAGTATTACACTTATTTCCTCTAAAGCTTGTTTGCATTTAAAACATGATTATCGCATTTACATTTTCTTAATCATACGACTGCTGTAGTTTCGAGCTAATTATTCGCTAAATTGTCAGCGGAAGTATTTATTACTATTGAAAAAACATTTGCAAATAGTACCGGTATTCTACGAAATAAAATCTCAAAAATGGAATATAATTTGAAGCTTAAGATAATTTGATTTATGAGTCTAAATGTAATCATGTTTATACACGAAACACAATGTATGTTCAGTTAGTAAGTGACATTTCTGGAAACTAATCACAATGGCTGTTAATTTGGGCGTATCCAGAGCAATTTCATGTGTGATTATAACGCTGCATGATAATTACGCTTTTAAACAATATACAAATAGTATAATAATTGACCGCTGTAATATGATGTTGTAATAATTATGTTCCTGTATTTTTTCACGTACAACATAATACTATCCCAAATACAATCTTCGAATGACTCATTTTTATTACATTTGCATGTTCGAACAGGAAGTAATTATTGAAGAATAATATAAATGACTTTGTTCAATTGCAAGTAGAGAGCTATTTTGTGTTCGGTACAAAAATACGGCCGAACTTTACTCTCAGAAAAGCACTCGCGTGTAATTCTTGCATTTTATCATCGCTTTCATCATAAAAACATTAAAATCATTGACACAGAAGTAATGCTATGCACATATTTAGTACGAAACAGCAGTACTTGTATCATGAATGGTTGTAATACCGTCGGGAGTCCACACTGACATTTAGTTCATCCATTCAGTCACTGTGATAAATCTGCACTAATCCATTTCTTGCATTAGCAATACACTTTAGGAAAAGTCCCTTGGGTGTTTATACATCAAAGACCATTGAAAATCAAGCATGATTGTAATTATTCTTGCAAAAAAAATCATCCGGGTACTTAAACACTTTAAATTTGATAGCATTTGGTTAATACATTGTAATTGGAAA
Source organism: Lutraria lutraria (assembly GCA_964023205.1). Classification (NCBI taxonomy): domain Eukaryota; kingdom Metazoa; phylum Mollusca; class Bivalvia; order Venerida; family Mactridae; genus Lutraria; species Lutraria lutraria. Next base: position 12,512,556 of record OZ026846.1, on the reverse strand, counting down.
TTTGAATGATGAAGTCTGTAATGACCCTAAGTATTTGGTGCATGTATCGTGTGCTCATAAAATTGAGTCACCCGAAAGTCGTGTGACTTCCGGTATCCATATAAATGCATTTTCAAATGCTCTGCTTGAATACGATTTTTATTCTTTAAAAGATCCACGTACTGTCCGAAATGTCGGCATGCGTTGCTAATCGGAACCAAAATCTCATAAAAAAGGTCGAAATACGATCTGATAAGGTCGTAAAATTTCCCAGTCCAAAGCCTTGCTTCATTTCTCTCTAAATCTTAAGATTATCGGTAAAAAACATCCTGACTAAACGACATAAGATTAGTCCTGTTCTAAACCTAGACAATCTATATTAATAACGTTACTTGAATATAATACTTGTGTATTTATAATTGCCATTCTATCACCAGATGTAAGTCATTGTAATAATTCCTCGATCAGTGTTGTCATGCTGATTATAAATGTATAATTATATTTGTAAACAATTTTAGGATTTGTTTATATGTGCCATGGGTTGTAATCATTATATTTATGAACATGTAGCTTTCCTTGTTAGCTCATTAGGTATAAAAAAAGGCTTGTTTCTGGTTACATGCTCATTAAAACTAGGATAGAAAGGTAGGGACATTTTTTTTAAATTATGTTCCTTGAACGCGTTCGGAAAGGTTAAAAACGAGACAGTTGATGTATAGTTCATTAGCCCAGATAAAAAGTATGTGTTCGTGGGAGAAATTAGGGTAGATCGGGCAACAAGAAACAAACTAATAGTTTACGTCTTATTGTGAACATAATGACTAAATCTACAGCTTGTTCACACTTCCCGAAGTTTGTGCTAACAGATAAGGTTGTATGCATATAATGATGTAATGTCTGTAAAGGCGTGAAGGAAGTGCCTAATTTCCGCTAACCCGACCCACCATATTTTTTCTACTTAGACTTTTTTCCGGTATCGGTCAATTGTTCTGGCCAATAGAATTGGGAAAAAGTTAATACCGATAAAATTACCCTATTTGGGGGGGGGGGGTGTTGGCGTAAACTAAGTACAAAATGTAGATATATTTATGTTTTGTCTATGATTGTATCTTGTGTTTTGTTCTAGGCACATTCACCACTCGAGCATATTTACAGCATACGATTCTCCAGCACGTCAAATGACATACAGTTACAAGTAAGTCTAAAAAAATAATAGTCAAACCTATGTAAGGACATAATGTGGCCTATGTTGACAAGTGGCCTTTATTTTATCAATGATGGGTATTAAAATTGCCTTTATTTACAGAGTCTCCTTTATTCGAACGTGTCCTATATTCGGGGGTGGCCGATAACACAGGTTTGGCTATAATTAAAATTTCTACGATAATTATGAATGAAACATCACCGGTTATTCATGTGAGAAAGATGCAAAAATGATATATACCATCGGTTATATAAGCTTTTATTTTTGGTTGCATGTTATAGGAAATGTTTTCGAATAGTGAAATATCGATATAATGAAGTATGTACTCAGGTCCTTAGAAACCGAGTACTGTATTTATAGACAACCGTTACCAAATTGACCATCAATAATAATATGTGCATTGTTGTGATTTTCATTCAGCTGAAGTGAGTTTTTTTGTCAACGTAAAAACGTGTGAATCGTAAAATAATCAAAGGGACATCTATCAAAACCTATTCCGTAGCACCCTTTAAAATCTAGCAAATGAATTTTTAGTGTGGGATTTCAATATGATTCCCTGTCAATATTTATTCATACTTCATGAACTATTCATGAAGTGTGCAAGATTAGTTCAAGAAAAAATATCTTTACATGAATTCTATTCGAAGGGGAATTGATTGTTCTATTTATAATCGTTGTCTGTTGTTTTTAGATGCTGATGTTCTTGAACCGCTTGACTGGGACACAGGTGGGCTTATCAGCTATGAAGTTATTTGTGATTGATAAACCAACAATACTAACGGTATGTATACTAATTTCCCATAAGTAGTTTTTATGAGAAAATATCTTATTTGGTATTGGTTGGTTATTTGTGTCATTTGCTAGGATTTTGGGTATCTGAGTACTCGGGCAATCACGAATCAAACTGAGAAATCAAGTAAGAATAATCGTCATTGCTGAGATTCGTGGACACAAAAAGTATATTCTTTGTTCTTAAAAGACATTTTCTCTGAATATATATTGTCTTATCAAAGTCTACACTGTCTGCTAAGTGATCTAACGGGATCTTTAAAGAATGGGCCACGATCTTAAAACCAGAAAAGAATGCTGGCACATCATAAATCCATTAATTGAAAGGGATGGACATATAAATTTAAGCCATAGAACCATTCAAATTTATTTATTTCATTATTTCTAATAGAAAATTAAATTTAGCTGTCTCCAAAGCGGCAGTAAGGTCGTTACTTGATGACAAAGGGTTCGTGATTCGATTTGGGGATCGTAAGTGTTGTATGTATCGTGGATCGGATCGGATCGCCACTTACCCAGCCATCTACAGCCCTATCATTTGCAAGTAATTATTCGGTTATTGGTTGGCTGTTGCTTATGACTTTTTCAAATTGAAATATAAACTTATTTGTCATTGGCTGGCTGTGTATGAAATTTGGGATGCTTTTGTTATTGTTGTTATCGACAGGTGTGTATAACATTTCCTGTAATATTCGTTTGTGAAATCCCTTATAATTCGTACTCGCTATAGATTGGTTGAACACTAAAGGCATGTAGGAAGAAGATTCGGGGAGGATGCTTATTTTGGATTTTGTCCTACACCAGAGGATGAATCAGTTATTGTCCCTTTTTTAGCCCCTAACTCCTTTATACGGCGCTGTTTAACGTTAACAGTCTTTTTAATGCATGCACTGATTCTATTTCAGGTTGCAGGAATGATGGTGACTTATTTTGTGCTTTTAATCCAGTTTAAGATGCCCATAGAGACGGACTGTCAGTGTAACATAGCGGGGAAAGTGTTCCTCGGTAATCGTTCTCTTATTGTTTCGCAAGTTGACGTCACGTGATGACCAATAACGTGCTGAGACGTCACATTATAAACTATGCGAAAAAGGGTTTACTGCTTAATAGAAGAAATGGCGATTGCAAAGTGAAATACATTGAACGCATTGCGAATGATTCTTATGAATTTGTGATTCTTATAATTATTTGTGATAAATGCAGTATTTATCCATAAAATACAGTATCATATTGTATTGTATTCGAGAGCACATGGTCAAATCAGTTAGATTATTGAGATACGCGAGAATGGAAGAAGGGAATGATTTGACGCAAATGAAGATTTCGATGAAGATCTACACGTAGTTGCAGTGAATGAATATGTACAATAATTATATTCTCCAATTTACACTACCATTTCATGCGTATTTGTTAGTTTCAATTTACGTAGCCTTTTTATATGTACAGTGTATGTGATTTTCTCGAGTTTACATATATAAAAGTCGATATAAGGGTGCAGTATTTATTGCAATAAAACACCATTTTTGAGCGTTCGGTTAGACTTTTTTGTTGCTTGGTATTAAAGTATGATATCTAATTTTTGTAAATAACATAAAATATCACTTTACGTTATTTTAGCGATTATATTAAACCAAGGCAGACACCTTAATGTTTAATTATTGACATGTGTACAGTCACAATGTAAAGACCCTCTCATTATAATGACTACTTACTTTTCAGAACGGTTTTCAATATGATCTTTAGTGTTTAGGGTCCTTTGGTTATAAAAATGGTCGAATGTGAATGTGTTACTGTACATCAACATGACATAATAAGAAAATTGTGAATAGAAATTTAAATACCATAGATAACTCATTATGTATGTACGCCATTTTACTAGACATGTGGCAATTATTAAAAGTGTCACTACATGTATTTGGAATAAAGTTATAACATATTTGTTTGTTCGAATATTTCCGATGTATATTGGGTCGCACTATACAATATTCACCAAACTTGAAAAGCATAAACTATTGTCGCAAAACAAACTACAGTCCAACCACTCCAAAGCAACACCCTTTGAGAGTAGCAAAATAAGGTTGTTGTTGAGAGGTTGTTGCTCTATAGAGGTTAAATTAATTGTTAAATCGTTCGGTGGGGAAAAGCGTTGTCGTTGAAGGGAGGTTGTTGCTCAAGAGAGGGCCGCTTTGAAGAGGTTGTAATTTATTTTCGCAAAACGTAAACGTCACGACCTACATGTACAACTATCATTTCTACTCAAACTAAGCTTTGAGATAATTCTGTTACTTAGTACTTAATTCACAAATGCTATCACACAAATATATTCCCATGGTTGTATATGATCCACGAGTGTGGCGACATGTCCCTTTCATACGGACTAATAAATAACATTTACTATATAAAGCAATTGGGAAAAATTCCCAGATGATAGTATGATAGAAAAACGTATCGATATACATGACTTTGTATACAAGTGTGCTTATTCTAAACACACCAATACAGACAAACCTGTGGTTAACGACCATTGAAGGGGGACGAGAAATGTGGTCTTACTGCACAGTTGGATATAATTCAGAAATTCAGTTTTTAACAAGACTATCAGTATTTGTGTCTGGGTACATAATTATGATACACAAACAATCAATCAAACTACTCGGGCATTTCCGTAACTGGGAAATACGCTTGGTACATAAGTGTAGGATTACAAATTTTGGTTATGCGGTTTCCGGTCACTACTTTTTCAACACTATGTACTTGTCTTCAAGAATAATTCTCAGAATTACATACTTAAACATACTTTAAAAACGTGTTTATCGTTCGCGATTGATAAAATGGGCATCAAGTTTCCAGGGTCAGCCTTGGTGGAAAGTAGCCCGTGAACAATAACAGCAATATGGCAGCCTTCCTATCATGACTGAGGTACTTTTAGAGAAAGGCCGATGAGTTCCGATTGACAAACAATAAAATCAAGTGAACAAAATCACCAAAGACATTATGTGACCTTTCCTGACAAGTGGTCTTTATTCGGAGATCATTTTGCTCTAAGTAATCAATGAGTTTTTAAAAGAATGATATTTATACACAGGGTGACCTTTATTCGGAAGTGGCCTCTAACACAAGTTTCACATGTTGTATATTGTTTCTTACATTTCGGCATTACACTGATGAAGGTATATATTTTCTAAGTACACATGAACTAATCCACCACACTCCAAATTGAAATAAATTGTTTCTTTGAACAAATGTTAGATTAGAGAATTGTAATATTTTGATAGAAACTTTCAATAAGTGATAACATCACAACTAAATCATTTTGTGGCATCATGGACGTGTTTTAAAACCACACAAATCTCATTGTTGATATTACTCTGGTACATTATTCATATATGAGTCTGAGTATAAATAATTGGTTTACACGCCCCTGTGATATTTTCTTTAATGTATTGGCGAAACTAGAATTCTTGACTTAATGACTAATCCTCTAAGATTAGACGAATTGACGTTTTGAGATCTGACAAATTAATGAGCCAAGCGCCATGCGCTAATTAACCGCAAAAAGAAAAAGAATATACGTCATAATACAGTAATAGGAAAACTTGAATCGAAATCCAATCGTCGGGACCAGAAAAATGGCCATACAGTTGATATAGTCTCTATTTAAGACGTAAATAATGACAGAAGAACTATTTCAAAAACATTCCAACAATAAGCGGACGTTAATACCTCTAAGTGAGCTTTTCTGAACGTTCCATTGAAATATCGTTCATAACTAAAGTCAATTGGTTCCCTTCATCAATGTACATGTGCATGTATTCCCAATTACTACAAAATATTGCAGCTTACTAATGAATGAGTAAAACTCACATAATTATATTTTTGATACATTGCCTCTGTTTGCATAATATACAGTCCAGTCCTCGTTTAGCGCTCTCAGTTATAACGAGCAGTAATATTTCGTACCTTTCTTCAATATTTCCGCCATGCATTTCAAATCGAGACCACTTCAATACTGTAACCGATTGGTACACTTTCAAAGGTGGTTTTATTATCAAATTATATTCGTAAAGTGACGAATTTACGAGCGTCGAACTTTGAATACTTTGTGTTGGTGTGACAATGAATTGAATAGAATCTTAATTTCAGACGGGGTTTTTTACCACATAATAATTCTTTAAAAAAGTAATCAATTAATCACTTCTTTCCGGTCATAGTTTTCTGGCAAAAATATCTAAACCCATCTAAAGTTGGCCTTTATCGCTCTATATCGATCGTTATTCGTTTCAATTTAATAAACAGACACTCCCTGTCGGTGAATGCGACTCAAAGTTAACTTCCTTTCAGTCCATTTCGAAACACTTTATACAATATCAAGAGTCAACCCCTCTGAATGAACTATCAAGGGTTCGTTGTGTTTCCCTTCACAAATTAATTGGAAAAGAAAAACATTGAAAATTTATAGGTGTGTTGTAAGAAAGAGAACTCTGTTAGGCTCCTGGCGTATTGTTGTTCGGATTGTCTCCCTTGAAATACATGAATTCAAAACCGCTGCTGATTGAATTGTTCATCAAAGGTAGTAATTGTTTAAATCTGGGAACGACATTTTTTAGCAGTTTAATTAAATAATTAAGTTTACCATTTTAGACACTGAAGCAATAACAGTCAAACTAGATAAAAGATATGGTTTTCAGTGTGCAGTTCACAGGTCTGTTGTTTGTGGAATTTGATTAAATATACGCTGGGGAAAGGCGAGTTTTCAGATATCCGTTAACTTAGGTTGGATTGTATTGTTGTATTGCTAGCTCATGTTGTTTGAACCATTTGTTTATTTTTCGGGAAAAAAACACTTAAAATATATAATAAAATAATAGCCATGATAAAGCAACAAAACAGCTCAAAGACGAGCAACATAGATAATCATTTCTATTTTCCAAACAACCATACTGAATGGTCTCATTGAATGGACCTTTTCCAAAACTAGATTCTTCCCTTAGTAAATCAATGGTGATGTCCCTTGATAATGAATAATTTTACTTCCGGTATATTCACACTGAAATTGATGACAATGGCGGACGACAGCGAACTTGCCGGGGCGTTAAAGAAATGCGATTTACATACTTGCGAAGTTTCAACATCACTTCAATTAACAGAAAAAACGTCGATATTAATTTTTGCGACCCCAAATTAACAGTCTTTAATATTATAACGACGGCCATATGATCATATTGAACTATGGGGAAAATGAACATAATCTGGGATCAAATAATACAAGGTTGGTTTATACATGATATTACACGGAGTCAATGTTGACCTTATACTGCCAAATTTTCGTTGAGGTAGAAATTTGGATGTGTTTAAAAAGAACATACAGTTAAACACGATTACAATAAACTTTGGCATAGTGAAGAATAAGATACAGTGAGGTACATTTTACCCCTGAACAAGTCCTCCTTTATATCATTATTTATATCTCCAGGAATTCACTATAACCATATTCAATTATATTTAGTTCATTCTTATCAAATAATACTTGTGCATCAAAATTTTAAAATACAACTACATTTTTGTATGTTTTTGGAATTTCAAAACAAGTAACACAGCGGTGTGTCTAGTTAGCACGTTCTTCAAGAAAAATAAACTGTAAATATAAGAATTAAATGATAATTTTATTACGAAAGCGAATGTCCTTGTAATAATTTCTTTGGTTAGGGGTCATTATGGAGAACATATATAACACAATTATACGTCATTTAACGTCACTGTTGGGTAAAAATCTGTCAACATGTTGTTATTATGTATTTGTCAAAGAATCGAATTAGTCCAATGATCTGTTAAAATGACGCGTGTACCTAAACATACAATACAGTATATTTCGTTCCATTGTTGGCATCGATTGTGACAAATTTCAATGCGTACCTATAGTACCGTGTACTTTCAATATTAAATGTTTAATTGTTGGCATTGTACAAATTCTCAGACCAGGAGTGTTTCTCATTGTACGCAATAGTAGACCTAAAAACAAAATGACATGACAATATTTTCAAATATATGTTCTAATACGTGGGTTAAAAACTATACTACTCAGACTGAAAACAAATAATCCATTGTTCATATTATAAAAATATGAGTCAATTAAAAAAATGAATCGCGAAATGCGTTCCAACTTTATACGGCCCGGTTAAACTAATAGAAGATTTATTAAACCTATGCATATTGTTTTGTTTGTCAATGAATCGAAATAGTTGTTTATTAGTTTGGTAGTTAAATGAAATACTTGGTCGTATTACATGCATTGCATTCAAAAGTGACATGAAAAATGACCTTGGCATTAACGTTCTTGGTGACGATGGAATAACAATCGATCGCGCAGTATAAACATGTCATATGATCAATAATTTGTATTCATTTTAAATTTTAATGATATTATGTATGTTTATTCCCCCCTAAGAAAATGACAAATTCAATCAACTCTTAAACAAGTGATTTATATTCGAGAGCAAGAATCTCATAACTCGTAAACAAAGCAGAAACATTGAATACTGCTGTGAACTCATTCGTACAGTATGGACCCTAATGTCAGACCCACTTCACCTTTCAAGAACAGCACGCCTGGTTAGCTCAGTGGTTAGAGTGTTGGTCTACTTATCAGGAGGTTGTGAGTTCAAATACAGGGCGAGGCTCACACTGTCCGTGACTAATTAGACTGAAAATATCACACCCTATGTTAAATTGTTCTCCACCTCTAAATTATGTGGGGTAGCTTGGCATAAGCTTATGGATATAATGTGGTTAGTACTTGTTCAAGGCATAAATAAAGTCCAGGGAAGCTGGTTAGGATAACTGCCCGCCACGATATAACTGAAATAATGTTGAAAATGGCGTTAAATCTGATGAGCCCGATCTAAGTGAAGACGAACGATCGCAAGTATAGTCATAATGTCATTGAAAGGTAATATAAGTACAGTGTAATCTTCTTACAACAGCCACAATTAGGAAGGACAAAAATGTCTGTAAGTGGATGGCTGTGAAAATAGACAGATCCTCAGTATGTCAAATTGTCACATTAATACATGTAATACTAAAACCATTCCTTCGGGTCTTACATGTAGGATTAGATACCTAAGTTTAACTGTACCGTCCTTCCAATGACAGTAACCGGATATAACATCAGTTGAATGAAACAAAGGCGTTCCGATGTCGTATAGTATCTACATTCCTACATCTGAAAAGGTTTCGATTTCACTCATTCAAAGCACAATAGCGATAAAAATGTAAACCGGGGTCACATAAGGGTGTGCTATTCAGAAGACACGTATAAAACAGACATGGGCTATTATTATGAATGATTCACTAATAGGTGACATTGAAAATAAGCAAAACATATTTCTATATGTACCTAAAACATAACGGATACATCACTTCAAAATATTTATTTAGCGTCCTAGAACTGTCGTCTGCGTAGCTAAAGCCGTCATTTCTAATTGTCATGTTTTGTCTCTCTGTTGGGTTTTTTATTAACAAATATTTTTTACGACAATTCATTCTTCGATAGAGTTTGCCAGAAAACTGAATAGTCTATCATTGATGGTATTGTCGTATTATGAAATTCTATACATTATGCTGTCATGCCAAGGATTGTATTGTTCTCTGTTTACATTTTAATTAAACAAATCTCATACTGTAAAATACAAATACGCGCAGCCACATTCTGTCTCGATATCAGTTAGTGTGGCTTCCGTAACATGAATTAAATCCATGAAAAACTGCCAACAAATCAGGTCGAACGGCTTTGCAAAATCGGTAGAGTGTTGGGTCTACTTACAGACCTCGGATGTTTTAGTTCAAACCCTCGGTACAGAACATACTCTCAGTGATGGTTAGGTATCGCACCAAAGACCATCCGTGCTCTTCAGCAGATACAGATGGTCCTTGCTAGGGAATTAGGCAGTTAGTTGCCAAGAACAGGGTTAGTACTGGTACGTATATTATGTAATTCTAAACTACAGTTAGGTCAACAGCCCGTTCTTAAACAGACATTAAACCTCGAATAGAAAATAGTTCATTTATAGTTAAAACCCGAACGTAATCAACAGTAGTTACGTACATGTCAGTACCGTGTCCAACCGCTTAAAAACGAAGTTCGAATATGTTCTTATCTGAAAATAAAACCCACCAATCGGTAAGATCACTAATTGATAGCACTGTTGGGTCGATTTAGTTCGATATTATAACAGCTAATCTTAGGTTTCTTGTTGACGGCAAGAGTGAATATGCTGACCATGAGACAGGGAGGAAATGATATCAATACCTTCAGAGAAATTTGTACGATTAGCATGAGTGACACGATGTTCATCAGATCACTTCAACTCAGGACATAAACTGAGACCAATATTATAATGTAAATACAAAATAACTTCTTTTGATTTAAATTCGAAAACCTAGTATGTATTTTTTTTGTTGTTGTTTTTTTTGTAAAAAAACGTTTAGTCGATCAACGTTTCGGCCATATTGGCCTTCGTCATGTTTATGATTGGAGATATAAACACTCCAATAATGAAAATTAATACAGCACTCCGGCTACACATAATTACATTTTGTTTATGAAGCGTCAGGATAATACTAAAAATATCAACGTCAAAATTAAATTCGAACTTAGTAAATGAAAATTTCATTCATTAGTTTTGCTAATTAAAATATGCAAAGTACTCCATTAACGAGAAACTAGAATCCGCTTTGCATTTAAATTCATGAAAGTTCATGAAAGAACCAGTCAGGTGTTCGTTCGTTAGAGAAAGCGTTGCACCTGTGACAATTTAACTTGTCTCTTATACGACGAGTTTAATCTCGCACGGAACTGATTGGAAAGATAATTAAACAACGTATTTCACAGGTGATCTAAAAGAGGGAACATTTAATTTATGTTATTCCATACATTATCAACTATTTCGTCATCGTCATCAATCACCGATTTCTCAACCACTTCTTCGTAATAATTATCAACATCGACACCTTCACAATAATCATCAACACCTTCATTATTACATGTATTGTCAAAATCATCATTAGCATCCCTTTTTCATCATAATAATCATCATCATTATCGTCTTTTTCGTCGTTTTCATAGTCAAAAGCGTCATCGATTTGATCGATGTCAGTTTCATCAACTACTAGTATATAATTATTAATATCATCGTCCTCAACCTCGTCTTCTCAAATCATTATCATTTAACATCGTAATCATTATCACCAACAATATCGTCGTCGTCGTCAACATTATCACACCATTCCTAATCACCATCAACCATAGCGAAAATACAAATAATCACATTTTACCATATGCATCGCCATTAAATGGTGACAAAAGAAATTAACAAATTTGTCTAATCAATTTTAATACATGTAATGTGTTATTGCCATTTAAATCATGATTTTGAATGAAAATAAATAAGTAACGATTAAAAACCGGATTAGCAACAGTTAAAAATGACAAGAAATACTTGGAATGATGTAAATAATACAAAAGACAAACATTTACAAGTAAATTAGTACCCTGAAATTACGCTCGTGACGGATAAGAGGTACTGGATGTTTACTAATTTGTAAACGTTGAAAAAAAATCCAATTTATGTAAAGATTAAAGGTTTGCATCGGAATACCAGAATAATGTCCGGAAACGATAGTATTTTTCAAATCACACTGATAGGAAATGAAGTAAAGTAATGGAGCTATCTATGTATATAGATTATCTTCACGGTCTGGTATCACATCAGGGACCCACAACCCAATAATAATGATGTCATGGATTAACACATATTTATAGAATAACTTAACTTAGAGGTCGCTACTTTATTTTGTCCAACTTATTATAATAAAAACTTCATTTTCATTATTTCTTCTAAATGTTAACGTTATAATGTGCCCTTATATAGTTGGAACTATATATCGAGACTCTATATGTATACATGGAGATCTCACTACAGTATGAACAATTACAAAACCTTCATATTTGCTTTCATTTCTTATTACCTAAATGAAACACCTTTTGACTGTAATTATACACTACGTTAGAAATTTACGATAAAGTTATTTTTACGGGTGTACATTTATTACCTCAGACAGTTTAGTCTAAACAGTGGTCTCGAAATTGCTCTGATTTTTATTGCGGTTCGTACGTACAATATAACAATACGACATTTTGATTGACATTTTCCCGCAATCGTGAACAAATAAGGTAATTGGGTTTTCGCCAATTCAGTCAATGCCTGGTCCGCGATGTAAAGTTAATTTTTTGGCAAGTGCGTGTATCATTTACTCTCAAGATATTAAGGACGGCGTAGTTTCCAACTTAATGAAAAATAATCACATTTTGAATGAGATAGATAATTAAATTTGTTGTCAAAAGCAGCAGTTAACCGAAAACTTCACAATAAAGATACAATTTGCAATATGAATAGCCCGATGTTGAATTGAAAACTTTGTAAAGGAATTCATTAAAGTATACTCCAGTGTATACACATAGTAATGATGTGAAATATTTCGTAACAAAAATGACTTAACTAACTGTAACATAATTATCATTTTTGTCACATTAAACTGTACTTTAATGGAACGTAACATAACGTGGAAACAAGTTAAAAGACATGTCAAAATGATTTTGATGAAATGTGTGTTAAAAATGTTAGAATACATAAAATGCTTTGGCACAAATGGAGTAAGAATTACTGCATTAATAAGTATGTCAAAAGTTACAAATCCTCATGCTGTAACAAACCATTTTGTTAAACATTCGTCGAGTTCACAAAATTAGAATACATTTGCCTATTGGGTAATCAATGTTTATATCCTTTTATGGCCAGACAGTTTAGTACAATAGCCGACCAAAGAATCAGAAATATAGTTTTCTTTTAAATTGGAAAAATACATATCAAGTCTTTATTCTCATTGTTATTATTTATCACGGTGCAACATTCCTTACGTATGCGGGTACCTTATACGGTCTGTTTACAAAAATCACACCATGCGTAATTTTAGATATAGACTGGAGTTACATTACCACGTTTAACATCCCGTGGGGTACGTGGCACTTTTTGATTCTGCTTCATATCCTGTTTTGGTTTATTTACATTCTTTGACTGAACTTTGATCTTTGTGTTAGTCTTTTTCGCACTATGGGGCGTTTCGTTACAAATGGTGGACGAGTTCGAACTGGCGTATCCCTCGCTTTTCGCGGTTCTGCTTTCCTCGTCTCTCCCTGATTTTTTATTAATCTCCATGGATTTATTTTGAAATGACATAGATTCACCTTGGGTTCCTTCCAAGTCCGAATAACGACCTGAATCTTGACTTTCTGTTGTGCTTTTAAAACTTTTGACGTCATCAAAACTTGCGGAGCTCGTCAGATCACATGACGACACTCTTGATATCAGACAACCTTGACTACAGCTGCAAGCACCGGCAAGAGTGGAGCAATCGTTTGTATGACTTTGGCTTGTCTCGTATAAAACAACAAGATTACCATCTGGATCACGAACAGTGTAAACGTTACTACCCACGTGGTCAACGACACTTCCGGTTCCTAGAGTAACCATTTTGATGTTCTTCACATTAAAACTTACGTAAGCTGATTCCACAGGTCTGGGATAGATGTATGGCGATCTTTTTAACGACAACTGAATGTCGAGGCCGTGTTGTCTATATATCTCGAATATGCAAAAGTCCGGCTTATTCGTTTCAATCTCAGTGTCGGTAATTGTTCTGTAAAATTCAACCATGGCTGGATAATCATGTACGTAGAGGTTTATTCGCAAATGTTCGTTTTCAGACAAAACAGGGCAAGCGGCAAATAATGGCAAGTCGTCAGCAAGTTTAAAGAACTCTTGCTTTGCAAGAGATGTTTTTGGTGCGTGAATGTTCTGAAGCTCTACTTTGTGATGAAAATTCCACGGTGGTTTATTGAGGATTTTCTCTGCATCATAGACGCACATACTTCCGGTTTCCCGCATGAACAGCATGATGCTTATAGCTGGTGTCACCAGACAACCATCCACTTCCGGTGACGGCTTCGATGTCTTGTCTTCATCCTCAGGTAGCATATCATCAACGTCAACTATTTGTTTCGATGGATCTACCCAATCAGTCAAGGACGATATGATTCGATTCAACGCATGACCTCGACCTTTTGGGGCCAAAAGTGTAAGACGTATCCGATAAGCATTAGCACATTCACAATCAATAAAGTTATCCGCCATTGTTTAATATTCCTTCGTTTTGAATAACAAAGTTGAATAGTTACACATTTGTTAACCTCCTCATTATGTACAACATCACGATTTTTGTCAACTTTAAATCAGATGTAAAACTAACTTGATACATCAACTTTAAAACGTTTTAAAATAAAAACTTACAGTCTAGTTTAATTGACTTAAATATATTCCTATAACTTATTCATCACTAAACAGCGTCAAACCTCCAAATCCATTATCGTAATCGCTAAACTTCATTGTTAGTTGTAATTCCTCTGTGATCTACAATTGTTTCAAACGCATTAATATCTACCCAACCCTTTCATCCGAAGGTACGGCGTAAATCCATTGTATACATTCCAGCCTTTGTGTGTCTCCGTTCACGTATTTAAAAGAATAAACAAGCTTTCTGAAATTAGACATAATAACTGAATTAGTTTTTCCCCAAAAAGTCACACAAATTATGTTTTTAATTTCCATAAAGCGAGATTTTTTCACGCATTTTATCAATGAAACGCCTATTTATGCCCAATAAATTACGGTTAAAATCATTTAATTCTCAAACTTTTACACTCACGCCAACTGATTCAATTAACTAATTGAAAAAACGTAATACTTTTTGAAGGATAAACAGACGCTTGTAAAATGGTGTAAATGTTTGATATCATTGAAAAAGGTTTAATATAAAATTCATAACAAAACCTTCATTGTGAAAAAGAAATTCGTTTCAGTGAGCCCGTTTTAGCCTAAGTATTGTGAGCTAATTGAAATGGAATTATAAGCATACAATGACTTTCTATACTGATTTATGCGCGGCTTTTTCTAAAATAACGTTAAATGTATTTAATTTAACATAATAAATGTACATTTCATATCTATGAATATAATAGAGGTATTTCGGGTGTCCTTATGCGGTCTTTGAAATCCGAGCGTTTGTATAATCTTACTGATCTGGATGTAACAAACGCATAATTTAAAAATTTGGGTAAATATAAATGCGACACTCAATGTACATTAGATAACACCAACGCCTTTTTATGAAATGGACATACAAGACGGGAAGCGAGCACCAAACTGGGTTAACTGTGAATGTCCATTTAAAGGAGTTACGCGTTTTTTACAAGTATCCCTTAAAGTAGTATCAATGATAGTTTATCTCTATATCTGATTATATCGTATAACCAAACATGTGTAGTCAAACCTATGTTAGCGACCATCTCTGAATAAAGGCCATCCTGTGAATAAAGGCCATTTTTTAAAAAACGGTCATTGATTATTTAGAACAGAATGACATCAGAATAAAGGCCACATAATGTCTTTCCCAAAGGTGGCCTTTGTTCACAGGTTTGTCAGTATATGCACTTATACACTAATCAGATTTGCGTGCATATTACTTTGTTACGGGTAGAATGACTTATTAAACCTGATAACATATACAGCAAAACTTGAGTTGACGGTCAGCTGTAAATAAAGGCCACTACATATGTTTTTTTTTCATTTACATGCTTAAAATCTGTATTTTCATGCAGTTCGGTACTTTGTCAAGACAATTCTAATTGAAAAAAATCTATAAAATTTTCATTAAACTTGACAGCATATTTTGACCACATTTATGCAATATCCTGACCCCTTAAGGTATTCGATAATATTTAACAAATTTTAAAGTAGCCCCTGCCTATATATACCCTGTCCCTTTTCATGGTTTTACTTTTGCTTAAAACGAACATTTTTTAGCTTGACTGAATGAACTAAAAGACAAAAGCATACCTTAACAATTAATATTCTCTTGCACTACATATAAAAGACCAATAATCCGGATTGCAGCGAACTAAACTTCACTTAACCAACGAATCGTTCTGCACTGTGATTCGAACTTAAGAAACGCCCCCTGTCCGCCTTCCTGTGTAATTAGTACCTTATTTTACTGCTTGATTAATTTACAAATTATTCAGTTCTCTAGACATTACAAATCTAAACCAGCACGTTTTTAACTATAACAATGGGCAATGTATATATTGTTACAATACTGACCTGCGGTATCCACTCGCCACAACTCGGCGAATTCCGGATGTTTCCGTAAACGTCCAAAGCAGCTTAACGAAACCGACCGAGCTTTACCGAATGCGGAGTTAATCTTGTCTCGAAATCGTTTGTAATTCAACTCGTCCGTACCACCCCAGAAAAATCTGGATTATCTTACAGTCATCTTGTAATGTATCCTCATATCTTCATATTTCTTTAAAGTGTAACGATCTATATCATAACGCTGTCTAAGTGTCGTGTTACCTTTAAACGCGAAGTCTAAAATCCAACATCAGTATAAAAATCTAGATAGCCGAACGATATAAAGATACTACAATACAGCTCACATATCTCCCAATCACGAGGTGTCTTTGTTTTAAAATTATTCAATTCTAAAATGTGTCAAGAAGTTGATACATGAATGAATCCTGTTCCATGTAGTTAAAGAATTATAATCCTTGTGTCAACTTTAAGCTATGTTTTTTTATTGTTTTCAATTCGTTCGAGACTCTTTTTACAAGCATTCATCAACTTTCATTAGTTCTTTAATTCCTTTTCCTGCGCAGCACTAACTGTATGCATTCTCCCAACAGAACGTTTTTAATAATCGTTTAAGAATTTCTTCTATCGAGTATTCTTAAAAAATGGTCATTCGTAAATTTCCATACGTAAGCAAACCCCGCAAAAGTCGCACATTTTACAAAATAATGTTTTAGTCTATTCCATAAAAGAACCTTGAAGTTATTTAACTCCGCACATGTTTACATATAATTACATTCTCATTAGAATAACGAATTACTTTGAAGAAATATATCTAAAAAAAACACAATCAAGTTGATCATTTTATCAAGTACTAACCACTACCCCCTCTGATAGCATCTGATTATCATGCTCGCACGATCAATTCTAATTATCCCAAGTTACATGGTCTAATAAGCGTCTATCGGATCAATTTAAGGCACTGGATCCACGCCTTCAAAACGCTTTATCCCAATATCCAATCAAAACCAATCTTGTATATGTGACAAAAAAAACACACAAAAAAGACTGCGTACATTAATTCCTCTTTAATCGAAGCCAGAAGTTAAATACTACCCATTATTAGATTTATACAAGATAATAATGTAGTGTGTGTGTACGCGGTTTAAATAAATGAAATATAGAATATAGAACGTATGAAATAAATGTTGTCTTAATAGTGTAGCGGTCCTAATTGAGGTTAAAGCCCCATTAGCTTTTTAAATTTAGTAATACAGAACAATAGATGTAATTATAGTAAAATATAAGAAATATATTTTATTTGCTCTATTAAAACATATTTACACAATGCCTTTCTTTAGCCAAATCTCGGAGAAATGTTGTCAGACGCGTTTTCTTATTTTTTTTATGTCATTGAAAAAAATGCTGTGCTATATTCCTATATGTACTTTGTGATTAAAAAAGAAAATTTCGCAATGTTTTTATTGATAGTAAAGTTAATTTCACTGATAAGATGTCTCTCTAGGTAAAATAAACTGTGCGGTATTATTACATACATTATTATAGAAAAATCGTTCAGAATCCTGGCCTTACGTGGCCAACTAAATATTCGCCTACAATAAGATTGCATCGATATTGCATTTAACATAGTTTTTGTATGGCAATGGGTGATGATTATCCTACCCCCAGGAAGCCAGATGGACGAGGAAAATAAATGACGTTACCCATTTGGAGCCCGACGCAAAACAAAATGCATCGAACAGTTCCATCGGTTTTTACTACAACATCATGAACTCAACATATGTTTGCTTCCGTTGCTTCTTCCGCTATATACGCACGAACACTCGCTACAAATCGGATTATTCCGTACCATTGTTTCCGGTTTATTACGAAAATGCCCGATTAACAATTCGATAGTCACGTAACGTAAAAAACTCTTAAAACATCTTACATCGTGTAGGAAAAATACCAATATTTTTCGTGACATTTTTTTATTGTTTAAAGCAAGTAGTTTTATTGACTAAAAACTACCTGTTTAAAGGTACACAAATGCTCAAATAACATCAGAGGTTAATAATAATGTAACTTGCAAAAATCATCATGCCTGAGGATTTGAATTTAGTTGATATTGTATAAATAAGAAAATGTGATCATATCTATATCTAATCCAAACTTAATTTACTGCATGACTAAGGCAGTAGATATGTTACTATATATGTCTGAAGACACAATCATTAAATCATTGATGCATTCTGTACAACTTGATTTGTCTTTTTACTTCAATAACCACCACAAAAGGAGTTTCTAGATGTCGGAAAATAAATAATAAATCTGGACCCTAGTCCTTTAAAACTCTAAATTTACCAGACAAAAACTGTTTCCCGTACCTTCATGCATGAGGTTTTGGCAATAAAATAGAATTATGTATGAGATTTAACGTTGTTTTAACTTAGCTACGTTAATTTGTGAGTAAACCGTAAAGCACGGCTCATTGGTATGGTGATCCCATTTTATTGCATCCTCTGGTGCAATAAAGTCTTTATGGAGTTAGAAGTACAACGGATTTACAACCATATTGCTTACACTGTCGATCGATATAAGTCATAAAGCTGATATATATTTTTACAACTATTCGGTGACATGAAACACATTCTTTGTAAAGTATGTTTTATTTACAGGTGTTGGACGCAATGAATCATAATAAACGTGCATAAAATGATTAAGAGTTTTATCACTGTCCGACAATTCAGTCGCAATTCAATACTCCACTCGGATTATCAATCTCCAATTTCCTCTTTGCTAATGTAAAATGAGAGAAAAGATAGCGTTCACAAATCTTGTGTGGTCTTGTTCTATATTTGCCTGTCGAATGACAATTATTGTAAATCCGGGGGGGGGTACTTTTGAACAGTACCTCGCAATGCGAATGTTATACTGAATAGAAACTTATACTGAATTATTTCTTTGAACGCTTATAACAGAATACCAAACATGCAAAGAAGTTAACATTCCTCAAATAATTTCACCAATCCAAGCAAGACATACTGGTATTTGACCCATTAGACGACGCAGTCTTAGTTTTACCCATCAGACAAGCAATTCTTTTTTTATATATATATATATAATTCCGACGAAGCAATCTTAACACTTGACTGATTTTATTCACAATAACGTTTACAGGCCGTGTGGGTTAGCCGTGATGGAAGTGCACAGACATGTTCATTGAAAGGTCGCCGGTTTGTTCAAAACCCTGGCGATACTGACCTAAGATGTAACATTATAAGTTCTTTGTCTATCAGCTTTGATCCACATATCGCGAGCGAAAGTTGACAACTGCCGGCAAAACGTGGACAGTGAACAAGTTGTAACATGTTGTTAACCATGGAACAATGACATGGTCAAAGGTCTGCCGTACATAACTGATACATGGCGTCAACCTCCATACAAGAAAAGCTACATTTGTCATTTAACATTGATTGATTTAGACAATGTGTGAAATGCTTACCGATACCGTCCGATAGCAAGGATAAATGCGTATTGGATAAGAGTGAATTCTGATTAGAAGTTGCTTGATCGGTTACAAGTACGCTCAACATGCAATTTTTTAAGGTACTAGGATCTTAACTCAAAAGATTATTATCTCAAAATTGGGCGGACATTAATGTTCATACAGTTGTCCATGATAGAAAATGATTTACCATGAGATTTTATAAAAATACAATGACATTCCTTTCAAGTTTTTTAGGTCTACGGGAGTTACCCATTTTTTCTTTTTTTTAAAAAAAGAACATCCACTTCAACGAAAACTCGTAGTTAAGAGGTACAATGATACACTATCAATCTTGGTTGATAAAGAAAAATATTGGTCACCACGCACAACCTGCAAAAACATTCTTCCATTTTTCTACAAGGGCAAGAACTCTTACAAAAGTTTAAACGTGTGTCGAAAAATAAATATGTATGTAAGTATGTAGGGTACGTAGCTATCAAAGAAATTTAACATTTTTGTGTAGCATTGAAAAGATACATCCGAAAAGTACAGTATTAGTGATGTAATACCTTAAAGACCATTTCTATTAAGGCTACAAAATTTAAGAAATATCTCATATATTCCGACTGATTTGCAATATTTTCTTTATATGTACATGATAATGAGGCCATCTAAATATCAAGACCGTATCCTTAGGTACCAAAGGTGATCTTAATGAGCAGGTTAATATACCGCCCCCCCCCCCCGAGTTTTCTTCCAGAGGTGGATCTTTTACTTTATATATTTCAACGCAAATACGAAACGTTTAAAACAAACTTGGACTTGGGAAAAGTTCATAGGTCTAAGCTAAAAAAATCTACATACGAGGAAGAAAACCAGATATTTATCTTCATTAAGCCTATCTCAATAAAGTATAAGCCAGTGTGTTACTGTGATATTGTTTAAGATCGTTCTACCTTTTGTATTGGTAATCTATTTTGTGTATGTATAGTTAAACTGATAATGTTGAATAAAAGCACAAATGGTTTCTGGAGACTATAAGGATATTAATAGAGGTAATTGAGAGCTCACCAAGGATATGATACGTTAATTAGAACAATTAACATATAGAATACTTTATAGATGAAACAATTAAGAATGTAACAATTGATACATAATACCGACCACTTCCTGCGACCAAAGCCTTTGTTACGTTGTAATTTGAAGTCTACTTTGTGTAGACGTAGCGATAAAACATTTTGTATTCGTCTTAACAACGGAATCTCTGCATTTAGTGGTAATTAATACCGTGAATCATTCTGTTACACTGATTACGTAACCAACAAGGTGGTTACCCGAATAATACATGCGTGACACATTCGGCACAAATAAAGGACAATTTATTATTCTAAGAAGCTAATGTTCCAGTTGAAGTATGTTTTACATAAACGGGGCCCTCTCACAGACGAATCTTATTTGCAACATCAGTACTTAAACATCATGTAACTCCTTGTTTGTAAAATACTCATGTTATTGAATGTTTTAGGGAGCTGTTATTATAATTATTAAAGGTAACTGACTGACATGTTCACCACTATAAACAAGATTTTTCAGTATAAAACTATTATAGGGTGATCGATTGTTTCGTTGTAGCGCGCTGGACTACTAAACGAAAAGTCTTTGGTTCTCGGCTCCCAATAGTTCAGGGACGCTTTTCAGTGTCCTCATCGTGACAACTACCAAGCCAAGAACTGCGTTAAAAAATCACAGGAAACGGGCGAATCGCGCAATGATTTCACATCGGGCACGACCAAAAACCAGGAAGAAGTACTAATATTCGAACAGAGTAGTGATAAAAATACCCTGTTCTCCTGACGATTATCTTTGCTAGGATGAAGAAGTAATGGACAGAGAAATTAAAAGTGAAAGAAAACAAATCAATGATACTGATGACTCATAAGGTTTGAACAACATAATTTCACGTAAGACTGGACTTTTACAACACCACAAGTAAGACAACCCATGAAGTTACATTGATCATTGCCTCTTGAACAGGTGACCGCATGTCATACGTTCAATGTCATACGTTCATTACATAAAATTTCATCTCCTTTTGCCAGTCGCGTCACGATAGTAAGCGAGTCTTAGTCAAATGACTGATCGCCTACGGCACATCCATTCATATGACGTCTTTCAGAAAACAAATTCAGGATGAGTACCTGTGTTGGCAGGAATTAATTATTGTAACTGATAGTATGCAGATTCCGACCTAAATGGATTTGGAACCCCTTCCAAACATAGAGTTTGAAGTCACCAAAGCCAATACTATTTTTACCGCCTATATTAATACCTGCATGGAATGCTACTACACCTTCGTACCATTACTGTATGCGGTACAAAATATCTCGTCCAACTTCTAGGCTTACAATTGCAATCTACGTGTTCTATCTATATCGCATAGCAGAAAGATCCGAAAGAGGGAGAACTATATAGTCATATAAGAAACTATAAAAAGCAAGAACACTAATGCGATATTCATTTGAATGTCCTCAACTAATCATAAATATCCAAGGGGATGCCCATTAATTGCCAGACGGAACAAAATTATTCTTTTATTCGAACATTTCCTCGTCTGTTGCTTTCCCGTAATGGACTGGTTCGTAGGCATCATTGTTCACGTGATGTCAGTGATGCTCAGTGCTGTCTTTCCTTCAGACAAAGCATTTCCGTGTTCAAGATCTGCAAGCCATCTGGCAACTTTGATAATCTAATTGTATTATGTTGTGCGATCAGAGATAAGTTGAATGCGTTCTTCCTGTGCTATAATAATCTACTGAGAACGATTCTTGAAAACGGGTACCTAGTGTTGAAAAAGTAGTGACCGGAAACCACAAAACAAAAAATTGTAACCCTTAACTTATGCACGGGACGTATTGCTCAGTTACGGAAATGCCCGAGTAGTTACGATTGATAACCAGGGCGAGACCAAAGAAGTGTTCTTTGTATCGGTGTTTATTCATTATTCATCTTGATTAAGGCGATAAATATATTTGTTTCTGGTTACGTGTTCATTAAAATAGGACAGAAAGGTAATGATTTGTATTTGATTGTTTTTATACTTAGCAAGAAGCGTCCGGAATGGTAACAAAGTGAAACAGTGGATGTACCATTCCTCAGACTTGTTACAAGGTCTATCTAGAGCCGCGGGGAAATATAGGATCGGGTAACCAATAACAACCATTTGAATTTGTTTTTACGCCTTAAAGCCGTATAGGGGGGTAATAGGTTTCATTTTGCGCCAATCATTTGGATGTTTTCTAGTTGTCTTATTGATTAATTGAACACATAACAGATTACACCGAGTCCAATCGTTCAGGTAGAAGGTGCCAAAACGCATGAGTGGTACGCTATTTAAGGTGCAAAACCAATGCATAGGTAAAAAAATAGGTTCACCATTTTTAATATTACCCCTAGCAGGTGAATATATGACCGATGCTGATCTACGAACGTTAGTTTTTCACATATACATCTCATTTTTATGAATTCTACGTAGTTTCTTATATCACTATCGACAAAAAAATGGTGAACGATTTTCTTACCTATGTATTGGTTTTGCACTTTAAAAAGCGTACTACTCATGCGTTTTGGCACCTTCTACTCACACTGAACGATTGGACACGGTGGATTAAGTAAAACCCGGACATTCGAACTACTTATCAGACCAACACAAACCGTCTTTAAATTGAAGTAGTCTATCAGTATCACGTCGAAATATAGATGGAATATTGATAGGCTTTCAGTGTTAGTTGTAAAGAGATGGTTCCGCAATATTGAAATGGTCGCTAAGTGAAGTTTGTTGTAATCATATTGTAATTTTCCACAATTTGTAATAGCATCAACAATTTATCTGTCAACTGAATAAGAACACTTAATAATCAGTTTAGAAATAGTCAGATTTTATATCAATTTGACTGGAATGAGAAAAATGGATTATCGAAACATTTTTCACAATGCATGTATTTCATAAGAATGCCTTTTTAACTTCAATTCAGTCTTTAAAGATGCACAAAGGTATCAAACTGACAGTAAGAAAATGGAGCAAGTAGGTTTGACTCTTATCAAAGAGATTGAAATGTCAGTTGAACAGCTTATAGCTGGTTTTATAAATGAGTGTGAATCTATTATATGGGGTTTTCACTAAACCCAACAATGCCATAAAATCGGACAATAAAAGGCGATCGATTATACACGCCCATGCCATAACCATCAAATGCATTTATTTGCTCTTCCTAGCGGCTTAATTTGTATCTTAAATGTTTGTTAATTGTGTGGGAAAGTTGACATGTTCAATGTAAAACTAGTAACATTTTATTAAAGCAATTTATAAGAATGTATTCCTTTGAGTTACAAACTCGATCAGCCGCTGAGAATGGACTGTAAACACTGGATTCGGAACAATGACGTTTTGACTTCTATTACGTTTCAATACCGCTTATTTACTTTGAGACTCACTTTTAACATTTAAAGCGAGTTATTGCCTTTTATGATACAACGGTATTTCGTATTGACAATTTCTGTCTTTAAAAAAATATAATTTAGCGTTTAAGATGCGAACCAAGTCCAAGTTTGTTTAAAGAACTGCTTTTTACTGCGGAACAAACAACTTGAACCTGGATGTACCTATTTCGTCTGAGGTTATGTGTACATTGGGTACAGAGAACAAGCAATTGATTCGTTACTTTTTTTTTCAATTTTAAAATCGACTTACAGAATTGTTTGTTTGAAAATCTGACTAAAATTTCAATTTCATAATATTTGGTATTAACGTGGAGCCCCCCCCCCCCCCCCGTACATTATAATAGTTTCCAAAATCAATTTAATAACTATCGCGGCACTTCAATCGTTAATATAAGCTGATTCCCAGTTTCCTAATGATTGGCGGGAATCAACTAGGGCACCAATTTTTAGTACGCAAATAGGCGAATACAATATACATACAAGTACAAAAACCATCCTTTGCAGACATGTTTTAAGGGGAGCTAAGTATTGGATTCAATGTCGGATAACATCCAGGAAATTCCAAGCTTGAACCCGAAAAAGGCATCGTCATAAGTATGTTTCTATAAGCCATCAGTAACGGTTTTACAAAGGATCTAGAGAGACGGCGAAGGTTGCCTTGCTGTCATGATAATCCAGCTTCAGTAAAACAGTTTTGCAGGAGTAAATGTCACGTTTTAGTGCCATGACTGGTGACTTTGACTTACAGATTGAACGAAAAATGACAATCCTCATGTACGCCAGTTCGCGTGACTATGATTCGTTATGCCGTAAAATCCAATGTCGTAAATTCATGATGACGTAAAATGCATCAGATTTATTTCGTAAAATTAAACCAAAGCTTTATAATGGAGAGATAATATACTTAATATAATATTCGTTCCATTGTCATATTATGCGGGTCATCAATTCCTTACGCAGATTTATTTGTTTCAGTTTAATATTGCAAACTTTATAGCGCATGGAGTTATTTACCTCTGTGTTCAAATTTTACAATTTATTCATACCATCACTAATAAATCAATGCGGTACTTTTGTGATAAGCGACTTGCGTGCT
The DNA here is from genome assembly GCA_964023205.1 of Lutraria lutraria. Lineage (NCBI taxonomy): Eukaryota > Metazoa > Mollusca > Bivalvia > Venerida > Mactridae > Lutraria > Lutraria lutraria. Next base: position 12,487,261 of record OZ026846.1, on the reverse strand, counting down.
ACGATACTATATCAAACCATTGGAAACCTCGTACTCAAATATCCGTCTTTTGAGTGTTACTTTATTACAGGATTTGAAAGAATATATTTACATTAACTGAATTAGTGTTCTATTTTCATGCAAATAAAGCATTTAATATGCAGGTTTTATCCAAATTTACATTATCGGTTTTCATTTATTACTGATTGAATGGGGACCTATCTAATAACGGAGACATTACGTCTTGTCTATGTAAAGATGTTAGTAAGTTAACCAATATATCGTGATGTTCAGCATTTTTATCAAACATTGACTATTCTCCCCTAGCTGAAGCAATTCCTCATATTTCGGTACCACGTGGTCCAGAGCTTAGTACGCTGGACTTGTAGCCCGGCGATCAGGGTTCGAATCCAGGTCGCGACTGGCCTAACTCGACGATACTATATCGTATCATTGGAAACCTCGTACTTCCATGTAAATTTGAAAACAACGTCGATTTTCCTCCATGAGAAAGTGATTGAAATAAAAATATTGATTGATTAATTTAATTCAGCAAACGCTACTAAAATCGTTAAACAGAGGAATAAAATTTTCGGCCTATACGATTTGATTTTCAGAACAGCTAGAACAGAATAATTTATTTAACAAGATATGAATTTAAGTGTATATACTTATCATCCATTATAAACATTTCACAAAATTATATTATACATTTATTCAACATGCAAATATATGTATATACAGTACAACCTCTCCAGAACGGCCCTCTTTTTAGCAACAACCTCCCTTCAACAGCCGCATGATTTTTTTCCACTACACGATTTAACTATTTATTTAACCTCTCTAGAGCAAAAACCTCTCAACATCAACATAATTTTGCTACTCCAAAAAAGTGTGCTTTGGGTAGGTAGAACTGTACTTATATAAATATGATATACAGTTTACTTTGACAAGATCGACTTTATATCAGTTTAGTCCGGTCGGACGGAGATACCTCATTGTGTCTATATATCGCTCGTAATCATTATTATTGTAAAAAGTTATCAAAATGCGTAAAGAAACCTTCTGATCTACCCTGTAATATATCATCTACCACTATACGATAAAGAGGAATTCGTTTCGTGGTGAATTGGTTTATTTGGGTATGTTCGCAAATTTTAATTTAGGCCTTATACATAAAATGGCTTTACATCTTAACATGACCATAACAGTTTTATTTGCACGTATGCCAGTTCATAGGTTAATGACTTCGACGAACGTGGCAGTTACATATTTAAATTCGACATAGCTAAAAATATCACTTTATAGAAATAACCGCCAAATGTCCATGAAAACACAATAAGTCAAAATAACCTTGGGTCTCGACTTTAATCTTTATCATATCGTTTCTAACAACATCTAATATATACAGTTCGTGTCAGAACAGTTTAAGTAACCGCAATCATACCAAATTTCAAACTAAACGTCACGAAATCGTATACAAACATTACACTAAAAGAAAACTTCAAGACCTGCTTTTCAATTAAGTTAATTAACCTCCAAATTACATCATTGTCATACCCGAAACACAATATTCGGATCACCCAGCGTGATTAATGAATGGTGTGTCTTGTTGTGAGATCGCTGTTTTAACGGGGGAACCCTCGAGAAAGAATTGCCATATTTTTCCCTTAAGTTTGGCACAATTAGCAATGATGGGGTGCGGTTTGCTAATCTGAGACCTTTACAAGCATTGTGTATGTTTATTAATTGAACATATGCCAGTTGTTTACCTACGGATGTGAACCAAATTCTAGTTTGTTCAATATGACCTGTAGATTAACGCTGTTGAAGACAAGACACAGATGCAGTTTAATTATCATATATTTTGATATACAATCAAAGCCTGATAAATAGCGGACCAAGAAGTCTTTGACGTCATTTTTCGTTTGACAATTTCATACGTGCAGATATTTTAAAATCCATTTTGACCGTCCATCACGCTGTCTGACCGGACGTACAGTTGACATTTGGTCTAACCAGAGGTCCTGGGCAATTAGTAATTACACATTTCTTCCCATACCGTAAGTATTTTTTCGTGAATAGAGGCATATGACTATTTGAATGTGTTCAGCGCAATCTGACTAAAGTATTCGATCTTCCTTACGGCAAGATCTGATGACGGCCTATACCAGTTTCTATTTTCAAAAGTCGGAATTTCCATTATCACTATTTATATCTATTTATAATTCAGCCAATCGTATAACTCGTTTCATCGGTACTTTGGCCGACCTGACGATGTTATTTAAACGTTAGTAAACATTAAATTACGTATAACATATTTGTCTGCAACCACTTTTTGATTTTTTTAGTAATCCTGATCGATTTGGCCATAGTAGTACAGAAAATTTAATAAACACGCATGTCACATGGGCGCTACCATTACATTTAGTTGCATAAGAATAGGTGTTCGTGATAACTACAAGTCAAATATTGTTTTTTACTGCGGTTAAAAATAGAATCAGATCACTTTCAGAATTATGAAAGTAAGGCGCTGATTGGCTAGTGGAAAAGGTCACCTGAGGTGACCTTCTATAGGTCGTCTTCAGATCCTCATAGCGTAGCGGGTTTGAGGATATGATTTTAATCAGATTGTGTTCAGCGAAATTTATTTCTCTCGGAGACATATATGTATCTCGAATGAAACAAATGTCTCAATTATTCGTTTTGAGGGATAACGACTATGCGATTGGATGTTATGACAGCGACACTTCAAACATCATTGGGTGATATGCTCTTAGTCGCCAATTCCCTAACTGTTAAAACAGTAAGTTCCGTAATGTCAACGTTAAAACAGTAATTTCCGTAATATCGTGTGTAAAACGTTAAAATAGTAATTTCCGAAACCTATCGTTTTGATTTGTAACGGACTGATTGGTGTATTTGTGTAAGGAATAACAACTGTGGCATATCACATACAGAAGAATGCACAATTTTTGTTACATCAGAGGTACTAATACAGGCAGAAGTGACTAGTGAACAGTTGACTCTTAAACACCACTGTTTTGATAGAAAATGTGTAATCTTATATAATGTATGAACAAGAGCTCCGCGGTCGGAAACATAGGGCGTCGACACCGATTTGTTGGTGGAGGACATGTACCTCACAACAAAACACCAGACATTGTTATTGACAATGTGAGAAGACACATTGAATCCTATCCTGTTCTTGAAGCACATTCCACAAGGAACGGTAAAAAAACTGGCAGTTCAAAGGGGGGGGGGAGTTAAAGGCTTAAAAGACGTGTTGGATATATTGTCAGATAAAATAAGGGTACTATAAACGCTATTTTAATGAGGTGTTTGTGAAACATCGATGCCCCCGAAAGGGCAAAAGGATAGTTGACCTTTAACCCATTGAAAGACCTTATCAACAGGGGTCATCTGTCTATATGTAACCAACCTTCAAACCAAGTCAAGACCTAAGGCCAAAACAGTCGAATTGGCCAGACAAGGTTTGATTACAAACGATCAAAAAAGACGGACATGAGCCAACCAATATACACCCATGTCTTCGAAGTGGGTGCATAACTATAAAACTTTCAAAAATAACCCTAAATAACAAAAAATATCAAAAACAAATTATATGTCTTTTCAAGACATTTTACCTAAAAGAAAGTCTATTGGCATTAGAATAAAGTTTTACAAAAGTACTTATTCGATTTTTTCATGGTTTGTTTTAATAAACATGTGATTCTGATGCAAAATTCCTAAAAGGCAAATGCAAATCATAGGAAATCCATATTAATAAAAGAAATAAAATCAAGAAGCACTGATAACTGCAGAAGTGTCAGTGGAAAGATTGTTACACTCAAGCAAACACATGAAATAATTTGTAAATGTAGGTTCTAGTGTAAAGAAAAAATATCTGAGACAGACAGACAGACTAGGGAACTTCAAGTCATACTGGACTCTGATACCATACAAATGCTAAAAAGAGTTCATATGTGTACATGTTAAAGAAGATGACCCCAGGATCAAATGCAAGAAACAAACAAACATATTCAAGACCCAACTTCTAAGAAAGTGTCTACAAGTCGTCATTTTTGAGTATTTGAAACTGCCCTAAAGGGTAAATGCTCTTGGCTATACCCTTCAACAGATAGGAGAGGTGAATGTATACCTCACAACAAAACACCAGATTTTGTTATTGACAATGTGAGAAGACACATTGAATCCTATCCTGTTCATGAAGCACATTCCACAAGGAACGGTTAAAACTGGCAGTTCAAAGGCGGGGGAGTTGAAGGTTTAAAAGACGTGTATGTTACACAAAGAGGAGTGTATAATTGAAATAAAACAAAGGGCAAGAACGTATTTTGCAGGGAATATGATTACAATGTATTTATTTCACGTCCCAAAAAAGATCAATGCTGGACATGTGTTACTAAGAGACAAAAGAAAACTCAAATAAATTAACTTAATTTCTTAATAAAGCTAAGAAAAATCTACAATCTCAGTTTTTTACGTCATTGGATGTATTGTAAGTTAAAATAAGGGTACTATAAACGCTATTTTAATGAGGTGTTTGTGAAACACCGATGCCCCCGAAAGGGCAAAAGGATAGTTGACCTTTAACCCATTGATAGACTTTATCAACAGGGGTCATCTATCTATATGTGACCAACCTTCAAACCAAGTCAAGACCTAAGGCCAAAACAGTCGAATTGGCCAGACAAGATTTGATTTCAAACGATCAAAAAAGATGGACATGAGCCAACCAATATACACCCATTTCTTCGAAGTGGGTGCATAACTATAAAACTTTCAAAAATAACCCTAAAATTACAAAAAATACCAAAAACAAATGATATGTCTTTTCAAGACATTTTACCTAAAAGAAAGTCTATTGGCATTAGAATAAAGTTTTATAAAAGTACTTATTCGATTTTTTCATGGTTTGTTTCAATAAACATGTCGTGATTCTGATGCAAAATTCCTAAAAGGCAAATGCAAATCATAGGAAATCCATATTAATAAAAGAAATAAAATCAAGAAGCACTGATAACTGCAGAAGTGTCAGTGGAAAGAATGTTACACTCAAGCAAACACATGAAATAATTTGTAAATGTAGGTTTTAGTGTAAAGAAAAAATATCTGAGACAGACAGACAGACTAGGGAACTTCAAGTCATACTGGACTCTGATACCATACAAATGCTAAAAAGAGTTCATATGTGTACATGTTAAAGAAGATGATCCCAGGATCAAATGCAAGAAACAAACAAACATATTCAAGACCCAACTTCTAAGAAAGTGTCTACAAGTCGTCATTTTTGAGTATTTGAAACTGCCCTAAAGGGTAAATGCTCTTGGCTATACCCTTCAACAGATAGGAGAGGTGAATGTATACCTCACAACAAAACACCAGATTTTGTTATTGACAATGTGAGAAGACACATTGAATCCTATCCTGTTCACGAAGCACATTCCACAAGGAACGGTTAGAACTGGCAGTTCAAAGGCGGGGGAGTTAAAGGTTTAAAAGACGTGTATGTTACACAAAGAGGAGTGTATAATTGAAATAAAACAAAGGGCAAGAACGTATTTTGCAGGGAATATGATTACAATGTATTTATTTCACGTCCCAAAAAAGATCAATGCTGGACATATGTTACTAAGAGACAAAAGAAAACTTAAATAAATTAACTTAATTTCTCAATAAAGCTAAGAAAAATCTACAATCTCAGTTTTTTACGTCATTGGATGTATTGTAAGTTAAAATAAGGGTACTATAAACGCTATTTTAATAAGGTGTTTGTGAAACACCGATGCCCCCGAAAGGGCAAAAGGATAGTTGACCTTTAACCCATTGATAGACCTTATCAACAGGGGTCATCTATCTATATGTGACCAACCTTCAAACCAAGTCAAGACCTAAGGCCAAAACAGTCGAATTGGCCAGACAAGATTTGATTTCAAACGATCAAAAAAGATGAACATGAGCCAACCAATATACACCCATTTCTTCGAAGTGGGTGCATAACTATAAAACTTTCAAAAATAACCCTAAAATTACAAAAAATATCAAAAACAAATTATATGTCTTTTCAAGACATTTTACCTAAAAGAAAGTCTATTGGCATTAGAATAAAGTTTTATAAAAGTACTTATTCGATTTTTTCATGGTTTGTTTCAATAAACATGTCGTGATTCTGATGCAAAATTCCTAAAAGGCAAATGCAAATCATAGGAAATCCATATTAATAAAAGAAATAAAATCAAGAAGCACTGATAACTGCAGAAGTGTCAGTGGAAAGAATGTTACACTCAAGCAAACACATGAAATAATTTGTAAATGTAGGTTTTAGTGTAAAGAAAAAATATCTGAGACAGACAGACAGACTAGGGAACTTCAAGTCATACTGGACTCTGATACCATACAAATGCTAAAAAGAGTTCATATGTGTACATGTTAAAGAAGATGATCCCAGGATCAAATGCAAGAAACAAACAAACATATTCAAGACCCAACTTCTAAGAAAGTGTCTACAAGTCGTCATTTTTGAGTATTTGAAACTGCCCTAAAGGGTAAATGCTCTTGGCTATACCCTTCAACAGATAGGAGAGGTGAATGTATACCTCACAACAAAACACCAGATTTTGTTATTGACAATGTGAGAAGACACATTGAATCCTATCCTGTTCATGAAGCACATTCCACAAGGAACGGTTAGAACTGGCAGTTCAAAGGCGGGGGAGTTAAAGGTTTAAAAGACGTGTATGTTACACAAAGAGGAGTGTATAATTGAAATAAAACAAAGGGCAAGAACGTATTTTGCAGGGAATATGATTACAATGTATTTATTTCACGTCCCAAAAAAGATCAATGCTGGACATATGTTACTAAGAGACAAAAGAAAACTTAAATAAATTAACTTAATTTCTCAATAAAGCTAAGAAAAATCTACAATCTCAGTTTTTTACGTCATTGGATGTATTGTAAGTTAAAATAAGGGTACTATAAACGCTATTTTAATGAGGTGTTTGTGAAACACCGATGCCCCCGAAAGGGCAAAAGGATAGTTGACCTTTAACCCATTGATAGACCTTATCAACAGGGGTCATCTATCTATATGTGACCAACCTTCAAACCAAGTCAAGACCCAAGGCCAAAACAGTCGAATTGGCCAGACAAGATTTGATTTCAAACGATCAAAAAAGATGGACATGAGCCAACCAATATACACCCATTTCTTCGAAGTGGGTGCATAACTATAAAACTTTCAAAAATAACCCTAAAATTACAAAAAATACCAAAAACAAATGATATGTCTTTTCAAGACATTTTACCTAAAAGAAAGTCTATTGGCATTAGAATAAAGTTTTATAAAAGTACTTATTCGATTTTTTCATGGTTTGTTTCAATAAACATGTCGTGATTCTGATGCAAAATTCCTAAAAGGCAAATGCAAATCATAGGAAATCCATATTAATAAAAGAAATAAAATCAAGAAGCACTGATAACTGCAGAAGTGTCAGTGGAAAGAATGTTACACTCAAGCAAACACATGAAATAATTTGTAAATGTAGGTTTTAGTGTAAAGAAAAAATATCTGAGACAGACAGACAGACTAGGGAACTTCAAGTCATACTGGACTCTGATACCATACAAATGCTAAAAAGAGTTCATATGTGTACATGTTAAAGAAGATGATCCCAGGATCAAATGCAAGAAACAAACAAACATATTCAAGACCCAACTTCTAAGAAAGTGTCTACAAGTCGTCATTTTTGAGTATTTGAAACTGCCCTAAAGGGTAAATGCTCTTGGCTATACCCTTCAACAGATAGGAGAGGTGAATGTATACCTCACAACAAAACACCAGATTTTGTTATTGACAATGTGAGAAGACACATTGAATCCTATCCTGTTCACGAAGCACATTCCACAAGGAACGGTTAGAACTGGCAGTTCAAAGGCGGGGGAGTTAAAGGTTTAAAAGACGTGTATGTTACACAAAGAGGAGTGTATAATTGAAATAAAACAAAGGGCAAGAACGTATTTTGCAGGGAATATGATTACAATGTATTTATTTCACGTCCCAAAAAAGATCAATGCTGGACATATGTTACTAAGAGACAAAAGAAAACTTAAATAAATTAACTTAATTTCTCAATAAAGCTAAGAAAAATCTACAATCTCAGTTTTTTACGTCATTGGATGTATTGTAAGTTAAAATAAGGGTACTATAAACGCTATTTTAATGAGGTGTTTGTGAAACACCGATGCCCCCGAAAGGGCAAAAGGATAGTTGACCTTTAACCCATTGATAGACCTTATCAACAGGGGTCATCTATCTATATGTGACCAACCTTCAAACCAAGTCAAGACCTAAGGCCAAAACAGTCGAATTGGCCAGACAAGATTTGATTTCAAACGATCAAAAAAGATGGACATGAGCCAACCAATATACACCCATTTCTTCGAATTGGGTGCATAACTATAAAACTTTCAAAAATAACCCTAAAATTACAAAAAATACCAAAAACAAATGATATGTCTTTTCAAGACATTTTACCTAAAAGAAAGTCTATTGGCATTAGAATAAAGTTTTATAAAAGTACTTATTCGATTTTTTCATGGTTTGTTTCAATAAACATGTCGTGATTCTGATGCAAAATTCCTAAAAGGCAAATGCAAATCATAGGAAATCCATATTAATAAAGAAATAAAATCAAGAAGCACTGATAACTGCAGAAGTGTCAGTGGAAAGAATGTTACACTCAAGCAAACACATGAAATAATTTGTAAATGTAGGTTTTAGTGTAAAGAAAAAATATCTGAGACAGACAGACAGACTAGGGAACTTCAAGTCATACTGGACTCTGATACCATACAAATGCTAAAAAGAGTTCATAAGTGTACATGTTAAAGAAGATGATCCCAGGATCAAATGCAAGAAACAAACAAACATATTCAAGACCCAACTTCTAAGAAAGTGTCTACAAGTCGTCATTTTTGAGTATTTGAAACTGCCCTAAAGGGTAAATGCTCTTGGCTATACCCTTCAACAGATAGGAGAGGTGAATGTATACCTCACAACAAAACACCAGATTTTGTTATTGACAATGTGAGAAGACACATTGAATCCTATCCTGTTCATGAAGCACATTCCACAAGGAACGGTTAGAACTGGCAGTTCAAAGGCGGGGGAGTTAAAGGTTTAAAAGACGTGTATGTTACACAAAGAGGAGTGTATAATTGAAATAAAACAAAGGGCAAGAACGTATTTTGCAGGGAATATGATTACAATGTATTTATTTCACGTCCCAAAAAAGATCAATGCTGGACATATGTTACTAAGAGACAAAAGAAAACTTAAATAAATTAACTTAATTTCTCAATAAAGCTAAGAAAAATCTACAATCTCAGTTTTTTACGTCATTGGATGTATTGTAAGTTAAAATAAGGGTACTATAAACGCTATTTTAATGAGGTGTTTGTGAAACACCGATGCCCCCGAAAGGGCAAAAGGATAGTTGACCTTTAACCCATTGATAGACCTTATCAACAGGGGTCATCTATCTATATGTGACCAACCTTCAAACCAAGTCAAGACCTAAGGCCAAAACAGTCGAATTGGCCAGACAAGATTTGATTTCAAACGATCAAAAAAGATGGACATGAGCCAACCAATATACACCCATTTCTTCGAAGTGGGTGCATAACTATAAAACTTTCAAAAATAACCCTAAAATTACAAAAAATACCAAAAACAAATGATATGTCTTTTCAAGACATTTTACCTAAAAGAAAGTCTATTGGCATTAGAATAAAGTTTTATAAAAGTACTTATTCGATTTTTTCATTGTTTGTTTCAATAAACATGTCGTGATTCTGATGCAAAATTCCTAAAAGGCAAATGCAAATCATAGGAAATCCATATTAATAAAAGAAATAAAATCAAGAAGCACTGATAACTGCAGAAGTGTCAGTGGAAAGAATGTTACACTCAAGCAAACACATGAAATAATTTGTAAATGTAGGTTTTAGTGTAAAGAAAAAATATCTGAGACAGACAGACAGACTAGGGAACTTCAAGTCATACTGGACTCTGATACCATACAAATGCTAAAAAGAGTTCATATGTGTACATGTTAAAGAAGATGATCCCAGGATCAAATGCAAGAAACAAACAAACATATTCAAGACCCAACTTCTAAGAAAGTGTCTACAAGTCGTCATTTTTGAGTATTTGAAACTGCCCTAAAGGGTAAATGCTCTTGGCTATACCCTTCAACAGATAGGAGAGGTGAATGTATACCTCACAACAAAACACCAGATTTTGTTATTGACAATGTGAGAAGACACATTGAATCCTATCCTGTTCATGAAGCACATTCCACAAGGAACGGTTAGAACTGGCAGTTCAAAGGCGGGGGAGTTAAAGGTTTAAAAGACGTGTATGTTACACAAAGAGGAGTGTATAATTGAAATAAAACAAAGGGCAAGAACGTATTTTGCAGGGAATATGATTACAATGTATTTATTTCACGTCCCAAAAAAGATCAATGCTGGACATATGTTACTAAGAGACAAAAGAAAACTTAAATAAATTAACTTAATTTCTCAATAAAGCTAAGAAAAATCTACAATCTCAGTTTTTTACGTCATTGGATGTATTGTAAGTTAAAATAAGGGTACTATAAACGCTATTTTAATGAGGTGTTTGTGAAACACCGATGCCCCCGAAAGGGCAAAAGGATAGTTGACCTTTAACCCATTGATAGACCTTATCAACAGGGGTCATCTATCTATATGTGACCAACCTTCAAACCAAGTCAAGACCTAAGGCCAAAACAGTCGAATTGGCCAGACAAGATTTGATTTCAAACGATCAAAAAAGATGGACATGAGCCAACCAATATACACCCATTTCTTCGAAGTGGGTGCATAACTATAAAACTTTCAAAAATAACCCTAAAATTACAAAAAATACCAAAAACAAATGATATGTCTTTTCAAGACATTTTACCTAAAAGAAAGTCTATTGGCATTAGAATTAAGTTTTATAAAAGTACTTATTCGATTTTTTCATGGTTTGTTTCAATAAACATGTCGTGATTCTGATGCAAAATTCCTAAAAGGCAAATGCAAATCATAGGAAATCCATATTAATAAAAGAAATAAAATCAAGAAGCACTGATAACTGCAGAAGTGTCAGTGGAAAGAATGTTACACTCAAGCAAACACATGAAATAATTTGTAAATGTAGGTTTTAGTGTAAAGAAAAAATATCTGAGACAGACAGACAGACTAGGGAACTTCAAGTCATACTGGACTCTGATACCATACAAATGCTAAAAAGAGTTCATATGTGTACATGTTAAAGAAGATGATCCCAGGATCAAATGCAAGAAACAAACAAACATATTCAAGACCCAACTTCTAAGAAAGTGTCTACAAGTCGTCATTTTTGAGTATTTGAAACTGCCCTAAAGGGTAAATGCTCTTGGCTATACCCTTCAACAGATAGGAGAGGTGAATGTATACCTCACAACAAAACACCAGATTTTGTTATTGACAATGTGAGAAGACACATTGAATCCTATCCTGTTCATGAAGCACATTCCACAAGGAACGGTTAGAACTGGCAGTTCAAAGGCGGGGGAGTTAAAGGTTTAAAAGACGTGTATGTTACACAAAGAGGAGTGTATAATTGAAATAAAACAAAGGGCAAGAACGTATTTTGCAGGGAATATGATTACAATGTATTTATTTCACGTCCCAAAAAAGATCAATGCTGGACATATGTTACTAAGAGACAAAAGAAAACTTAAATAAATTAACTTAATTTCTCAATAAAGCTAAGAAAAATCTACAATCTCAGTTTTTTACGTCATTGGATGTATTGTAAGTTAAAATAAGGGTACTATAAACGCTATTTTAATGAGGTGTTTGTGAAACACCGATGCCCCCGAAAGGGCAAAAGGATAGTTGACCTTTAACCCATTGATAGACCTTATCAACAGGGGTCATCTATCTATATGTGACCAACCTTCAAACCAAGTCAAGACCTAAGGCCAAAACAGTCGAATTGGCCAGACAAGATTTGATTTCAAACGATCAAAAAAGATGGACATGAGCCAACCAATATACACCCATTTCTTCGAAGTGGGTGCATAACTATAAAACTTTCAAAAATAACCCTAAAATTACAAAAAATACCAAAAACAAATGATATGTCTTTTCAAGACATTTTACCTAAAAGAAAGTCTATTGGCATTAGAATAAAGTTTTATAAAAGTACTTATTCGATTTTTTCATGGTTTGTTTCAATAAACATGTCGTGATTCTGATGCAAAATTCCTAAAAGGCAAATGCAAATCATAGGAAATCCATATTAATAAAAGAAATAAAATCAAGAAGCACTGATAACTGCAGAAGTGTCAGTGGAAAGAATGTTACACTCAAGCAAACACATGAAATAATTTGTAAATGTAGGTTTTAGTGTAAAGAAAAAATATCTGAGACAGACAGACAGACTAGGGAACTTCAAGTCATACTGGACTCTGATACCATACAAATGCTAAAAAGAGTTCATATGTGTACATGTTAAAGAAGATGATCCCAGGATCAAATGCAAGAAACAAACAAACATATTCAAGACCCAACTTCTAAGAAAGTGTCTACAAGTCGTCATTTTTGAGTATTTGAAACTGCCCTAAAGGGTAAATGCTCTTGGCTATACCCTTCAACAGATAGGAGAGGTGAATTTATACCTCACGACAAAACACCAGATTTTGTTATTGACAATGTGAGAAGACACATTGAATCCTATCCTGTTCATGAAGCACATTCCACAAGGAACGGTTAGAACTGGCAGTTCAAAGGCGGGGGAGTTAAAGGTTTAAAAGACGTGTATGTTACACAAAGAGGAGTGTATAATTGAAATAAAACAAAGGGCAAGAACGTATTTTGCAGGGAATATGATTACAATGTATTTATTTCACGTCCCAAAAAAGATCAATGCTGGACATATGTTACTAAGAGACAAAAGAAAACTTAAATAAATTAACTTAATTTCTCAATAAAGCTAAGAAAAATCTACAATCTCAGTTTTTTACGTCATTGGATGTATTGTAAGTTAAAATAAGGGTACTATAAACGCTATTTTAATGAGGTGTTTGTGAAACACCGATGCCCCCAAAAGGGCAAAAGGATAGTTGACCTTTAACCCATTGATAGACCTTATCAACAGGGGTCATCTATCTATATGTGACCAACCTTCAAACCAAGTCAAGACCTAAGGCCAAATTAGTCGAATTGGCCAGACAAGATTTGATTTCAAACGATCAAAAATGATGGACATGCGCCAACCAATATACACCCATTTCTTCGAAGTGGGTGCATAACTATAAAACTTTCAAAAATAACCCTAAAATTACAAAAAATATCAAAAACAAATTACAAGACATTTTACCTAAAAGAAAGTCTATTGGCATTAGAATAAAGTTTTGTTAAAATACTTATTCGATTTTTTCATGGTTTGTTTCAATAAACATGTCGTGATTCTGATGCAAAATTCCTAAAAGGCAAATGCAAATCATAGGAAATCCATATTAATAAAAGAAATAAAATCAAGAAGCACTGATAACTGCAGAAGTGTCAGTGGAAAGAATGTTACACTCAAGCAAACACATGAAATAATTTGTAAATGTAGGTTTTAGTGTAAAGAAAAAATATCTGAGACAGACAGTCAGACTAGGGAAGTCGTTATTTTTGAGTAGTTGAAACTGCCCTAAAGAGTATATGCTCTTGGCTATACCCTTCAATAGATAGGAGAGTAGTAGGATATATACCTCACAACGAACCAGTAGACCAACGCTCTTACCACTGAGCTAACCAGACAGGCACTCATACACTTGAACAGAAGCAGGTGAACAGTTAAGTGAACCTGCATTAAATGATATAAGAATTCTAAAGGAATCTTGTAAACTAAACAAAATTTTAAAATACATGCAGTCAAACCTATTCACCTCCAAATAAAGGCCACTTAATCAAAAACTGTTACTGATTATTTAGAACAAAATGACCTCTGAATAACAGCCACTTGTCAATAAAGGGCACAATTTGTCTTTCCGATAGATGGCCTTTGTTCACCGGTTTGACTGTAATAATGAAGGTCTATAAAAATAGAACTGATGGCTTTGCAGACAAAAAAGGATAAAACAATATATTTAACATTTAAATCATTAATTTGTTAACATGACAATGATTGAATTCATTGAGCCAAAACATTATGTGACACCAATTGTCATAGCTTGTTGTGTTTTGACTTGCAGGATGATAACTAGAACGCGATTGTACACTATACAGCTAAGTTCAAGGGCACAAAATTCTGAACTACATGTAACTGAATCACTTGGCATGAATATTGTGTCTTGCACATCTACATTTCATACTGATAATGTTTTTGAAGTATCAATTCAATCCCTTGAAAAATGTGGAAATTGTTTGCTCCACAAGCATTCATGAACTAAGAATGCCATTGAATACTATATGGCTAAGTTTAAGGGCACATAACTCTGAAATGAGTGAATTCATGGTAATAACATATTTCCAGTTTCATTGCAATCACTTAAAGAAAGTGGAAGTAGTTTGTTCCACAAACTTGTGATATTGTATGCAGACTGACCTACTGACCGACGACGACTGACTGACCTACCAACTGACGACGGACTGACTGACAGAGGAACTCCAATATACTCCTCTCAAACTTTGTTTGCAGGGGTATAACAAGATTGAGTCAAACTAATTAGATATATCAACAACAGAGCATTAGACAAAGTATTAATTGTTCTATGCCATCATTTGGTAAATCTGTATTGCTAAATATGAGCAAAAGATACATAGTAATTGTAAGTTCAAACAGAAACATCAAAAACTACTTACATCAAATCCCATATCCTTAAAACACATTAAAATGAATAGACAAAACACAGCTTTCTAAATATTTGTCACCCTGACTATACACCAAACACTAGGGTCACTTCCTGCTCAAACCTGAGTGAATCTGATAGGTCAGCCCCCTCTGTTGACCAATCAATGACAAGGTCATTTGAAAAAAGCTAATGATTAAAAATTTCACCAATAAAGGTCTTATGTTACAACTGTGTTTAAAATGACAAAATCAGCAAGTGTGACTTTCAATAGAAAAATACCTTCTAAACACAAGGTAAACAATGACCTTACACCTCCCAGATTAATACTTTAATTGTTATTGTAAGCTATCAACACTTATTTTCTCAAGGAAAAGAAGTAAAAAATATTTACATGAAGAAATCACTGAATTAAATAACACATTACCACATGCATCTTTATCTGCCTAAAATTAAGAATAAATTGATACCAAATATGAATATATTTCACCTCCCAGAATCCATTTGATAAATAAAAGGTGTCTACACATTTTAATTCTGAACAGTAAATAGACATTTTTTTCCTGGTGATAGATACAATGCAATCTTTCCTTTGGGAGTAGCAAAATTATGTTGCCATTGAGAGGTTGTTGCTCTAAAGAAGATAATAAATGGCTAAATTGTGCATTGGGGAAATCATCCTGTTGATGAAGGGAGGTTAGAACCACCCTGAAGAGGTTGTACTGTATGTATTAACAAAATCCTATAAACCACAAAGGATTAAAAACATCATTAGTATCTGTACTATTGTTTACCTAAATTAATTATCAATTTATAACAAGAGTGCCAAAATGTCACAAAATATGGTCATCAAAAGGTTTGGGATACTTCATGTATAGATAAGAGGCAAATCATACATTTTTTTAAAAAATAAGCAACATTTGTCAAAAATGGTAATTATCAACAAATATAATCACCAAGTTTGCTGAAGATCTGTTTATAATTGGTCGACTAATAGCGGGTGGACACTGCATTTTTAGTCAATTTTCAATGTATCAAGGGGCATAACTCAGAAGTGCCTGGGGTGCTGGTTATCAAACTTGACTGAGATCTCATGCCCAGTAACATTTTCCACCTAGGTTAGTGAAGATCTATTGATAATTGGTTGACATAGAGGGTTGTAAGGTGTAAAGTTTAACCTAAAATAATTGCTCACTGGGAATAAAATTCACCTGTGGACAACATCCACTATATAGTTCACACTTATCTATATAATATAGCATGCTAGGGAAACTACTGAGCAAAAAAACTAATATTTCTTCTCTCCCATTGGTGACCTTTGTTTACAGGTTTGACTATAATTTATATTGAAGTCTATGCTTCATTGTTTATTATCACTGAAACTTTAAGGATGGTGGTATTTGTTGACATTCTCTAGTATAAGATTTTCCCAATCAAGTGGTGTAACACTTTTTCACACAAATGTCTAGTCGCCATATATGTCTGTATAAATTCAAACCTGTGAAAAACATAATGAGGCTTTTACTGACAAGAGTTTTTTTTTTCAGAGGTCATTTTGTTCTATGTTATCAATGCCAGTTTTTAGAATAACAGCCTTTATTCACTGGGTGGCCTTTATTCAAAGGTGACCACCAACACTAATCTAACTCATGAGATGTACCAGTAATCCTTTAATGATTTTGCTATTTCATCTATTGCTCAAAAGATAGATACCGGTATTGGCCAGTGAAAAAATGTCTTGATATCATCTGCAGTTTACAATCTGTTGGACTACACCAACACAATCATGTCTGACCATATATCATATAACGTGCTTTGGAAAGATAAATGCCATGAACATTAGATTCATATACGAAAAGAATACTTTCCATTACCACAGAATATCTTGATTTTCAACCATATCTAAAAAGCAGAAAGATGAGAATAAATATTCCATTTAGATCTATATCTATAGTAACCATTTTCACACTCAAACTCTTGATGATCTTAACCTTTGACCTCAAATAGCGGTCATCTGCTGACCAAGGCCAATGTTACTGTGAAATATGAGGACCGGTCATTCACTTAACAGGTTATTGTTTGGAAACCATTTTCGCACTCAAGGTCACAGCAACTTTTGACTATGTGACCCCAAAATCTATAGGCATCATCTGCTGACCAAGGCCAATTTTCATGTGAAGAATGAGGGCCGAAGTTTGTTCCGTTGACGAGTCATCAATCGGAAACATTTTCATACCCAAAAATCAATAGGGGTCATCTACTGACCAAGGCAATGTTCCTGTGAAGCCTGACAGTTATCGATCAGAAACCATTTTCACACTCAATGTCAGTGACCTTGACCCCAAAATCAATAGGGGTCATCTACTGACCAAGGCCAATGATCCTTTGTAGTATGACAGCTTAATGTCGAGTTGAGCCGATTATCGCTTGGAAACCATCTGGTCTACTGATAGACCTACCAAGTACCGACCGACATATAGCAAAGCAATAAACTCCTTCTTCTTCGAATGAGGGGGGGTCTGAATGACAGACGATTCTGCATAAATGTCATAATTTGTGTCTCCATTTTGTGGCCCTTAATCCTTCATATGTTCGACTGTTGTTCAATTCCCTAATTATCAACCATTAACCTTAAGCTTTTATTAAATAATTAGTTATAACATTTGTAAATCATTTTTTTATACCAGAGTAAGGTACATGCAGCATTTCATCTTTGTCGGATTTTACGGCATGCTGTGATCAGTTGATGTGCCCAAATATTGGTTTAGATTTATGGAGGGGCTCACATTACGTATGCTATATGTTTCACTTTGTAACATATCTGGAAAAATAATATTTTTGTTCTATTCTGTTCTGTACCAGAGATGACATAACCAAAATAATGGCTGTGAATTGTTTTTGACAGATATTCCGACTTGAAGACAGCTTGTCAAGTGACTTCAAAAGAACTATGATTTATTATACAAGGTTTTGAACCACAAATGACAAAAATATTAACAGCCTATTTAGCCGCTCAATTTGTTCTGTCATTATCTAATTCAATTAAATATGAATGTATTATCCTAAATAAATAAATTTACTCTATCAGACGATGATCCTTGTAATTATCATTATAATTATGAAATTATGTTTGAATTTTGTTGATTTAAACCAAACAATATGATCGTTTGTAGTTAGGTGTGTTTGAAAACATGTCTGTTAGTGTGTTATTTGTAATTATTTTATTAGTTTATTATCATGATACAATTTATTTATCATCCATAGCACATATCTGTTGAATCATCTTGTCAATATTTCCCAATAAATTTATGAATTTGTGCATGCATGAGATTTTCATTACGCTGCATGGACTTACTTTAATACGAGTGTCAAACTGTCACAAAATATGTGCATTCACATTACCTGATTTGTTTCATCGAGTTAAAAGCCATTTTCAACATTATTTCAGTCATATCGGGGCGGGCAGTTATCCTAACCAATTTTCCCGGACTTCAGTTAGGCCTTAAGTACTAACCACATTCTATCCATAAGCATAGGATGTAATATCTTCAGTCAAATTTGTCACGGTCAGTGAGAGCCACGTCCGGGGTTTGAACTCACAACCTCTCGATCAGTAGACAAATGCTCTAACCACTGAACGATAACTGAGAAGACTAGGTGTGAACTGTGGAACTCGGAGAGCACATGAGGTATATTTCATCTTTTTTTTGTTGATTCAGGGGCCATATTTCAAGAATGCCCACATAATTTTGTTTCACAAGTTTTGATATTAACCAAAGTGAGAAAAAAACTATGCAGCCATTACAGAGTAAAGAATAATCCAACACAAAAACTTTGTACCTTCAAATATTTATAGACATTTTTCTAAAATACAAAACAAGCTTTCTTGCAAACATTATCTTAAGTAACACAAAGTAACAATTTCATGTAACTTCAAAAGCAAATACAAGCAACAATCAAGAAAAACTAACAAAAGAAAACAAGATACTACAATAATAACAAAATCCAACGTCAATAATTGCACATATTTTCCCATTGAACGACTTTAATTGATTGATTTTCATTTAATGCAGGTTTTTAACAATTTTTCAGTTATATATTGTGTTTTCCTGGATGTCATCCAAACAAACCAATACTAATTTAACCTTCCACAAGGAACCAGTAACTTCTCCACACGTGGAAAGAAAATTGATATTGTTACCAAAATTTTATGGAAGGTACGATCCTGCTGCACTGGGAGTCGAAACCTAGATTGCCGGGTTACAAATCCAGCACATTTACCACTGTACTACAGCAGTGACCTGGAATGACTTTAAATGTAATTGGACCGACAAGGGTTGTTCGCGGACTGACGGACAGACCAACCAAAATGTGCAAAGCATTATAAGACCAATTAATAGTTAAACTTTTTTATACACTTCCTTTTAATTATACATACATTTATACACTATATCATACAATAATTACTGAAACCTGACCAAACCTATTTTGGGAGATGAGACTTCAATTTTTAACTTAGTGGTCAATATACATGTATTTTTGTAATATTTTTTCACACAATGTATATACAAGACAAAAATATGTCACAGACAAAAAATCATGATCATCAATTTGTATAAAAAGAGAGGCGACTCCAAAATCTGTTAAAGAATAATAAAACACAATGCAGGAAGTATTCCCTGACATAAAATATAAATACACAATGCAAAGTTTTAATTCAGGAGTATTTACAGATTTCTTAGTGAAAACCAAAACAGAAAATACCTGCTTATTTACATGAAGAACAATTGAACACATAATACCACAATATTTTATATGCAAGAACTCTCATCCTAATTTGCATGACTTATTCTACTTCTGTATGTTTCCAAAGCATAAAATAATGACAAGATCCCTCCTCATACATATAGGAGGAATAAATCTATCATTAATAGAAGCAAATAACGGAAGATGTTTCTGATTTTCATAGAATGTCAAAATTTCTAAGAAGTTGCCTACGGTAGTTAAACAGCCTGATGAACAAGACCTTTGTTTGATTTTATGAATCTTCAGATTGATCTAAAATCTCAAGTATCTGTTATAAATTTATTCCAATAAATATCTAGGATCTAATATTGATTTTTATTGAAATTTAGAACAAAAATTGAAGTAAATTATGAGTCACATCATAAAAAACAATAATATTGTAAGATCAATCACACAATATTTCAACAGAATCTTGAGAATAATCAGAAGGTATCAGACTTCATGTCCCAATGTTGTCAAACTTAATTTTTATTTACTATTCATTTCTTATTAAATAGATAAAATCTAAAATTTAAGATCAGTCTCCTAGCTCATTTTATTTCTCAACCTATTTCAGGCCAATATGCATGTCTGTCACATTTATTATTAAATACTTGTATTTCTTAATTTATATATATATACAGAATACAATTTAGAAAGTTCTTATCATAAATAATTTCAGGACATTGAAAACTCAAAATTAAGATTTGAGAAGTACTGTGAGATCAGTCTTAGTCTATTAATCTGAACCAAGAGTTTTTTTTTATCTTAATTCTCCTCAAAACCAAACATTTCCTCTTCCACAGGTTTTGACACCCATCTACTGTAACCATTGTCTTTAAATCTCTGATACATAGTAGTTTTAGCCGTGACAAAATCATTGGCAGCCATTTTAGCTTCATGGTATGACGAAACTTGCAACAAATCTTGACGTCCAAATTTTTCACATAAAGCCTTGAACTGCATAAACAAGTTACGCTTTGAACACCGTGAAAAAAATCCTTTTTCAATACTGAAAATAAAATAAATGGAAAATAGCATAAAGTTGTCTTTTATCATCAGAAAAAATGCTTCTACATTAGTGCAAGATGAACAACTGAAAAACAAAACAGAAATCTTAACCTTGGTGCAGCGGAAAGACAGAGCTTCCTCTCATTGACTTAAAGATGTTTCATAATCTATTAATAAATCATACTCAAATTTGATAGCACAGTACCGTTTAATTCATAGAAATGCATTAGAAGATAGCCATACACAAAAGTGTGTTTTATGGCGAACTAAAACAATCCAATCAACATCCAAAACTAGAGCTGTCAAAGAGGTGACTAATAACCCTGCCACCGCTTTGACACTAATAATGCAATAGTACACTATACGGCTAAGTTCAAGGGGACATACCTCTGCAATGAGTGAATCACTGGGCACGAAAATTGTGTCTTGCACATCTACACTTGATGGTATTTCAAGTTTCATTGCAATCGCTTAAAGAATGTGGAAGTAGTTCGCTCCACAGACTTTTATGCGGACGGATGGACGGACGTTCTCATGAGACGTATGTTGTGGGGTGATCCTTTTGATCTTTTCGGTGTTTTTAACCCCACAAGTCGCAACCCGCAAGTCGAAATTATCCCCACAAGTCCAGTTTGTACGTATCTGAACCCCACAAGACCTAAATGTACTAACCCTAACCCCACAATCACCCTTGGATGCGTGCGGACAGACGGATGGACCGACGGACAGAATGACTCCAATAAACCCCCTCGTAAACTTTGTTTGCGGGGATATAATGATACTTGAGAACAATTTCTACCTTGTATAACACAGCCCCTGGGTCCCGTCAGTCACTTCTGGGGCTTTGTCCCCAAAACACCAGTTAATGCTTAAAGCTTTAGTCTTTTGGACTTCTCTCGGAGGATCACAGACAGTAACACGACCCAGCCACGGATGGTTCAGCCTGTAGTTCTGTGGTAGGAGTGTGTTTATATCTTGACTACCTCGACCTACACGACAGCATACTGCACGTGCTAGATGACCATGTTCGTATAACAAACCTACAGAGAAAAAAGAACAAGTAAAACACTGCGTAAAGACTTCCACAAACTTTTAATCCAGCTGTACACAGTGACTAATAACTAGTTTGTTTGTTTCATAAATTTTTAGCCCCTTTTCAACAGTCAAGATTCATATTTGGTGGACAATTCAGAGAAGATCCAGAACTAGACTCCAATCCTCCATAAGCAACGGTCTACTTTGTCACATACAGAGACATGGTCAAACCCATGACCCTCTATCAGTGAGAGGTTACATTGATTTGAAGTCAGCAACCTTAACGAATCGACCACAGAGACGGGTCATCAATATCTAGGCCATCTCAATATTAAGACCACCTCATTTAAATATTTGCCTACGTTCAGACTGGTTTTCATTTTTCCTTAATATTTCCACTTGATAATATAACCTTGACATGACGACCGGTCTATTTGGTTGCAAAGGTGGTCTTAATATTGAGGTTTGACTGCACATCATTTTCATATTCATTTCTATAAATGATATGAAATTCATTCTTCAGATGCATTATCATGTTGCTGATCTGGAATTGAGTCCCCTCTTTGAAACCAGCACACCTGTGACTCATACAAAACAAGTTTGTGACTTTTTTCTCAGAATCATTCCAATTTTCAAAATGAATAAAGAAGCAATACACCAGATTCAAGTACTATGAAATCATTATGAAAACTTGGTCATAAAAATAATTTAACATTTTTTAAACATTTTTAAGAAAACAAAAAATTAGGAAAAAATGTGACAAATATTTAATAGCTTTAAATGACTCTTAGACCTTTATAACTTTTATCCCTTCAGTTCTATATTACATGTACATCATTTGAATTGTTATCATATAAATGCAGTTACCAAGCATTTCTATAATTACCTAATGTCAATGAATCCAGATAAATAGGTTCAAGAAAGTGGCTAAGTAACGCTCCTTGCATTCCAACTACATTCCAGCGACATATCTTATCTGTACAAGACATTGTTCGCAACCTTTCACCTCGCTGTATACCGTCAAATGTCTGACCTATAAACCCAGCCTCTATTGGTATAGTACCTTCACCTATAATAATGAAACATTTTTTACAGATAACCATCCATTTGACTTGAAGTCTTCTGAGCTTAGCTTCAAACGCTGATCAATATTTACTGATAAATTCTATCATAAGAAACTATCCACATGACTCAGTGTTTTTTACACTATTTTTGGTGAAGTTGCACTTATTTAAATCGTTTCAAGCACCATTATCAAACACGAAATTCTACAAGAATAAGCACACACAATGAGGTCAGCCAAAAGCAACTATCAATTTACTTAACAGAAGTTTGCCTCAAGTAGCAATAGTATTTCACACAAACATAAGCACAAAATTACAACTTGATATAATTATGTTCTTCTGCCTTCATGTAGCCATTCAAGTGCTCGCATTTCTTGAGTCAAGCCTTTGTTAGGCATTCCTTTTCCAAAATGCTGAATATACCCAGAAAAAAAAAAGAATATTCAACAGATATACCACTGAAGGAAAAAGATTATAATAATCGATACTAGTAATACAGTATAACTACTAGTACTGTTAATATTTTAAAGAAGTACCGGTAGTCTGTTAATGAAATTTAAAAGATGGTATGACATATTTTTACCTCCTTCAACTTTAGTTCTCAGCAGGCCCTGTACATTGCTTGAGAACGTTGGCTCATGAGGGGGTCGGATTCTCGTATCTACCAGAGATTTACTTGATTCAGCATCCCTATTAAGCAGATTTTTTATACAAATTAAATCATAAACAAACAAATGTAAACTAATTCAACAATAAATACAGATCATCTGTAAACAAATTCAAGAAATATGATTAAGTAATTTTCTTTAAAAATACATCACATAAAAATTCAGGATCAATAAGCCCAGAAAGCACTGGGGGCCTGGGAAATTTTTTATATCTTGTGAAAAGGATGCATTTATCTACAATGTAGTTGAAAACAAAGAAATATTACCACAAGGAGCTGTGAGAAAGTTCAAAAGATATTTGAAGTGTGACCTTACCTTGGTGAAATTAAAGGAACATCACCACAGGGAGCTGTGGGAAAGTTCAAAAATATATTAACAGAGTGTGCACACTTACCTGGGTGAAAATAAAGCACCATCACCACAGGGGGCTGTAGAAATGTACAAATGGAATGTTATATTGGAACAGATCTTCAATTTGCCACTAGGTGACTTCTCAAACAATGGACTTGAGCGACTTGAATCATACTCCAGTAACTGTTTGTACAAGAACCTAAAATAAGGAAAACAATACATTGTCTTCAATGAATGCATTATGCCTTGTGGCATGCTTGACGAAACATTTTTAGGGGCTTAATCATTCTTTTCCCAACGAAAGCCTTTGTCACATGTTTGACCATATCTAAATAAAGTTATAAAAATGTTTACTCTACCCATGCGTCCATAATCACAATTTCAAACACAAAAACGAAGACACATATAATTTTTAAAAGTCAATGAGATGGACGGGGCTGAAATATATCATCGAGGGGTTAGGGAGCAATCTAGAAGTTGAACTTCTTGTAGTTGTAGTTGGCTGAAGCAGTAACAAAATGCCTGGATGTTTATGATCATGACAAACTTTTTTTCACTGGATAAGCTGGAGACATTAACCATTTAGAGGAACCACAAATACACACATTTAACGTAAGTATTTTTTTACTCTTTGGGCATTTCAATCCGTGACCCGATGAAAATCACATCCCTGCAAAATACAATATCAACGAACGTAAGAACAACATACCTTAGAAAGCCCCTTCTGGTGATTATTTCTGCATGAGAATCATTCACAGTATTTCCTTGTAAGCTCAACTGTTGACCAGTTATGCAACGATTACCTTTAATACACAAAAATGGAATTTACGAGCACAAATCAAGTAAAATAATCACAATTTCAAAAACAACAATTCATAAAGAAATCAAATGTAATAAATTCAAATAATGAAACTTCTTCATAATCTTAACTGATTAACCATAAACTCAATCAATCAATCAATCATTGGAGCTAAAGACCTAATAGCACAAGACAGAGGGGAAATAAGAATCAGGAGAACTGGGCATTTATATCCCAGCTCTTATTTTAAATAGTTCTTCCTGGTTCATTATTGTGTGCTGTGTAAAGCATGGTTACTAGCTTCACCACTTTTGTATGATTTTTTTAACACTTTACTTGTCTAGGTAATTGGAATGGGGACACTGAAAAAGCAGCTCTGAAAATTATTGGTAGCCTGAGCCAAGATTTGAACCCAAAACCTTTTGTTTAGTAGTCCAGCACTTTATCACTAGACCACTGATTAGTGCTCAGACTGGACTGGTCAAGCTAAGAGCCAGATATCCATACAAGACTTGTAAGAGGCTTTAATTCCAATATTTCAGGAAAGTCAAACTGAGTTAAAGATATAAGGTCTGTGTTATACAGATAGTAAATGTACCTGTTCCTAGACTGACAAGCACACCAGCATCATCTGGAGCCCTTTTCATCACAAGTCCAGCTATCACCTTACGTCCAGCAAATGATTCGGCAGTGATTTGTGAAACCAGGGCAGTGAAGCCTCGATGTGTAAGTGCAGCTATTGTATCAAAATGTGTCATGTTGGCAGAAGGGACTCCTGTCAACCTCGACTGAAAAAATGAATATAAAGAAATATTACCTATGGAAAATACTAAATGACAACTTCAACAAGATGTTGGGTTAATTAAATGCATAAATTATGCACCCAGTGTCATGTTTAAATCTACATGAGGTCACTGTTCAGCTGTAGCAGCAAAGTTTCAAATATATCATAATATAATTGCCCTATACTTGTACATGTATATCCTGAAAAGGAAAAACAACCAAAACCCATAACTGCCCAAAAGAGCAGAGTTAGTGCAAGACAAAATGGTAAAATGTAATTAACCATGAAAAAGAAATGATGCTAGAGGAAAAGATATAATTTTGTTAGTGGAGAAATACTGTAAAATCAGATTAACATTCCACAATACTTACAGTATCTCCCTTTGCCGCATCTTTCTCTGACTGAAATTGCCCTTCAGCAATGACCTGACGCAAAGCTATATCACAGGCTTCCTTACGACCATCTTTCTTATTGTGACAGGTAATTGAAGGAAATCTTCGATTACCAACAAAGGCTGCCATTTCAAATCTGAAAATATAAATCTAGTTTTTTACAACCAATCATTTATAATCTTCAGGAAATCAACTTTCATAAAAGGCAGTGAATCAGAATGAATTACCGGTAGGTGAAAATTTGCTTTTTATCAATCTATCAATGTTTGATCTTAATAATATTTTTTCAGATGTTTTATAAATACACATGTACAATTAGTTTTACCCATTAGACATGACTGCTGAACATTATTGGATTGTTAAAAAAATTCTACATATTAAACAAAAAAGATCATTTTTGCATAACAGAACATGAAATTATTTGGACAACTTCACACTTAAAAAATTCAAATAATTAATAATATCATACATAATGAATCTTATATCAAAAGCTTAC
Organism: Lutraria lutraria; assembly: GCA_964023205.1. Taxonomy (NCBI): domain Eukaryota; kingdom Metazoa; phylum Mollusca; class Bivalvia; order Venerida; family Mactridae; genus Lutraria; species Lutraria lutraria. The sequence continues at coordinate 12,460,973 of OZ026846.1, read as the reverse complement.
GTTGGTTTGTGAGAAGATCCCCTTTGACTCAAAACCTCAACTCGAGCTTGCATTTTTCTAGTCTGTGCATACTCCATAAGAGCACTAACTGGATTTTTGTTTAGTGCTGCAAAACTTTCACTGCTGAGTGCAAGCCCAAGATTGGCATTTCCTGTTGTTTTGACCGGTTGGTAGGATTGGGTTGAAAGAGAGATTGGCTGCTGGGACTGTAATCCAAGTTTCACAGCAGGTGGCGCTGGAGGTCCTCGTCTTGACTGAGTGTTTTCTGTGTTTGTATTAAACTGGCTGGTTTCCTTCTCATATTTTAAATTAGACAGACTGACAGGAAGGCTATGATGCCCAGAAGATTTATTATTCAAATACAAGGAACCAGACTGAGACAAATTAGACTGGTTTACTGACATAGACTGTTTAGCAACTGTGAACAAAGATGAATTGTGAGAACCAATCGAGGAGTTTTGCTCTGCTGGAAAATTTGAACGATGCATACTTCCATTATTTCCAACAAGAGTACCAAAGTTGCTAGATGATGATGTTTGAGACAGTGTTAAAAAAGAACCACTTTGTGAAGTCACAGAGTTTCTTTCCTTTAGACTACTTGGTGGTGATATTTCAGTTTTCCTAAGATTTTTTGACAAAATATCCATAGGGGAAGGCGGAGGTCCTTTACTGAAGACACTACTGCTCGCACCTTTAGATCCTGCACGATCATTAGACTTACTTTTTGCCTGACCCTGAAAAGTCAATGGACTGCGTGACATATTAGGGTAATTAGCATATTTTTCTGGAATCTCAATCGTTCTAGTTTCTTGGGTAACAACCTGTGTAGATTTTTTGCTATTCTGTAAGTACGGATTATACTTCTGAGATGGAAAACTAGATGAAGCTTTCATATTATTCAAAGTTGACAGAGGCGTATTTCCCTTTGATTCAATAGCATTGGACAGTGAATGCATATTAGAAGACTGGAAAGCACCAGCAGATTCAGAACAATTTCTGCCAAATAAAGATTTTTGGTCCAAATGAGAGTTGTTTGAAGGCATTGACATATATTCTCTGTCATTAAACAATGGCTGATTTGTGGCCTTATCACCATACTGGCCAGCAGAGTCAAATGTTAGAGACATCAAAGGTGGTAGACCACTCTGAATACTGATCACGCCTGAGGAAGGAGCTCCAACACTTTGCACACTGCTTGAGATTGGCATTTTAAACAAAGACTGAGAACTATCATTTGATGAAGATGAATTATGATCTTTTAAGGCAGTTTGTTGTCCATAATTTGTACTTTCTGCTGGTTTTTGTTTGTTTAACAAAGTCATTGGGGGAGGTGGTGGTCCTTTAAATGTCTGTTTAGATTTCACTGCAGCAACAGGAAGCAATGATGAATTCTGAGCACCGCTCGAATCATTGAACTTTTTGCTAGCATAGTTTAGACCATTTTCAGTTATTTTCCATAATTTAGCTGAACCAGAAATGAGATTTAAAGAAACACATTTCTTCAAAACACCACTGAGATCATCTTCATTCAAACCAGTCTTCTTTTTCAAAATAAACTGAGCTACAAATTTCAATTCAAATAAAATTCTCAAAACTTTATCACAATCTTCCATATCTTCAAATTCGTCTTTACCTTCATCAATACCTTTGTTAGCGTCATCAACCACTTCATCACAATCATTATCCATCTCTTCCATTTTAATTACATTATCACTGCCAGTTTTTTCTGCCTCATTTAATATACATGGAGTAGGTTTGAATACACTTTCTTCTATGTCCAATACATTTTCAACTAACTCGGGTGTAGACCAATTGATTGATTCAATATTACGCTGAGGAGAAATTTCTGATGCCTGATCCATGGTATTTGTTTTATGTGTTTCATCACTAAAATTTGAAGCACTAAAATTACCTTGCATTGTTTCAACTGAACTATTTGTTACATCATCTCTAACTTCACCATTATTGAAATCATTTTCAAACTTCACCACATCTCCACTACCTGTACTTTCCAAAGAACTTGTTGAGTCAACAGATGGGATATTAAGATGAAAAACATCGCGAAAACTTCTAGGGTTTTTTTCTGTATTGGTAACACCGAGTTCTGGTGATGTATCATCTATTTTCCCAATATCACTATTCACACTTTTAATATTGCTAAGAGCAATTCCTGAATTAGAATTTGAATCTCCACCTTTTCCAACATTTTCCATACTACCTGTATCACTCATTTCAAAATCATGCATATGTGGTACACAATAAAGGCCACTGGATTCTTGAGGAGTGTCTCTAGTAGGATCATTTTGAATTTCTTCAATTGCATTTGAATTAATCTGAAGTTCTCTGTTAGAACCTTCATCAGGTCGAGAGTTAACAACACTAGCATCAGAAAATTCATCATCATTATCAGTGCACTGTGACAATGTATCAGGATTACTTTGAGTGGAGAAGAGCTCTGTATCTTGAAAGTCTGAGAAAGCTGAAGGATCAGGAGAGATCACTCCAGCTGGCTCAGCGTTGAAAGATGAATCATCTGAAAATATAACACATGATTAAATGCAGATATAGAAAGGGTAAAAAAAATTGTCAAATGATTACAACCTCCTTTCATTCTCAAGCAAAGAGGCATGGTCTTATTAGTGGAACCAGGTATTCCTTCTGTCACCTTTACTACACTGATATTGGTCACTGGCGTATACAGCCCAGACCTTGAAGATCTTACAGAATGGAGCAAAAACAGTAAATTCCTTAAGTTTCTCCATGATAAACGTAGGACACTGAAAAATTTAATAAAAATTTGAGCTATAGGTCTGGTCAAAAATAAAACTGATTGTGTTCAACTTTAAGAAATCATTCATAAATAGTCTTCATATTACAATATATTTCATGTTTCCTTTAATATCAGCAAATTAAAGCAAATTTATTACTTCTAAACTAAAGAAAATGAGAAACACTTCATTGACACCTTCGTTAATCTGTTCAATTATAAATATATACAATAATGGCAATCAAAAACAAAGATTCTGACCCTTAGTTTTTATGACGGGTGAAATATTAGACCATTACTACAAATCAATACTGCTGTAAAATTAATAGTTTGGGTTGTATCATAAGATGATGATGCAAGTTTTTTTTAAAAATCATGGAAGAGTTTTCATTTTCCCTATTTTATTATGTCAATGTGATGGGATATGGTGGTCTTTGACACTGAGAGCCAGCATCTTCCCTACAGAAAATGAGCTATTATATTTTTCCTATAAAAAATCTATTTCCCCTAGATTTGCATTGTGAATATTCCCCAAATTCACCTCATTTGTAAAATCCTACACAAAATTCAGAGCTTTGCCTTACCATCAGAGTTATAACCACAAGCACCAGGTAGTTGATCAGCTAATTCCCATGTTGGTGGCTGCTGAGTTTTCTTCACAATTATACCTCGTTTTTGCATACTGTAAAGTCTCTTGTTAACCTCTGTTGCCCTTGTGTGTCCAGTGCCCTTGGCAATTTCAACTGGTCTCATTGGTTTCTTTCTGTCTCTTAACAGATCAACAATTTTCTTCTCTTCACTTTCAACACACTTAACAAGTAAAAAATATTAATAAAACTTAAAGCTTATTATCATTCATAAATAGCAGGTACATGCAGTTTTACTTAGAGGCAGATGCAACTTCCTAAATAATTGTATTGGTATATTATATATATAGTAAAATAAGGTGTCATTGCTTAGCTGGAGTATAGATTATCAGCATAGGCACTTGGTCTCACGAGTGCATTTGATCCAGTCTATCTTTCACCGTTTACTATTTATGTAACTACAAGGTATCGCAGCCAGATGTAGGTTGACTGGTTTACAATTTTCATATTAATACATTGGTTCCTGTATCGTCCTACAGAGAATGCTACCACATTGGGAACCATGATAGTTAGCTACATTATTCCAGTTTTTTTGTTATTTTGGGAACATGATCCATACCCTTGGGATTGGAAATTTTAATCAAAATTGGGAAAAATGTATTACTATGATTTTACAAGGTTCAACTTATTCGTCTTATTCTACCATAGAACAGTGGTAGAATTAGGTATTTAGTACCAAAAGTGATGTTAATAAACTTAAATAAAAAAAATATTTTAACTGGGAATTTTTGTTAGTGAATTGGGAAAAAGATAATTATTTCCATTCGGAATATGGCTGAATATCATATATAAAATCAACCCCCAAAAAAATCCTGTATTCTCCTTTGTGTATTATTCACGGAGGCTTCTTACAGAATGAGCTGAACTTCAACTATATGCTTACAAGCCTTATATGCCCATGGTATGCGGCGCTACATCATGTAATATAAATCAATGTGATAGGCTAGTTATTAACAGTACATGTCTTGTATTGGTTAATGAAAATAACACAAAAATATTTTATTTTTTTTAGTAGTCCAGTGTGTTACCATTAGACCACTGATCACCCTGATACAGTTTGAAGACTTCGGGGCCTTTTTTTCCTTCAAAAATAGGGGCCGATACTTGGTGACTTCTCAACTGCAAAAAGGCTCTTTTTTCCCAATCTGGTGAAAGAAATTCCCAAAAATGCAGTACTAAAAATCTCAATTTGATAAAATATGATTCTCCCTGAATCTATTTTTCATGTTCTGTGAAGAAAACTTGCATTATTTATTGAAATGTTATGCAATTCTTTATTATAAAAACTTACTACTTATTTACTTTTAAGTGTTTTCTTAACCACACACTGTAGAACATAATCTGACTTGGTTGTCAAACCTTCTCCCAATGTGGCCAAAAATAATGCTTGTATTATCCAAATTGAAAGGCTATGGCCCCTTCCCAAATTTTGAAAAACAGGCCCTGGACTTAACCCTTTACCTCATAGCCCCCTAGTCTAAACTCTAATCTGGTACACCATCTGCGTAGAGGTTATTGAGAAAATACTACTGTTTCACAACTGTCTATTACATAAATTATTACTGTGTTAATTATTAATCTGATCAAACTTGTGTGAATATAAGTTGTACATCAATTAATTACCTTTCTAATGATGTAAATTTTGTAATTGTAGAACAAATAGTAAGAAAACTATTGGAGTTGAATGAAAATTTGGATGTTTATCGGCTTTTATACGTTTTAAAATTAATTTTTACTAGAAAGCTTTTAAGAAGAACTTTTAAGAGAATTCACCATTCACCAATCTTCGGTGAAGCTAGTATTTCGATAGAATTTGAAAATTTTCACACGGTCGGGAACATGAGACGCTTGAAAATCCACGGCGCCGCGGGACTGACACAGATCAAATACAGCTGATACGATCTTCCGGTTTATTGTAAACAAAATAAATTACGATATGTGGCGGACTTTGCAGTGCGTGTTGCTGCTGCTTATATTCATATGTGGTCACTATGAGTACCAACAGGACCAGGTAAATGGAAATGGAGTCTGCCCAAGTACGAAATTTTTGTCCTTCGATATCATATAGATAATACAACTACACTTTTTCATATGGATGGTAACATAATTGAACCAAACCTGCTGAACCAGTATTTATACAAACTCGAACCACCCGGGAATAGGACTCAGGCACTTTGTCCAACCAGATACGTCAATAACAATGATTTTGGTATCGACATTTTATATAGACTGTATTACCATCTTCGTCATTCAAGGAGAGTTAAAACACGACCAATCTCTTTAAAAAACTGTCTCAAATTATATATCATCATGTTATGTGGCGACATAGCGACAAACCCAGGCCCAGTGAGGCACCCATGCGGAGGATGCTATAAACCAGTGGCAAAGAACCACAGAGCTATATTCTGTGAAACTTGCTACCACTGGTGGCATATTAGGTGTGCTAATGTTACAGCAACCAAGTATAACGAACTCTCACTCAGTGAAGATCCATGGTTAGGTGTTAGATGCAACAACTTTCACTTTACTGATAGTTACTTTGAACAATCTTTCCACTCCAGTCCATAGATGATTCCTTTAACTCAGCTAATTGTGACATAGACATTGATAATTTCGAACCATTTAACAACCTGAGAAAACAGAATCCTAGGCGTTTTATCTGAGGCTATCTAAATATAAACAGTCTTAGAAATAAATTTTATAGTATACAAGAGATTTTAATAACAAACTCTGTTGATCTCCTTTTTCTCATTGAAACAAAAATTGATGACTCTTTTCCTGATTCTCAGTTTTCAGTAGACAAGTATCATATGTGGAGAGCTGATAGAAATGCACATGGTGGTGGTATCATTGCTTATCTGAGATCAGACATTGCCGGAGAGAGAAAACAAAGCTTAGAATTTCGAGACATAGAATCTATTGGTATAGAGGTAAATTTCGATAAGTGTAAATGGTTAATCTTAGGGACATATAAGCCTCCATCAACATTAAACACAACATTTCATAATGACTTTGATTGTACTATGGATAAAGCCAGTTGTAAATATGATAATATCATGGTAATTGGTGACCTTAACTTCAATATGCTAGTTGTGGATAAATGCCAGACCCTCCCATACCGAAAAAAGTTACAAAAAAGTTATGCCTTTTGAGGCAAAAAAAGTTACAAAAAAAGCATAACTAAGTTATACAAGTTTGGAACCATTTATTTCAACATAGTTACAGAAAAGTTATGCCTATTAAAAGTTACTAACTAATATGTAACTTTTTTGTGCCTATTTACAGAGAAAAGTTACATATTAGTTACAAAAAAGTTACACTATAGTTACAAAAAAGTTACATTCTAATTTCTATGCATCATTAAGACACAGAAAAGTTACACAAAAATTATAAGTGTATAAAAGTTACAAAAAAGTTACATTTCAGGCATACTTTAGTTACATTCAAAGTTACAAAAAAGTTACATTGTAGGCATTCTATAGTTACATTTAAAGTTACATAAAAGTTACAAAAAAGTTACAGAAAAGTTATATTCTAGGCATACTTTAGTTACATTCAAAGTTACATAAAAGTTACAAAAAAGTTATATTCTAGGCATACTTTAGTAACATTCAAAGTTACATAAAAGTTACAAAAAAGTTACAGAAAAGTTATATTCTAGGCATACTTTAGTTACATTCAAAGTTACATAAAAGTTACAAAAAAGTTATATTAAAGTTACAGAAAAGTTACAGAAAAGTTACAGAAAAGTTACACTAAAATAACCGAATTTTCACTTTAATCAGACAAGAAAGATTTTAAATATTAATATCATAGCATTTAATTATTTCTTAAATAATACAAAAAGGATGTGAAAACAAAATCAGTTTACAGTGACTTTTTAAGCACAGATATTTCTTGAATAAAACACTATACAGTCTATATTCCAGCATTTTAGATGTATTTATACTTAATTCACAAGACAATGGTGATTAGAGTTCTCTTCCTCAAGTTTGTTTTCATTTTTTGTGCATTATTCTAGGTTCATCTACAAAACTTAATAATGCAGCTTTCACATCTTTGCCTTTAATAACAGCAGTCTGGAAAAAAAGAAGACAATATACAATAAAATATGATTTAATAATTTCAATTGATTATCCAACAGATAATGTGCATTAGTTATTGTAGTCAACTTTGAAAGAACATTTGCAAGTGTTTGAATTTCATATGCAGACAACCTTTAAAAGACAGAGAGTAATCTTTACAGAAGCTCTTTATAATATTTTTCAGTCAATACTATATAGTACTAGTAGAAAAAACAGCCCAGATCTCTAGCTTGAGGAAATAGGATTCAGATTAATCCAGATCATTAATAAGTTACTATTTCTGTTTGAAAGTTTCATTAAGATTTTTGTGTTCAACTTAGCAATATTAGTTGATGTTAAGATTAAGAAATTGAAAAAGTTTGTGTTTTCTATACATGCATATTGATTATGTTCCAATCATAAATATGACTTCAGTTATCAAACAAGAGTGCCAGGTCTCAAATACCCTAAGCCCTATGTCAAGGGCCATAACTCATAAGTGCCTGTGCCAATTGGGCTGGTTATCAAACTTGACGGTTGTGACCTGCTGGACAAGTATCCTGAAAAAATTGTCGAAGTCCTGGCTAGCCCTTATTAATAAATGTTCTTACCAATGGATGCTGCTTCATTGATCACATCTGGAACTGTTTGTTCATCTTGCTCTAAAGAAATAAAATGCAGATATAAGGAAAATAAATTTTACACAATGTTTCCTTTCCTACCAGAGAAGGAGAAAAAACTCAGATAAAGGCTCATTAAAATCCCAACTGTTATGTCATTAAAATATGGACATAAAGGGGTTCCATTTAAAATGCAGTTAATCCAAATGTCATTTTAATAAATGCTTTATCTCAAATAAATAATATAAGTACCATTTTCTGACTACCATAATTAAAGTCTTGTGTCATTTTTTCCAATTGCTTTTTCACTTCTGATGTGGAACCTGCAGAATAATATAAAAAAATAAGCATAAGTGCAATTTAACCTGTCATTGACTATAAAAAAGCAGGACTAGATATAAAATAACTATGAAGTTTATAATTCATAGCTCTTACAGTTCAAGTGTCATGCTCCTATTCCTAATAAGAATCAAGTATAAACAAATGTAACAAAGGGCAATAACTCCAAAATTATGAAATTCAGAGTGACGGTTCTTGTGCACTGCAGTCATCCTCAATGAGACTTATCTAACTATGAATTTTATAATCCATTGCTCTTTCGGTCTAATAGTTATGCCTGGACAAGAATTAAGTATGGAAAAATTAACAAAGGGCAATAACTCCAAAATTATGAAATGCAGAGTAACAGTTCTTGTGCACTGCACTCAACCTCAATGAGGTCTATCTGTCGATGAAATTTCAAATTCATAGCTTTTATATAGTACAAGAGTTTTGCACCGGACAAGAATCAAGTAAACAAACAAAGGGCAATAAATCCAAAATTAAGCCAAGCAGAGTAATGGTTCTTGTACACTGTACTCATCCTCGATGAGATCTATCTAACTATGAAGTTACAAATTCATCGCTTTTATAGTCTAAGAGTTATGCTCCAGACAATAATTATGTTTGACAAATTAACAAAGGGCAATAACTCCAAAATTAAGCCATACAGAGTAATGGTTCTTGTACACTGTACTCATCCTCGATGAGATCTATCATACTATGAACTTTCAAATTCATAGCTCTTATAGTCTAAGAGTTATGCTCCAGACAATAATTATGTATGAACAAATTAACAAAGGGCAATAACTCCAAAATTAATTAATACAGAGTAACAGTTCTTGTGCACTACACTCATCCTCAATGAAGTCTATCTAACCATAAAGTTTCAAATGCATAGCTCATATAGTCTAAGAGTTATGCTCCGGACAATAATTATCTATGAACAAATTAACAAAGGGCAACAACTCCAAAATTAAGAAATACAGAGTAACGGTTCTTGTGCACTACACTCATCCTCAATGAAGTCTATCTAACCATAAAGTTTCAAATGCATAGCTCATATAGTCTAGGAGTTATGCTAAGTATTATGTATGAACACATTAACAAAGGGCAACAACTCAAAAATTAAGAAATACAGAGTAACGGTTCTTGTGCACTACACTCATCCTAAATGAAATCTATCTAACTATAAAGTTTCAAATTCATAGCTCTTATAGTCTAGGAGTTATGCTAAGTATTATGTATGAACACATTAAGAAAGGGCAACAACTCCAAAACTATAAATAAATAAATAATAATAAATACTGCCAGTTTCACTCCAGGTGGCGCGCTAGTATTGACCTAGTTGTTAGTAAACAACATGGCCGCCAGAATAAGCGCAAACATTAAAAAAAAATACTAAAATGGCAATTAGTTAACACTTCCAATTAATCTGATTATTGATGAAGCTATGTAATATCGAGCAACTCAGTATATATATGTTGTATATAGAATTATTTTTCTATGTAAACAAATAAAATCTAAGTAGAAATACCTAAACGTTATATCCCAAGAATCTTGACAGGAACTTGAAGACCATCGTGAAAATTACGATATCACCAACTATGTACGAGTCGAAATCCTTCCTTGAATCTTTTTTTCCCACCAGTGTGACGATTTTAAATAGACTTCCTCCGATCCATTGTACAGGAACGTGTACATGATGGATACAAGCAATATAAATTGAATAAATTTAAAGCTTCAATCTTTCTTCTTCTTGAACTGACGCGGCTTTTTGAAAAAACGATGCCTCCGAGCCAATCAAAATCGTGCGCGAAGTCACGTTTCGAATTTGGCCAATCAGTGTGTAGCGTGACGTCAGCAATGCAATATTACGGAAACAACCGAGTAATTCCGATCTACGTTCTGACTTAAAAAAAAACAAAACTTTTGCTTATTATTTAACTAACGTTTCTCCCTTGAATAAATATTTATCCAGTCTTAGAGATCTGTTAATTTATACAATCACCTACTTCAAATTAGAATCATTAATAGTTAATTAACAATCAGATAAGCTGGGAAGAATGTGTCACACGTACAGTCAAGGTGTCAGCATATTTATGGCATCATTTAAAATATACACAGAAATTTTATTAGTTGACAGTTTGCTTCAAACAACGAACACCGACATGCGTAGCCTTATATGGCAAATCAATGTGTGATTTATTACGTGATCAATTAATTAACGAGTTTGTTTGATCAATTTAAACATTAATTTTTCAGCTGAACGGGAAGTGTTTATTTGTTTTGCTTTATTGTAAAAACCTCATATTTGCATGTTTTGTACATGTATTGAGTGAATAAATGATATGTTCTGTTCTAAAATATGTATGATGCAATACTATGTCTTGGATTTTGTCTGGTGACGTACGTAATTTCATCTGTGTAGAAAATTATAATGGATCAGAATGGACGTACCGTCGTAATGATTCATGTAATAAAAAAACGTAGTTATATCATTATTTAGTATTGTTGACTTCATTGTATTCTTTAAATAATCTACAAAAACTAATGAATTTTAGTGAGGTATTTAATGATTGTATGTCAACATCACGTGTTGTGTAAACGAAGTTTATGTACATTATTTGATTTAAAATTGGCATGTATGCATTTAGTTGTATATTTACAAGCAATCCAAGGCATCGATGTATTTAAATGTCTATTTGCGTAAATGAACTGAAATTAAGCATTGCGTGTATAGAAGGATCCGTACAGTACTATTTTAAACAGTGTAACACACATAAATAACACGTCTGACCCGAAGCTGCTAGATTGCTTAACACAGCAGGTGGTATACGACCCCATGCTGTTATTTCCGGTATAAATAAGGATCATGTCACACAGACTACGATTTTGACCACTTGCTTGTATCACGGACAGTTCGCATGTTGGCATAAATAGATATTTTGTTTAAGTGAATGCTTTTTCTTAGTAATACAAATTTATACACACATGAATGTATGTAAGTCCTTGATACTTAATAGACTGGATTAAATTTTGATTTATTTGCCGGGAATACGAGACGATTTTCCGAAAATCTACAAATTTATCGATTGAATAAACGCCCGTTGTTCGGTCCGTGTTTTCGATATACATGGTCGTTACGTACACGTATATTTCGGAAAATTAGCACAAACTTTTCCCAAAATTATCAGGTGGTGGAAAAGTATTTCGGCCCAGTGGAAACACTGTTTATGAAACGACTTTAAAGGATTTTAAGCTCACCTGAGCATGTGGTAAGATGAGTATTTAAATTACAATCAATGTCGACGTCCGTCGTCCACACCTGGAGGATTTCTTAACAAGTGTCACAGTTTTGATTGCATCTTCATAAAAGTTTTTCAGAAAGTTTGTCTCAGTGATATCATGAACCGGGTCAAACATAGGTCATCTGGGGTAAAAAACTAGGTCACCGGGGTAAAACCACAGGAACTATTTGATGATAGTGTTGAGGTCATAGCTTTTTTTTTTTATTGTATTGTCAGAATATGTTGTCTTAGACAATTTTGAACATACGTCTTTTGGGGTAAAAAACTAGGTCACCGGGTCAAATCTCAGGAAAACCTTTATAACACTGTAATAGTTTATAATTTTGATCGGATCTTCACCAAACTTTGTAAGAATGTTTGTCATGCCGATGTCACGAAAAAATCTGAACGTACGTGTTTTGGGGTCAAAAACTAGGTCACCGGGTTAAATGTCAGGAAAGCCTTCATAACACTGTAGAGATCATGATTTTGATTGGATCTTCACCAAACCTTGTAAAAATGTTTGTCATAATGATGTTATCTTAAAGTTTGAATATACGTCATTTGGGGTCAAAAACTAGGTCACCGGGTCAAATCTCAGGAAAAGCTTCATAATACTGTAAAGATCATGACCTTGATTGGATCTTCACCAAACCTTTTAAGAATGTTTGTCATACTAATGTCATCTTAAAGTTTGAATATACGTCATTTGGGGTCAAAAACTAGGTCACCAGGTCAAATCTCAGGAAAACCTTCATAACACTGTAGAGGTCATAATTTTGATTGGATCTTCACTCAACCTTGTAAGAATGTTTGTCATACTGAAAATGATTGAACATGGGTCATTTGGGGTCAAAAACTAGGTCACCGTGTCAAATTACATGAGAAAAAAATGAATAAACTTTGTCAATTGCAAAAGCTTCAACTGATAAATTGTAGAGTTCTTTTATTTATTGGATGTAAACTGCAGTGTACCAAAGTCCAAGTGCTTGACAGTTTATCAAAATATCATGTAAAAAACGAATTGCATGTACTTGTAAGATCTATGAGAAAAGAATCAATGATTTATATTTCCTAACTAGTGATTTCTTTGGAATAATATATAAATTCATAATCATATTAGAATAATTATTTAATTGTGCAGGAAACATGACATCAAACCTGAATACACAGAAAATAGAACATTTTGGCCTCATTTTAAGTATTAAAAGTCAAGAAAATAACAGAGTTCTGAATAGTTACTTTTTAGTTACACCAAAAAATGACAAAGTCTAAAAGGCAGAAATATATATACTCTGAAAAAGACAGAGTTAAAAAAAGTTACACTTTAGTTACACCAAACAATGGCTAAGTCCAAAAAGTTACAATTTAGTTACACTGGAAAAAGACAGAGTTAAAAAAAGTTACACTTTAGTTACACCATGAAATGACTAAGTTCAAAAAGTTACAATTTAGTTACACTTGAAAAAAACAGAGTTAAAAAAGTTACACTTTAGTTACACCATAAAATAACTAAGTCCAAAAAAGTTACAAATTAGTTATAACTTTTTTGTAACTCAATACCTAGTTACAAAAAAGTTACTCTTTAGTTACAGAAAAGTTATGCCTATGTGTAACTTTTTTCGGTATGGGCTAATAAATTTATGTGATATCTTTGATATAGAAAATATAATCTCAGAACCAACTTGCTACTCAAATAAGGCAAACCCAACACTAATAGATGTTATACTGACAAATAAGAAATCTCTACTAGGAAATACATGCAATTTTGACTGCGGCTTGAGTGACTGCCATAATTTTATAGGTGTGCAATTTAAACAAGAGTCTCAAAAAGCTAAAAGTACATTTTGCTCTTACAGAAGTTTCAAGCATTTTAATGTAGACAGTTTTAACTATGACCTAAATTCAAATCTTACAAATTTAGACACAAATCATAATGATATAAACAAAATGTACAATGATTTCAGTGATATCTTTATCGACACTGCCAATAAGCATGCCCCTATAAAAAAGAAACGTGCCTTATCACACCCTGCACCATTTATAAACAAAAGTCTTAAACATGCAATCTATAAAAAGAGAATGCTATTAAATAAATATAAACAAAGTAAAACCTCAAAAAGTTGGGAAAATTATAGAAAGCAGAGAAATTTAACAACTAGCATTAGAAGAAAGTCGATGAATAAATATTTCATAGATCGTTGTGTTGGTGGCTGCAAATCAGCTGATTTTTGGCCAACTATTAAACCCTTCCTAACAAATAAGGGAAACAAAACTCAAAAAGACACAATTTTATGTGAAGATGGCAAAATTATGACTGATCAACAACAGGTCTGTGATACTTTCAATAATTACTTTGTTAATGTAGCACAAAACATTGGAAACGACTCAATACCAGTAGACGAAAATCATCCTAGCATTATTTCAATTAACTCAAATAATCAATCGACCACGGAACTAAATTTCCATCCTGTTGAATCATCATTCATAGAAAAACAGATAGACAAATTGAACATTAAAAAAGCTACAGGTTTCGACGGCATCTCGCCCAAATTACTCAAACTAGCTAAACCTTCCATTTCAGAACCTATAGCATTTATAGTAAACAAATCATTTGAAACATCAATTTTCCCTGAAAATCTCAAAATCGCACAGGTTACTCCATTACATAAGAAAAAGAGCACACTTGAGAAAGGAAATTATCGCCCAGTCACTTTTGTGGAGTAGCAAATACAAAAAAGATTGAAAACATTCAAAAAAGAGCTCTAAGATTTATTTATAATGACTATACTTCAGATTATGAAACACTTCTAAGGAAATCTCACCTACCAACTCTTAAAATTAGAAGATTAAGATGCATGGCAATTGAAACTTTTAAAATAATCAATAAGCAGTCACCAACCTACTTACATGATTTGGTAGAATTAAAGAAATCTTCTTATTCTTTTAGATATAGTAATACAGTAGAAGTTCCTCAGGTAAGAAGCACAAGATATGGTCTGAACTCTTTCCGCTCTGCGGCTCCCAGACTCTGGAACTCGCTCCCCCAGCACTTCAGAGAAGTCACAGGGCTGAGCCAGTTTCAGAGCTTGATCAGCTCATGGGATGGAGAGAGTTGCAGATGTTCCTGTTGCGCTAGTTAAAAAATGTTTATCTTTGTTCCTCGTACCATATGGTTTTTTTTGTGTTTTTTTTTTTTGTGTTTTTTTTGTGTGTGTATTTTTTGTTTGTTTATTTGTTTTCTTGTCATGGTACCCCTCATAGTTATTTGCTTTCACTCAATTAGTTTTGTTTGCTTACACTGCTTTGTGTGTATGTCAGTCTGGATTATTTTTCATTACTATGTATATGAATACAGTAGATTTATATATTTATAATACTATTATGTCCATGCTCTGTGAGATAGTTGCTGATCAGTTCTTCCAAAATCTGATTTTGGGGGATAATAGATTTTTTTAAATATTTCTTATCAGTCGCACTTTTGTGTTCTTTTTCCTCTTCAGTTTTTTACCCTTTTCTATCTTAAGGCATATCTTAGGCCACTGGTCAAGATCAGCAACTATCTACACAGTTTTTATGTGTATATACATATTGCGATGTTCATTCTTTTATTCATCTGTTTATATGCAAATAATAACTTTTTTCCCTAATAATAGTAATATTGTACTATCCATGTTGATGTGCTTGCTCTTATTATGCTTCATCTGAAATATGCATGTGCCTAGCCTGATCATTATTCAGGGGAGACAACTACAGCAATGATTTATATACTTCAGTCTGTGGTTGCTTCCCTTACATGATGATCTTTACTGTTTGTATTCTCTATGTTTGTATTTAATGTGCTACCAATGCACATGTGCTTGTTCTCTTTTATGCATCTCGTTTTAATATGCATGTGCTTGACTTAAGTTCTTTTTAAAATTGCTTCAGATTTTTGCCTCAACTTTTTTATTATGTATTTTTATTGTTTTTATGTATGTGTGCATTACTGTGCTTTGTTGATCTGTTATTACTTATCTTTGCATGTCGGTCAATAGCGATACATCGCTAATGTTGTTTACATGTTTATATCTTTACCGACTCTAAATAAAATTTGTATTTGTATTTGAATAAAAGTTAAATGGATATTTTTAAATTATTTTCTTTCTTTTTATTATACTCATTTGACACCTGCTTAATTCATCATTAATAATAGCACTTATTAATGATCTTATAATCTTTGTTTTCAGTAAAATATTTTGCAGTTTGAATTATATTTCTTATGATAAAATTGTATAATTGTAAGGCAAATATTAAACTTATTACAGAGGGTACAGATTAACATAATTTCTTGTCTCATTTTTCATGTTTTATTTGGCAATTCCTTTTACATACATATGTTTTATCCTAATATTCCTATATAAATGGATAACTGATTTATCGTTAACAATTAATTAACATTAATTATATATATTAGTCTTGAAAAGTGTCACACATGTCAGCTGCAATAAACAAATTTAATGCATGACCATAAAACTTTTGGTGACGCATGTGTTTGATGATATCTAAGGACCCATACTGTTCTGGGACTTAATCCCCTTGTTAATTGCACTAATTAACACCTAATGTTATAAACAAAATATATTTTCACACAAAACAGCCTCAGGGTGTTAACTTCAAAGGCCTGTCAAACTCTGGGATTAAATTGTATTGTTTTTTTTACAAAAAATATAAATGCAAAATATAGATTTGACTAGACCAAAGACCTATACATACATATAGTCTTCAGTAAGTTAGCAAGAAACATTGATGGTGTAACGTTTACACAGTAATTAAAGCATTTTTTAAAATATAAAGCATATTGTTTTTTTTAATATTTGTTTTTTATGGAATATTGAAGTATATAATTATTAAAATAAAAACTTAATTAAAATGTTTGAAAAAACACTTGATACAGGATAAAAAATCAGAGGCGTGATTTGGCGGATATAAAACAACGATTTACACACTGCAATTTGCAACAGTTGTCAACTGAGTTGAATCTGGGGCATCGCTAGCCCCTCATTGTTAAAAGCTATCCAGCTAACTGATGAAAAGTTTGTGCTTCTACCCAGGTGTAAAACGGTCAACACCTGGGTTCTTTCTCCATCTATAAAGCTGGAAAAGTGGTTTGATGACCCTGGCCATTGGTACAACATTAAATTCAAGTGAATGCAGGACAAACTCCATCAGATTTTTTACCCTGTCCACAACACCATTTCACATCAAACCACACTCAAAATTTTTCTATATAATCTAAGTGCTGCAATGCGATTTTCTTTCTCTGTGACCTGTTCATAATTTATTTCAACTAACTAGAACCATTTGTGATGACTAGACACTTTATTGGCCCCATACCGCTTAGACTGAGAGGAAGCAGTCTCCTAATCAAATGATGCAACCAGCCAACCAAATGTGCCAATTACAGCCAAATAGGTAAGGCTACTCATAATCTTTCATATATAAGCTGTACGTAGGCTTTACATCGCTTATGTACTAATATGTTATTTTATACAGATAGTAGTCTAGAGAATTAATATTTGACTTGGACTTGAATCTTGACGCAATCGTAATTGTGATCATCCTGGGCCTTTTCTTTAAATTTGTGGGAAAATAATGCATACTTTTTGCAAAAGAGGAAGAAAAAACTTAATGTTAATTTAATTTTTGAGGAAAACTGCATGATTTTAAAGAATTTTCCTGAGGGAAGACACCAGTCATCGTTACAAATCATATTTTTTTAACATAAATTGTTAAAATATTGTACAATATCTAACCTGTTGTTCATGTAATGCATTTTTCGTTCGCTTCTTCGGGCGTACGTTGGACTGCATGGCGGGTTTATCGTAGGTAATCGAATCACTTCTATAATTCTGATTTGACAATGCCCAGACGGGTGGTGTTTCCTGTAATTTGACGACGCGTCCTTCTCCCTCCATTTTATATAGCTGCATATTCAGCGCTTTTTTAGGAATTCTGAACACATTAGCAAGCTTCGTAAATAATTCAGATTTCTTTGGTTTTTCCAAAAGAAATTTTACAATCTTCTGTTGCAACTCGACGTCCGCCATGTTTATGAAAAATCTAGACTGACGCACTGTTTTTTATCCATAAATTAAACACAGACTGACAATATCGTAATCCAGTCCATATAAAATCGAAAGTAGATGAAAATGAAAGTAGAATTAATATTTGTCAGCATTAAATATGAAATACATTTTGTTACGATAGTTTTCCGTAAACTGTATGGTACATTGAACCTAAGGAGTGTAATTATATCGGGATCGGTGTTTTTTGACCGTTGATTCGTTAATATGAAACTAGATTACGGTGGGTTACCGAAACCTTGCAGTCAATCAAATTTAATAGATATATGCTCTAGATCTCTAGCTATAATATTACGTCAGTATCAGAGATATATCTATCTATCTATATATATATATAATGAAAAATAACTAACATTCCATAGGTATTATTATATATTATATACTTTATTCATACATCATCATCCATCATAGACTGTCGAAAACATCAATGGATTTCAATATATAATAATACCTATGGAATGTTAGTTATTTTTCATTATTAATTTGCTTGACTCGGATATATTTTTTAACATTTTATATATATATGTGTGTGTCTCTGTCAGTTTTGACTTTTTTAATTTGTCATTTTAAACATCGTATTTGTTCAAATACACCTAGCATACATCGATGATTCAATTGACATATCCATTGAAATCCATTGATGTTTTCGACAGTCTATGATGGATGATGATGTATGAATTTTAACAAAGGCAGAGAGCCAGGGACACAGATAAAGGTATTTTTGGATTTGAAGAGGGGCGAGAATAGCTACACATTCACGCTAAGCATGCAGACATATATATGTTAGTTACAGTGAACTAGAACTCCTGCGCTGATCGAGAAATCTGTTACAATAAAACCACACAAACTTTCATACTTTTATCTTCATATTATGTTATTATGGTATATTTGCGTATAGTATACGAAATTTGAGAACAAAATTAGTGATTTGAATTAAGTTATAAATGAACGATCGATTTGTGTGTTCCCCGTGTGAATATATTGTATCAGAGACGTATTGTGTTATACGTCTCAGATTGTATCAAACGAAAACAACTCACTAACATAAACGTGTAAAATTATAGACAAACACGATTATGGGGGTTGTGTTACTATTTTTAATTATCAAACATATTGATTCATTTACTGACCATATAGATGAAGAGGGAAAACACTGACGATATACACAAAGAAGGATCAACAGACCGTATAGAGAAAGACTAGCTGGAGTATATAGACAAAATTCGACGATAAATTCTACCCTACTTTAACGCATCAATAATTCTCTCTATTCATTACTGACCATATGGATAAAGAGAAAAACACTGACGAAGCACAAAGAAGGATCAACAGACCATAAAAATGTTTTTTTTATATAAATTATGCAAACTCTTATATATTTCATCTACAAAATTCGGTCTCTGTATGCTCATCCGTCTATATTCAATGAAATTAACTAACCACATAGACAAAAAATTGTAACTCCTTTACACGAAATATAACGTATATCAGAGACGTATAATAGTATTATACGTCTCTGCGTATATATATATTTAGTTGCTGCAAATTGGAAGTCATTATCGCTATTATTTCTAAATTTGTAAATTATATGTCAAATTGTCAATTAAATTTATCAACAAAACAATTTGTTTGTATCAGAAATAATTGAACAATGAAGATCATCAAACACTATATTTTCTGAATATTTTAAGCAACACTGATTTATTTTAAGTAGAACAGAACAGAACTTTATTCTCTCAGGTATGTAACATACAGTATGAGGAAAAGAAAAAAATAGATGAATATATGTTTGATGAGGGGGATAACTGGATTGCTGTAGTATAAATATAAACGAAACCAATGTATAAGTAATATGACATTATTATAGAAAAGAATATAAATATAAACTATACTATTACTAATGCATAAGTATAACAACATTAAAGAACAGGTAACTCATTGCGATAGTAATGTCATTTAACATAAATTACCCTGGTATGCAATTTAGGAAGGATGTATTTGTTTGTTCGCTGGACGAGAGTAAATACGATGGACTGAATTATAAATTATAGACGTACATATAGGACAGAGAAATTGAAGAAAGTAAATCACAAGACAATATGATGCATTGAGATGCTTATGGAATCACATGATTCGATTTCTAAAAAGTCTTATCTGATTTTTTTTTCATTATTAGTGCGCCTAGACGGGCGATACTTCTTAAGACGGGGTATGAATTCGACTGTAGGGGTGATTTAAAGCAATGAGAATTATTTATAATATTAATGTCTAAAGTACTCAGGAATTTTGTTCTCTCACGCGTGAAATGTGGACAAGCTAACATATAATGTTTTTCTGAGCCTATGTCGTCAGTGTCACAAAAATTGCATTTTAGATCATCAAAAAGATATAATGGATTCATAATTAACAGACTGACCGAAAATAAACATGATAATAATTGGAAATAAATGAATATATGATATTTTGCCAAATGCCTTTTCGTTTTTCCAAATTATAACACTACATCATCGGGTAGTTTAAAGACATTGAACAGCTACTACATAAGTGACCCCCCCCCCAAAAAAAAATCCACATGTGGTCTAATCTCTTAATTGTTTTATTGCCCCTAATCAGATAAAACCAGTCTGGTCAGGTTCTGTAGACTTGACACCTAGTCAAAAAGTGGGGTAATAGATTTTATTGATTTACAGTGATAATAAGTTCATGACTAAATTGCTTTTGTTTTTATAAGCATAGAGTAACAGATTATGTAAACAGGTGCTAGTCTATCAATGACCCTGTCTGTTTTATTACCCCCTACTGTGGAATTAGGGGACTTTCTGGTCCATAAGTCACATGCCTCGCATTCCTGGTTCAATGTCTTTAAAATCAACACCTTTACCCGTCTAATTTTACATGGTCTGTTGATCCCTCTTTGTTTATATCGTCAGTGTTTTCCGATAATCCCTCTTTGTGTATGTCGTCAGTGTTTTTCCTCTTTATATCTATATGGTCAGTTAACTCGTCAGTAGTTACTTCGTGCCGTTGACTAAAGTACGAATTGACCAAGGTACGAATTGACTAGCTAATCCCGGGAAATACACTTTGCCAATAAAACGGCACACCGCGTACACAAAGTGCCCGGATAATCGGATATGTAGATGTCAACAAATGAACGTGGGCGAAAAATCTAATGTAAGAAGTTGACGCATTTTTATGATAATAATTGTGAAGAATTTAAGTGATTAATATTTCATACTGTATGTAGATTTCATCTAGTTAAAATTTATAATCACGCAATACCATGAATTATAATCTGATTGTGCAGTATGCTGTGTTGACTTGTTATTTTCGATCAATATGTCAATATATATCTGCATCGTTTGTAGTTGCATGCTCCATATGTCACTGAAATCTGGAATCATGTGTTGTTGCAAAAACTGTTTGCTTGTTCAAACATTATCATAACATTTTGTCTAACTTGGCCTGGATGTTAGGATCTATAGCAACCTTAATTAACAAGTATTTGCTTGATTAAAAATAATACATCACTGGACAGATCTTTTTAATGCCAGTTTCAGGAAGCAGCACCAGCCTAGCCATGTTCATCTAAGGTTTCTAAGCAGAATAGAATCAAAAACCAATAATTTGCCAGTTCAAACCTAATTTCAACTTATAAGTTCCATAAATTTCATAAAATGTGCGAAAATGTCACAAACCGTACATACTGTATGTTGTTTGCACCAATCTCAAATACCCCAATATATAAACACGTCAAGATATCCATTAGCCTGGAGCAATCATTTGCCAATCCGATCAATTGATGTGTGTCAATAAAACGACATGATGACATATGCTTTATTAACTTTAAATAATGGAATGCTTCAACTGGACTAAAAATAGAAATCGATATGATGGCATTGAATATTTGCACTGGTTCACACGTGTACCAGTATGTGCAAAAATATGTGCAGAGTTTAATTTGATACTATTTGTTTTTCGTTGTTATTCGCCTTTTCAATTCAATATTGGAATAATAGAATCTATCATTGCGTTGGGTTGTGGATAAGGCAATCTCACACGAGTCTTAGAGATAAGTACAAAGAACGAGGCTTTGCCGAGTTCTTTGTACTTATCTCGTGCCGAGGGCGAGATTTCCTTATCCACGACTCATAAGTAATGGTAGATTTATTTTCTCACTGCTTAATCGGCATTATTTTCGACGATATAACTTCAATTTTCAATACATTTACTCAAGTTGGCTGGAAATTATATCGCACAACGTTGAACAAAATGACGTCATTTTATGATGTTTTACACGATCTCTGGTAAATCACATGTCGACGTTCCAACGTTGCTCCCGTTGTAGATAACCCCATACGAGATAAGATTTTCCAGCACCGCTATTTTTAGTAACTTGTACGGATTTTTCTATCCAGTTAGTGAGAAATAATTATACCCATAACTATTATAACTTTGAAAAGTTACATACATCATACTTTCAGTGAAGATTTGAATTGCTATGATTTAATTTCAGAGTTAAAAAAGAATGGCAACTGTTGAAGGAACTCCAGACTATGACAGCTTTGATGAGCATGATTCTGATTTAGAGCGACCGGCTGAAAGATGGGCTCCACTTGGTGCTGTATCAAACCCAGAACCTACAATGTCAATCACTGAACAAAGGTAATAATACAGTATTACTTGTTTAACACTTCCTGTTAGTTCTAGTCATGGATTTATTCATATTCTAGTAATTTGTCTGTTTTTTTTTATCAAATGAATAATCAGATCTATAGTTTGTTCCTGCTAATTATAATTTTTATTATTGTTTTTTGTTTCTAAGAAAGTCGAACTTTTGTGATCACTGTGTCGTCTGCGTCTGAAACGTCATAGGTTGATTTTTAAGTTCAGGGCCCTAGCTGCACTTTAGGGGAAGGGGCCCAGGGCCCTCAGGTAGGGGAAATTTGTGTCATTTTGAGGAAAAAGGGGAATTCCAGGGGATTTTTTCAACTGCCTTATAACCCTGCAATAAACATTTTAAGCTTACAATAGCTGTATTGAAATATATTACATGTATACATTGATATACAATTAATCAAAGGTTGATAGCATAATATCAACCATTTAAGCAAAAAAAAAGTTTATTATTTTAGGAGGGGAATGGGGCCGAATTTTGGCATGTTTGACATGTTTTATTGAAGTTAATTACATTTAAATTGATTTTACTCTAAATTTCATTGAATGCATTGCATGCTGTTAATTATTTGTTACACTTTTTTTCAGTCATTTAAGCCAAACTGATGAACTACAGCGATTAGAAGAAGAACAAGAACAACTAAATTCATCCCTTCTTGCCTTGACAACTCATTTTGCACAGGTTCAGTTTAGATTAAAACAGATTGTTAGTGCAGAAGATGATGATAAAGAGGTAAATTTGTCTCTATGTTATTTGTGGAACTAGTAGACTGTTGCCTTTGTACAGTCTAAAATACAAAATAGATTTAGAACAAAAATAAATTCGTAACTTGTCATATTCATATACAGTATAATGTGAGTATACAGTAACTATGTTATAAATCTCGAGGAGGACAGACGAAATGCTCAATATACAAGGTGCTTGATGGGACTTTAAAAGCACATCATGATGGGCTTGGTGCTCATGATATCAATGCTCATAATGATGAAGTTTTACTGTTTGTTGAAATAAATTCCTCTTCAGCTTTAGATTGATTATTGTGGAAAACTGTGGATGAATTTTTAACATATTGTATGAAATATTTTTTGTTACCCATGTTTGCCAAATGTTAGAAGTGAAACAGCTGCATTATATGTATTGTATGTGATAGAATTCTGTACTCCTGGTGTATGTTTATTAGGGGTTGAAATCCTATTATAAATGGATGAGATGAGATTATTGTTTTTTCCTGGCATTCGTAATTAGTTCTTAAGTTTACTTCCCTCATTTGAGTCATTTCCCCTATTAAGTGCTAGGACTGTTTAGTAACTGTGAAAGCAATATTTGAGTTTACCTCGTATAATATGTTAGATAAGATTTGATAAATGCAATGAATCAATTCAAATGAAAGCATGCTACTCTAAGCATTTCTAAACAAAATTGAGTTGAATACAAAAGATAATGATATAACTTGTTTGTATATTCAAATAACTATAGTTCTGTGTTTCTTTTTCTATTATTGTTTAAATTTCTGTCGTTATTTTTATCTCATTTTCAGAAATTATTGAAGGATCTGGAAGAGTTTGCATTTAAAGGTATTCCTGATGTTCGAGGATGTAAGGTCCAGGATGCCCAGATTTTGGAGGAAATGGTAATATAAAAATATTTGTTTTGAATTATGATGTATCAATTTTCATGATAATCTAGTTGTTTCCTTTTATATTTTTTGGTCGTGTATGCTAATGGAAAATTCCACTTTCTAGATATATGTTGAGAACTAGTTGAATAAATAAGATTATATTCCCTTTCAATGTATAGTTGGCTGTTTGATTAATTAGCTTCCTTATTGAAATGTATTTTATGTATTTGAACCTTGATTTCTTTACGTCTTAGCAAATGTAAATATTGCTTAAGGTTTTATTGGAGATTTATACATAGTATGCTGGTATTTAGCCAATCAATGTAATGAATCAAATATCTAGCATTTGAGGTTGTTCTTATTGACACTGACAGTATTGAAGTTAAATCAAAGTACTGAAAGTAATCATGGAAACTGAACTTACATAGACTTGCACTACTACATGGTACGGGAACTAGTTTAACAATTGCATGGCAGATGTAGAAAAACATAGTATATGTCGTAAAGCTGAACTATTGTTCAGTTTCCAAACATGACAACCTAATATAACTTACTATTGGCTAAATGAAGTCTAGTGTTAGCTGTGCTGTAAATGTGCTTCTGTAATATTTTAGAGTAATAAAGAACATGAGAATAAGTTGACAGAACAAAGAGAGAAACAAAGAGAACTGATAATACAATTAAAATCTCAACTTGAAGACCTAGAGATGTATGCTTATGAGGTAAATTTTAAGTATTACATATGGTTCATATACACAGCCTGGGTGCTCATTTAGGCCTTAAAATGGCATTTTGACTGTTGTAATTGTATGATAAAGTTTCTGACTATTGAAGAGTTGTAACGAAGGGTCAAATTTATTATTACCATAGCAGGACTCTTCAAATTATTATCAGCGAAGGATATTTTGTACCCTTTTGTTGTCTAATGAGCACCTTATGTATAAATATGATTTAGATTTATGTATTTTATATGCATGTATTGAAGATACTATTTTTCAGATATCCCAACTTTCAAAATTTGTAAATTACCATCAGTAGCTACTAGATGTAATGATTATTATTCTTGTATACAATTGACTATGCTTGTATAAATTATATGCATGTACAATTCAGACACACATTACTGTATTATATGTATAACTGTGTATACCATGTTATATTTTATAGACTGGTGACTCAGAAGAAATCCCTACCAGTCAACAAATGGAGAAACAGAAAGTTGTACTTGATCAGCTGAGAAATACATTGGACTTGAAAATTGACAGATTGGAAAAACTGAGGTAAAATTTGATGTTTTTTTTTTTCTAATATTGGTTTGAGTTTTATGATAATTGTGTGAATTTAAAGTGCTTGGTTTGTGTATGATGCTGGTGAATTTATTAGATATTTCTGTGGGATGTCAGTATTTATGATGGTTATAGGTATTAGGGCTGCAACGATTCGGGTACCCTACGGTTCGGTTCGAGTTCGGATATAACCTTCTCAGTTATCGAATATTCGATTCGCATATCTACATCAATATAGACTACGTAAATTAACGTAGGATTTTTTAACCTGACCCCATATGTTTCATAAAAAAATAAGTTTTTCTCAAACTCTTTTTACTCAACTTATTCATTAATCATACATGAATTTCTATTGTTCTGTTGTATGCAATTCAGAATGTCGTATTTGAAAAAGTTACAACGTTGATCTAACAACAGTTTACCACAATTGAAACAATTTACCAATTGTACACTTTTTGGTCGAAGACTTAATATTTCTAGGTAAAAAAACACCCAAGTTCATTCTTGATTTTCTATTCTATTGTACCGTGAAACTGAGGGCAGACTTGGAAATTTTAATATGCCAAATATACGTACTGTACAAGTCATTCTACTGTTTTAACAAATATTTGTGTGCACATTTTTGAAGTGCATTTATAACATACGACTAGTCTTCAAACCAAGATCTTTTCTCAAACCCAAACTCTCGCCACACATTCGATTTTAGTGACGCTGGTGGATCAACAAGCAGTTTTTCGTGGGCCATACTTGTTTTTGTTTACATGCGACGCAGTAAATGAAATGACGCGCGCTGATTGGATAATATTATTGCTGGCGTACGCTAAATGACAGTGCCAAACCGAACCGAACCGAAAATACGGATTCCAAATCAGATAATCGATCCGATGCCATGCATTCGGATATATTTGAACTTCGGTGAATCGTTGCAGTCCTAATAGGTATAGCATGTTCTTTGATGAAAATGATTGTAAAATTAAAAATATGACATTGATTGGCATGTAACATGCATTTTTGTGAATAGAAGTATGATATACATGCATGTTCAGCTATCTAATCTTTTTATGTGGCCTATACATGCAAGTTGTGATTAAACAAATAGTTCAGTTTGACTTTGCCGTGTGTTGTTATAGGTCTACTAATATCTTATAGATGTGAAGTATTTTGCATATTTTACAAAGAAATGTTTTTCCCGGGATTGCATGCATAATGATATATTAGATAATGAGGTCATTTGAACTTAACTTGTGGCATATTGTTTTGTTTCTATGAATTTAACCCCATTTGTCAGTGATATTTCAGTATACGACGGGCGGTTCACCTAAATACTTTTCCTCAACTGTATTCTAACCAGTACTAACTTACCCTTCCTCAAGGAGCCAGCAACCTTTCCATATATGGAGGAAATCATATTGACACATTTTGTCAAATTTTCTTAGAAGGATATGACCTGCCACAACTTATATTCAAATCCAGATCGCCTAGTTACAAGTCCACTAACCACTGGACCATGGCAGCAGCCTAGTGACAGATCAATACTATGATTTATTTTTAAAAGGACAGTACTTTGAATGTTCTTGCTTATTTTTGGTTGCATTACAATACTAACCCTGCTTGTTTTACTAACATGTTTGGTGTGTGTTATGTTATTTCAGTACTGAGGAATTGAGACAGGTAGTTGATCATGCTGTTGGACAGGTAAATATACAATGTCTACCAGAATGAGCTTATTATCACACATTTATACAATATTCTAGTATATATAGATGTTTGCTTACTGAATTATTAATTTATTAGACAATGTTTTTGTCTCTGTATCCATAGATCAAGGGCTTATTGTTTTTGGCCTGTCTGTTTGTTTGTACGAAACTTTTACCTTGCCTTTAAAATCAAAACGTTTCCACCTACAATCATCCAACTTCCATATATTGGTTCCTTATGACATCCTCTGCAGGACCTGAGGTGACATTGTGTTTTAAAAACACATCTTTTTTACGACTTCATTTGGACTTTTTTAAGGGTTCTTCAATTGTTATATCAATAGTTGTATTGTCAATTTATCAGAAATTAAGGGCATGGGTTGCTTCTCTTGAAAATTAAGAACTAATTTTTAACCATATTGTGATGACAATGTGATATGTAGAATATTTTTATACATGAAAGTTTGTATATCAAGCAGGATTTTACTTTAGTGCCACAGACAATTACTTCTACCTTCTGATTCAATCTAAAAGCTACTTAATTTCATTATCAACATTGATCTACTTTAATGTTTAAGATTTTCACAAGTTCTATTCTGGAAATGGCTGATTATTGAAGTTCACAACACAGTGTTGTCCCTTATAGTCTATATGGAACATTAGTTAATTGGGCAAAGTATTAATTTGTGAAAAAAAAAATTCTGTTATTGTCAGATATTAGCTGCCCTCATAAAACTTTTTAAGTTTAAAGTAAGATAACCTTGTTATGAAATATATCACAGAAAATGTTATGATTGTGGTTTAGATAGTTTAAAACAAAATCTGCATTTTATTGTAAAACTTATTAATTATCAATAGATTGTAAATCCAGCCAAAGTGAAGGAGAAGTTAGTCTCACAACTGAAGACACAGATTACTGACCTGGAAAGATTCATAGACTTCTTGCAAGGTTTGTAGGCATTTCTGTCTAAGACATGTTATCCTGAATGATATGTGATTATTTTAATGTACGAAGTTGAATAATGCAGGATAATTGTATTTCCATTGTGGTCTATATGTTTAAATGCTCTATTTTATATTTTTGAAGATTGCCAGCTTGTACACATCGATGAATCCATTTCACTACCATGCAAATGATGCAATGTTATACCAGTGTACAATTCAGTTGACATTTTGTGTTAATTACATAACAGAATGCTAAGCTTGCATATTTATTGTGTTCTTTTATGCTATATAATTGTGACTTTTTCTTGGCTGCTTTTTTCACTTGTGTATCAGTGATTTATACTGTTCAGACAAAGTATGGGGAGGAACATTGAAACATCCTTGTCTTATTGTCAAATCAACAACTATTTTTACATGAAGATCCAGATCACTGTGTAATGGTCTACAAACTGTTAGTAAAATGTTCCATTTTTGATTGTATTTTGAATATATAAACCAGGTGAAGCAACAAGCCCCGGTCCTCTAGGACGTGAGAGATGTACATGTCCTGTACATGGAAGTTCCTCTTGTGGGAGTAAGTCTCAGGTAATACAATAACTGACTTTGTTGATGATGTTATTAACATTTTGGGCATTTATTAGCACTTTTATATGTACTTTAACATATTTTTTTATGTAAACTGCATAGTTTACATCTATATGCTTCACTTGTAATAACCTTTATTAGGGAGAGCTACTATAATACTTGTGGCCCAAACTTTTACACTCTTATATTTTATATTACATTTAAGTTCTAAAAGGGCAATAAAATTGTTGAAGCTATTAATAGTGACCTGAATGGGTTACCAGTTCTCTAAGTCTTGTAAACTGAATGATATCATATTATGCTACTAATTGGTGTTAATCAAAACCAAATTGTTTTACTTTGCAAACACCAGATTATTGTCCATGAACAGCAATAAAGCTGCTATACTTTATTTATAAAGATGACCTATTATATAATTTGTGTTGAATATTATACACTCTGTTATGCAGCTGAATATTTCTATAATGCTAGCTTAGTCTAAATATGCTGTGAGATATCTCTCCATAGTTAATACATCTCTTGTAAATATCATATATTTATCTGAGCACACAAGGACATAATCAGATGCATTCTTTTATGTTTTTTCTTTCAGTTTAATTTTGATGAGAAGACAGTGAGTAGTGACAGACAGAACCCAGGTTTACAAACACATGTAAGAGATTATTGTAATAAATTTAGTATTCTTTAATATTTCCTGTCAAATGTATAATTTGAAACTATCACAAACTAGATTCATGTAAGGCATATTTTATTGATGGCTATTTATCATAACAAAGTATTTTACTCCATTTAATGTTGAAATTCCTCTGATTGATAAAGAAGTAAATATTATGTTATACATTGCTAAAACCTTGTATATATTATAGTAATTGTTGAAACCATGATAAAGTTAATGAAAATATTATTTTTCATCTTATCATCATGTGACGTTTTTCAAATCCCAATACAAACAGAATTCTTTCACACATTCTCAATCATGGAGTTAGGTGTTTAACTTGTCAGCAACCAGAAAATGGTCACTTTTAGTAATTTAGTTGAAAGTTACAGGCTCTCAGCTATTGTAGATAGCTTGTATATGTGAATATTCTAGGATGAGCATACAAGATTAAAAGCACTGAAGAAAACGATCCACATTTTGCAAATATTTCTGATCACACAACTTGGTTGTGGAAGCCGGAACTTCAAGAAGAATGCTATGAAGAAAACACCGAGAGGCAATCACTGGGGGTAAGTTATGTTTGGTAAAACATCATTTGTTTCAGGCTGCCTACCTTATCACTATCATGGGGTAGATGGGTATATTGTATTATGTGCTTTATAATAAGGCAGATTGTGGTTTGTGCTTCATAGTATATGAACTGTTACATTATATTTACCTAGCAGGAAAACATTGACTTTAGTCACAGTGAATTTGTGACCACTTTACAGGCAGATTGTGTTGTTATTTTGTGTTTTCCAGTTAAGATATTTTTTATTATGCTGAATGTTTGTTAAAGTACTACAAGGTATTTGACATTTCTGACATTTATATCACTTTTCAGTGATTTGAGAGCTCGACTAGAGATGGCTATAGATAAAGTAATGACAGCAGCCAAGTACCAGCCTGTGAATGATGATGAGGATAAATCTGAGTTTAACAGTGACTCAGAGGAAGTAAGTATTATTCTATAAGTTTAATATACTGTATTACCTTTAATGAATATCTTCTTTTTGTATCAACACATTGTCTTAATTCAGCTGTACTATTCAATGGTTTGTTTAGTTTGGACCAGACTTTAGTCATGCATGTTTTGTCTGTCCGTGTAATGTAGTAATCTCATGTCTTATTGATATACATTTTAACCAAGTGTTTCATATTGACTATAAGAAGTTTGAATACTATCCTTGTTTTCAATTCTCAATATATTTCTAGAGCTGAACTTTTGTCTTTGTCTGGTTAATTCTTACGTAAAATTGCCATATACATGTATTTATTTGTTGTTTGTACAAAACAGAGTCAAGAAATGAGCAGTCCATTACTAACACAGACAGTGAGAAAAGATCTAGCTATGGCAATCAGAGATCTTGTACAACATGGATTAATGGAAGTAAGATATAACACATATATAATTATACCTTAACCTAGTTTACCTATATTTATGGCGTCTAATGAATTTATTAGTTAATAATCAGTGTGTATATCAAATAAATTTGTCTAGAGAACAATACTGTAATGTTGCCTCTGTGGTCAAGTGGTTAAGATCGCTGACTTCAAATCACTGTAACCTCTCACTGATAGAGGGTCATGAATTAGAGCCCAGCTACCGACCATGTCTCTTTATCATTATGTGAGAAAGTAGGCAGTTGCTTATGGTGGATGGGAATCTAGTACTGGTTCTTCCCAGTAACGATGGTTAGGTGAACTGTCCGCCTCATATGACTCTATTTGTTGAAAATGGGCATAAAACCCGATGAAACAAACAAACAATACCATTATGTACTATGTTCATGATGAACACCAGTGTCTGTATTTAAAGTATGATTTCTTTGTGTTGTATTTGATATTCTTAGTGTATGATTAACTTTCAATCTGTGTAATAATTTGATTGTACATTTAATTTTTTTTTTTTTAAAACAATCCAATTACTAATACCTAAAGAGGGCTCTGTGATTGAATGGTTTTGGTCTTTGACTTGTAGTCACTAGTCTCTCACAGCTGTAGCTTAAATAGAAGATCAGTTATACTATACAGGTGTACCCCTTTAGTCTTCCTCCACCATTTAAGCTGAAAAAGCTGCTAAATGACCATGGCTGTTCGTGCAACATTAAAGTTTGCAAAAAATATGAGCCACTTTATTTCTGTTGTTCATTTGATAGAATTATCTCCCGTGTTTGATTTTATTGTTGTTTCACTGTCTATCACATAGATTGGTCAGAGTTCTAGTCTGGTACCATGGGGATGTTTCCCAGCTAGGTCTGCTGCTGTTACCAAAGAGATGCATGCATGGGATTTATTGCTGAAGTATTACGAGATCAAGGTAGGTGGACATTATCTGTGTGTCATTCATTGAAAGATAAGTTTTACCTATATTTATAGAATGTAGTGCACAAAATATTGATCACACTAGGATATAAAAATGAGTCAGAATGTTCACCAACATGTTGTGTTGTGTCATGCATAAGAGCCAGGGTAAAACTGCTTCTCGAAAGAAATCAAGTTTGCATCTTTAAGTAATAGCCAATAACATTACCGAAAAACCTTTTTACCTCGGATTTTAAATATTTTGTGTCAAAGCGGAGTGTGGGGGTATTTAGCTCTAGTTCTTTTTAGGTTTCATCTTTTTCAATTTCTTTCGTATATTATCTGAAATTCTAACATTTATAGCTGTTTATAGTGATTTTGTGTTTTAATGTACAAGTTAGTCTAGAACATTTCTGTGTTATTCATGTTAACCTTCTTGTTATCATCCTTACAGCATGGCACTGAGTACAATCAATCCCCGGCTAGAAAACTCTCTCAGTCGTTTCATCTTGAGATTGTTGGTGGCAAACCTATCACATCTAAACAAACATTACTTGGTGCAATAGATACAGTGATTTCATCGCATACACCTCTCAAACGATCTGAAGATTCACATTTCAAGGCTTTCGTCTGTTTGGCTCTCAAGTATGTAATACAGCACTTTTTTTATTGTTTTGGGTGACAGGTTCCCTTTGATGGAGGAAATTTGCACTGTGAAACACTAATATTTGTCTAATTATGGGGAAATGTTTCTCTCAGTGGAGAAAAATATATACTTTTTTACCTGGGGAATGGGAGAGAATACTGGACCCAAAAATGGCATTAAGAAACTCCTGTGATATTATCATCAGTCAAAGTTATCAATCATGATTCAGGAAACATAACATGACATGAAGTTATCTCTTTATACTAGGACAATGCATTTGTCAGAACAAGTTCAAGCAATGTCACAGTACCCTTGGCATGAATAATATATTTTCCTTACTTGACATGCTAACTAAAAATGTATTCATTCTCCTTATAACCAGTTTTTATGACATTTACTGTGTCTTGTTTTCTTATGTTATCTTTGAACATATTATGATATAATTATTCTGATACTGTTATAAGATAAAATTTGTAGAAATAAATCATTGATGAAAATTTAACTTCAATTTTAGTGAAACAAAACTGACACAGTGGTTAAAGTTGATATTCCGTACACAGACGCTTGTTGATAATTACTATCAAGATTGGAGTTATGTAGCAAGAACAGGTGGGTTTTATCAGATATTGTCATTCTTTTTACTAATATATAAGATATGATCAATGTGGCATTAATGCCTAATTTTATTAAATGACTATTTAATATATGATATAAATATTTTTGAATCTCATCTGCAAGAATAGTAAAAAACAAACAATTATTAGGCATTTTTTTATAATTTACTCTAACATCCAGCTGGCAAATATTGTATTATAATAAAATGTTATATATGTTAATGTATTGACAGGTTTTGATGACACAATAAAGTCCTTGGATAAACTGAACTCAGTCAAATTTCGACTTCCTGTTGACCTTGCTGTGCGACCTTTCAGCAACATCAAGGATGCTTTCTAAGACCACAAGATCACTACAAACATCACACATGAATATTTGCTGTATTCACACCATTCTTCAGTTGTCATTAAATAATACTCCTGTCTTAACATGCTCCCTTGCTGTCCACTATCATCTAAGTTACTTTTTGTTAATACATCCCCATGTTCATGAAATTGACTTTTTGTGTAAAAGGCTTCTGTCAAGTGGTTTATAGTGAAGATTGAATAGATTTCCTTTGTCTTATAAAGTTTATTTGATAGATGTTTTAATCACATCCATTCTGCGCCATTAGATAAACTATAAACTTCTTCAAGTATTAATGTTTCATGAGCTTTACAACTTGGCATTTTGTTAATTCTTTTTATATTTGTGTATCAAAAACGTTTATATTCACTCTATCATTTCATTCTTTGGTTGTGTTATTCTTGATTTTATTTTATTGTGTATTATTATGTATGAATTTGTTGAAAATGTTGTTTGACTGAAGTACATTCCATTGATATATTTGTTTGTTTGTTTTACAGCTGTTGAAATCACTAAATTATTTGATTCTGTTTAAAAGACAATTTGAAACTTTATTATTTTACCACCTTATTGCTACTAAAGATTTGTAGTGGATCTTTTATGACTTCAGGCATGGAACTGCCTGGGCACATTTGTTAAAAAATGATCTAATTATGTGATGTATTCATATGACATTATTTCTGCTCCTGTTTAAACGTGTTAACACCCAAAACTTACTCTGTAAACTTAGTGTATGAAGGGTTGCGACCCTAGTTTTTTGTGATATGAAATCAAAGCGTTACGCAAGTTGTTTGTTTGGTTTAAATTTCTGTGTTAAAAGTTTGTTGATTTGTTAATGATTTTAATACATGTTACTCTTAAGGATTTTGTTTTAAAGAGTTGTACATTTGGGATATTTCCTGCATAGATACTCATTTATATTTTAGGGTAGATGGAGATATCATTTGCCAAAAGTATAAAATATGCTTTAGAGAAAGATGTAGAAAAGTTAAGTTTGCATTAATATTTTGGTCAAGTAAATGAAAACAGATTTTTTCCCTGGCCTCACTGTGTATTTGTGAGTGACATAATGTTGAGTTTATGTCAGTTGTATAATTTGTTGATGCTGATTTGTTCTCATGTATTTTTTACTTCCGTGTTATAATTATTATCTACAGATTCAGCAATGCATAAAATATGTGAAGGTTACTTGTCCATATAAATTGCTTGTCAGTCGATGAAAATCTCCTTAGAGTGATTGTTATATGTTTTTATTTTTTAAGATGAAAGCATTTATCAATACTGTCCGAACACAAATTAAGACATGCAGTTACATGTATATATGATTATTGTAGTACATAACTTTTATTTAAATGGTTGTGAATAATTTTATGCTACATAATATTTCCAGTTAATATTTTATAGCTATCAATGATTGAAATCCACACTTTATTTTACCGAAATTTGTTATTACTTTGCTCGAAATCCTATGAGTCAATTTTTTCTTGTCAAAAAGCCCAAAAAATATTGTCTTGATTGTCCAATATTTCTAATTTTGTTTACTCTTGTTGATCATATATAAATATATATTACAGGTTTTTGTTCGGTCCTATACTGAATTCCCTGATCATTATATTAATTGTTTTAAATCTTTGTTCATGTATTACTTTTATTTAGTTCGGTGAAATATCTTGCTTTTCTCGTCAACTGTAGAAATTTGTTGATCATTTGTAACTTAGCAAATCAAACAAGAAGTCAGCCATGTTTCTGTGTTATGTATGTGAGTTAATCGTTCATTTCTTATTTATTTCTAATACATTTCTTATTTCTATCACCAAGGTCTGTGCAATAAAACTTAGTGATTTTGTTTCTATTAATGTGTTTTATAACTTATCTCAGTGTATGGATGTTTGATATTATGTTCTGCTGTAAGAAATCCAATTATTTTGGCATTTATTGTTTAGTAATGTCTCTCTGACTTATATTACTTGAATGCATTTACATGTATTTACTTCTTATCCCTGTGTTTAAACTTGAGATTATGTTGTTCC
Source organism: Lutraria lutraria (assembly GCA_964023205.1). Taxonomy (NCBI): domain Eukaryota; kingdom Metazoa; phylum Mollusca; class Bivalvia; order Venerida; family Mactridae; genus Lutraria; species Lutraria lutraria. Next base: position 12,425,696 of record OZ026846.1, on the reverse strand, counting down.
TTAGATGTTATTGTATTTATTTTATCAATACTTTTATGTTTGCATTTACAGTATTTTCTGGTTAGTCACATGGTCTGTTTTGCATGTATTGCTATGTTAGTGTTCGGGCTCTTATAATTCTACAAACTTGTTAAAACTGTTAAAATGAAGGAATATATATGTATTACATATTTCATATTAAATCTAAGTTCAGACTACTAACTAAAAGCTTTATCTTGCCAGGTCAATATTTAAAGTTTTGTCAAATATTCATATAACTTATACCAATTGTTATTTTTTTCTCAGTTTTTTTTAAAGAATATTTATTTTGGGGCTGTTATTTGTTTATCAATTTTGTTTATATTTTATTGTAGCCTAGTTTGATTTTTCTCTTTTATATTCTGTCCATTACTTTTTTCTGTTGTTGTTTCTGTTGTCATTGTTACTGTTATGGTGTTGGTGGTGTAGATATTTTATCTACTCATAATTATGCTGCTTATTATCCATGACATTGTTGCCTACTTTTGTCTTTCTTTTTATTCTGTTACGGTATCTCATTTTCTTTTTTTTCTTCAGATTTCTTATTTTATCTGATATTTTCAGTTTAATACGAGTAATTACAATATAATGAAGAGGCTTTATATCTGATCAAATTATAACTTAAACCTTAAAGTAAACTATTTGTATCTTAGGCCATCCTTAAACAATCGTTGGTTAGCAGTTACTGGATTGACAAATTACAAAAATCTTCAACCTGAAACTTTTCTAGTGATTTTGACCAGCTTCTTTCTAGATTTTCAATACAAGCGTTAGTTACAATCTTAAATAAAACACCTAGCTACTGTTTTGAAAGGATAGTGTTCTTTTTTGTGTTCAGTAAATCCCCTGATTTGTGTGATTTTGAGAAACACTGTCTCTGAATTATTTGTGAGATCTTAATTCTGCTTGATGTTTTTTGTGCAGTTTATATGTTCAGTAATGTGTTTGTGAAATCCAGTGTTATGAACAATTTATGAACTGATGATTATAAAGCTTGTTTTATAATAAACTTCTTTGGAGTAATGTTTAGTTTTTTAGCCCCCTTACTTACCGCACTTCACACCCAAAAGTTGAATTGCTTTTACGTTTATATTATGAATTGATTAAATTACATAATGAAACATTGTAATATGAAGTTAATGACAGCTGGCATGCTTTCTTGGCTATTTTATAGTTTATTATTTTATTTATTTCTAGTCAGGTGATAAAACAATATTGGTTGTGGACTTTTTGTCTTTGTTAGTTTATATATACATAAAAGTTTCTATCTACTGTATACACAGACATTCAGTGTAAGCACAGTGTGTATCATACATTTCATAGTGAGGGTAAAAGTATTACAAATATTTATGTTGATGAAACAAGTGAAAATAAACATAAAGGAGGTGAGGAGATGGACATGATTAATAGTTCTTGGTCCAGGATTTTATGTAGAAGCCATAATGATACAATATGAGTGTTATCTCATGTCTTGTTACATTGTATACATGTATTAACATCTTCAGGATTTTGTTTGGATTCCTATTGTTCAGTCTTAGGAATAAACTATGTTTATTTGTATTCTTTACAACATTTAGAGGATTTATGACCCTGGCTTACTCTATTTATATCTTATCCTGATCAAAGTATGATTATACTGTCAGGTGATGAAGTTGTGAAGTAAATATTTCGTTGTTGACAGTTATTTACTTACTTACTTACTTCAATCAAGATTCTTTAGTTATTTGGTTATGAGCTCAATGTATTTATCTATTTTAGCATTTAGTAAAGTGATATGTAATCATTTTAAACCATTAGTCAATCTGATGTATTTAGTTTTAATAGTTTAGTATTTGACTTTAAGCAATTTGTGTAGAATGAAAATGTTACTGTTACACATGTGATTTTTGGCCTTCAGAATACATGTATATTAAATTTCAATAGGTCCTGTATCTTTGAAGATATCTATGGTTAATGAATCTTGCTCTTTATGTTTTAAATCTATCTGAACGTTTTTTGGTTTCATTCAAACGTTTTTGGTTTTCAAAAGACCCAAAATCTTACAATGATGCTCCTGTCTTTGGTTGTGATTATTTCTATTGCTTCAGCTGTATTCTGTTATGTGTACTGTCTGTTGGGCCACATCTTTAGATGTTCACATGTTTGATCTGTATTACTCCAAATTAGATAAGGATCACTTGGGATACTGATGGTAGTGATTGCTTCTTATTTAATACTACTGATGATTTGATTAGATTGAAATTTGGTTATTCCATTATCATATGCCAGCACAAAATATGAAACAAATGGTTTTAAGCAAACATATATATGTATATTATATATTTGTATGTACAAACTGTTCCAACATTGAGTGAGTGCTCCTTATCAAATTTTAAGTAAAATAATATTTAATTACTTAGTAATTTACCTCTTGTATTTACTCTTGTTTCTTGTGCTGTAATGTATTTCTCAGACTTCACTGATAATGTAATGGTTGTGAATCAATATGAAATCAATCTAATTGTAATGTTATAGATGTCCAGTTACATTGTATACGAAACATTTCACTTTTTCCTGATTTTATGTAGCAATCAATGTAAGTTAATGTGTAAACATCTCTCAGATTAGATTCATGCAAAAATTGTCTGTGTATGTCACTTTCATTTCCACTACTGTAGGGTTGTATATTGCCTGATTATAAAAGTTTGGAACTATGTACGTTTAAAGTACTTCATGTAGTAATAAAATAGGATAAAAAGTGTGAATTTAGGTATCTTCTTTCTATATTGATTTCTTAAGTTGAGTTGTAATTCATTTCATGGACATAAAATCAGATCTTGCAATGTTTTTTTTCTTCATTTTTTGCAGTTCACTGAGTTAATGTTAAAAGTCAAGCCAAAAATGAACCTTCTAATATTTATTTTTTGTTATATCATTCTAAGTAAGTTATGATCTTGTTCTATTAATGAGACTGGAAAATAAAGCATATGTATATATATAGCCATTGTTTTTGTTGGAGTATGCATCTAATGCACATTCATTATGTATCTGGTTTTCAGTTAATGGTGTCTGTTTACTGTCCAACATAATATCCTTCTAACCCCTGTGTCACCAAACTATTGGATCAAGGTATACATTAAATATAGAGGTGATATTTCCATTGTCAAGTGATATGATCTTTGACTAGTAACCGCTAGGCCCCTTGCCCCTGTGAGTCAGAATCCCATCTGTGACCAGACAAAGAAGTTATCCTGCTAACTTCCAGTAGATCGAGGGTTCTACTCAGATGTAAACATTGTGTCCTCCACTGTATAAGCTTGAAAAGTCGCTAAATGACTCCTGTTGTTGGTGCTGCATTACATCATAGAGATGATAATGTTTGCCCTTACATACATTCATTTGTATGTGTTAACTGCATTCCAAATTTGACACTAGCTTGATATCTTTACAGCTCTGATATGACTTTCAACATGTATAATTACAGGAGTAGAACTGTCAAGCTTACTGGTAGCATTGTCTTACAATAAGTTCAACTGCAAGTAAAGGAATGGGTTTATAACTTTCTTGAAGTACTGAATCTCTGGCTAGGTCAACATCAGTTAACTGTTCTACCTTGATGTCAACATTCTGAGTGATGTTCATGTTCATTGAACAGGATGTTGACTGTATATACATGTATGGTAAAATCAGAAAGAACAGAACAAAGTCCTACAATGATTTCTACATTATTTACATTTAGCTTATCAACAATACAACATTAGTAACAAGTAGTACAATATGGTAAAATAGAGAAAATTAACTAAATATATTATATTTTACATTGTATGTCAATGGAAAAAACGTTAAACATTTTATCTACAAACGTATTTATAAACAGGTCGCCATTTCACCATTCGAAAATATGAAAGAAAGATATATCCTGGCAATTTTATCAACTTAACAATGTATGCTTTACAAATGGACGTCAATGCCTTTTTAACTGATTCAGAATGTATTACAAATTTGCCATTGATATATATATAAATCGATACCAATATTATATTGAACTAAACGTAAGGTCCAGAAAATTATAATTATTAAGAAATTATGTTTTCCGTTAACTTTGTTGAAATTGGTACACCAAATATGTTTATGGCATTGATGCCATTTAGTTAAACAATTTGAAGTCACCTTTAATTTGTAGACGTACATCCCAACAGTTTGTCCGCACAATATAGCTTTCACTATCTTCTCTACAGTGCCTGGCTTTTTTACTAAGAAAGCACATTTTAACAAACAAATCGCACGTGCATAGTGAAAAGCACAAATGATTACATGTGAAACATACATGCAGACCTTACATATCTAAACAATTTTATGATTTTTTCTTCTTCGAGACTATAATTAATAATTTAGAATAAAACTATTCTATTTATTATCTACACAACAAAAGCTTCGTCCAAGTTTGTCCAATACTCCAAATAAATAAGGTAAATATGTGTCTGTTTCATTGTGTAACAAACATCTCAACAAAGTGATACTCAAGTATTCATAACTTTACTTCCTTCCATGATTTTTATGATATCATGCATTGTAAAAACGATGAAGGCACTTGGTGCAAATATTAAAATACATTTGAAGTCATCCAAGAAACTACGTAAAAACAGTGTACAGCTCTCAAACAATGCTTTGTAACTGATGTTTTCTCCACAAAATTTCTATTTTGATCGGTATTTCAAAGGTTTCTCCTTAATTTAAAACATTTTTAGTTTGTTAACCACTAGACATAATAATATATCCATCTCAATGTTTAAGTAGTATCGAGTTTGTGCTTCATTCTCGAATCTATTTCTGTAAAATTTACTCGTTTTTTTGGCATCAGTTCAAAAATGTTCACTATGTTAGAACTGTTTATCTAGAATGCACATTTATGGTAACCATTGGGCGGTTCTGTCCATCATTTATCGTGACAGTGGATTCTTTGGTAACGACCACCTTTCTAACATCTTGACTTTGTGTGACAGAATATTTTCTTACTTGGTTCTTTATTGGAGCTTCTATGATCAGCTTCCCTTCGTCTCCAATGTAAGCAGTGATGGCGGTTTGATCAACGCTATCCGGAAGTTCATATTCCTTATTGAACTCCTTGTGAAGAGTTTTTCCCGCGGTTTTCTCCACGTGTTCGGCGTGAACGACAAGTTTCTTTTCCATCGTCTTGACAACAACTTCTTCTGGACGAAATTCTCCAGCGTCTACTGTAAGTCTTAGTTTTCTGGTTCCATCAGGTTCTGTAATGATTGGATTCTTTACAGGTGTAGCCAACTGTAAGGTTCTCTCCGGTTGGACAGCTTGTTGTATTGGTAAGACTTGATGCGTTGCGACCAACTGGTTGCTAAATACCGGACCGTCCACGGTGAGGATTCCATCTCGACTAAGAACACATTGTAACTTTTCTTGATCAACATTAGGTGGAACATCCACTTGTCGACTATATTCTCTACTTACAGACTGTGCGGTTGTCCTTTCTTCATGTTTTGCATAAACAATAACTTTATTATCTTGAACCTTAACTTGAATTTCGTCGGGTTTGAATTCACTAACATCAAATCTAACCTTAAACCTTTGTTGGCCTTGACCGTCAGTCTCATACACAGTTCTTAGCGCTCCAATTTTATCTAATCCAATAGTACTAGCCCGCCTGTCTGGAGCACCAGGTTTTAATGTGAAGAATTCATCCCTCATTTTATCGAAATCATCGTTCCATTCCTTCTTTCTTTTTTCCATCTTAACTTCCATATCTTCCCAAACTTTCATTTGTCTATCTTGAAAGTCCATAGAATCACGTTTTATAGGAACACTAAGCTCGGATCTGAATCTTGCCATTTTATTGTGTTCTTTTTATCTGTAGAAGGGCGGACTGAAAGTAGAAAACAGAAGTGGTGTTATCAATGATAATTGACAGGAACTGATTAGACTATGGAGTTATTTTACCCCATCTGTTTAATGGTAGCAATTTAGAGTGTAATAAAATTGACATTCGACATCGCAGTATCTTCTACTATAAACTGCATTGTTGATTCGGATAGGTAATATTCGGATATTTACATATCTTCTTCATTCTTTAAAGTGAATGTAAAACAGAACACCTTACACAGCAGGTAGGAAATAGGTAATTCTCATTATCCCAAACAAATTACCAGGAATGAGTTAAGGAATTACCTGGTATAATATCAAACCTTCAAATAGAATATAAAACAGAATTTAGCTTTAGATTTTTATCGCGGATGAAGACTACATTATCGCAGTACTCCAAGATTCTGATAGGGAGCCACTATGATCTCAGGCTAATCAGATAAAACAGGTTCTCTTTGTTTAAGAAATCGTAATGGCCACTTTGACAGGAACAACTTAGTACACAATCCAGCTTAATATGATAAAAAAACGATGTACATTTTGTACATTGAATTTTGATTTTTTTTCTTTTCACGCATCAATGTTCGTGTTTCACATGGATGAATCCTTCAGAACCATTTATAATAAATCAAATTTATCTCATGCATCACTTCTCCGCATTGTCTTCGTAACATATTTGGTTTGAATCTTGCTTTTATTTCATAAAACTATACGGCAAAGTAAAAACACTCGACTATATCCGTGACACGTATGTTTTATGTTACAAACTACAAAGTCAGCAAAGCATGGATGTATTTACTTTTACCGCAACAAAACAAAATCTACCATTAAAAATTGCAAATTTTCAAGGTAAACATTTTTTTTCATTCTGAAACGTAACATTTTTCATTATTCAGATAAACTTGTAGAACGACCATTGTCCTAGCAACAATCTTCACGTCATGAACCGAAACAACAAACAACAGAAAGACATTTATTTGAATAAAACATTATCAGCGGGAAAACAGCTTGCGGAGTGTTTTCTTGAATGATGGAAAAAGGATGCAAATGTTTTAATCTGCAAACATAAAATTATTATTTTTGAAAATAATGACCCTGAAATTTGTAAAAAAAATCTTAGTTTCATTATAATCCTTTTTCTTCGAAAAACTCCAAAATATTTTATTAGAACAGTAGGTTTTAAAAAATATATTTTCATACTTTAACATACTAAATCCCACCTAACTTAGATCCGAAAGCGTGATGTCAAATTCACTACAACATTCAAAAATAAAACACTTAAACAATATATTCCCTCGTTTCAAAATAAATCAATTTCAAGATTTTAAGAATGTACCTGTTCCATTGCTATAAATGTACTATCTGAAGTTATCACGACCAGACTAGGGAAGCAGGTGAATATAAGCATCACTGATTATTGGATGGAATTCTCCAGGGGGAAATAAACGACCTACTATCTGTTAAACATGAAACTAACTGTACCATGATAAAAATCTCACTTTCCGTAAATATTTCTCACAGAATAGTGTAATTTATAAATGTCAGATTTTGGATCATTCTGGGAACCATCTACATGAGGTTGGGGTGTATCTAATGTGATTTAGCTAATAGTTTATGCTTATTATAGATTAAGTGATGTCTCATGCAGTGTGCCAACTTCGAGCAATGTCAGCAAAAAAGCAGTGTTGCCAATATGTCTAATTACGCTCGTTAAGTGTTATCTTTGAACTTTCATTGATAAATCGAGCATTATTCAAATAGACTTAATGACTGTTAAAAGCTGATGAAGCTTACAAGAGAGAGAGAGAGAGAGAGAGAGAGAGAGAGAGAGACAAAAATTTGGTTAGATATGTTTGGTCAATGCTCCCCAAAATTGACATTCGTAAGTATAGTCTCTCCTAATTCCGAACATTTCAGAGAGGGATGTTCATAGACGTACTTCTTTCTCTCGTTTTATTGAATATCTATTACAATGTCATCTTGAACGCCGATATCATACACTGCTTACATAGAACCTGTTATTTCATTATGAATATATTTGAAAATGTAACTGTTTTGTTATTAGACACTTATACATGAATGTATTGTAATAAATGAAATGCGCGGTAACACTTGTAGTTTATAAATTATATATTGATATTTATGTTTTATCAAGGGATACGCTTTGGATGAAAGCCCGAATTAAGTTCAAAGTAATTAACTTTTATCATATCATTCATTATCACCATTTAGCAGCACCAAGTGTTACAGGTGGAGAAAACATCACAGTCGACATTTTACGCTTTGAACAGATAAATTAAGAATAAGACTAGCATCCCAATACCTATAAACTATGATTTTGTAACTACAAACTTGGTGTTAGTAACTTTTATCAAAAATGTGGAATACGATATTTTGTTCATCATTTATGTAGAGAACATGTTTCTATATGTGGATGTGGTGGGTATATTCATATATATGGTGGGTATATTCATATATATGGTGGATACATCAATATTGTGCTTCAAGTTTCGGTAGTTCTCGTATCTAAGTTTGATATGATAATTCCCTTACAAAATAGATGAAATAACACATTATAGTATATATATACGAGTATTTATGATACGTTTACTTCTGGGTTTTTTTTGGACACGATTTTTGCGCATGATCAAACAGCATTTTGAATTCAGATGTTGATAATTTAGGTTTAGTTTTTCTTTTCATGAAATCAAACATCACATGGTTGTGTTTTATTTCCAGAATATTATTCTACTTCAACTACAACGAAATTGAAATATCACCTGCAGGCTTGTTGCATCAGTATCAAAATACCATTGAAAATGATGAATCATTTACTGATATAAAATCATACAAGAATAGCAAGATTATGGTGCAACTCATGGCATACACTAAGACTGTGTAAGATAAACATACTTGTAATATAGTAGTTTATCTTCCACCACCACAAGGAACCTTGTGATAGACACAGTCATAATGCAAACATTACATCAGATAATACTGAATTAATGTGCGTATCCTGTAAGTTACCATATTGTTCATTCCATACAAGCATTACCACCATTGATTCTTTCGTATTACAATAAACAGAAATCCTTTCCACCCCAACACCATTGTTGTTTATCCTACATTATATTGTTTAATATACTATGAAGTGAACGCTATGTGGATAATATGTGCCTAATAAATAGCTCTAAATGGATATCATGAAGCAATGTACACATCCCCTTTCTTCACTTTATATCAGTACTGCATGTAGTTAAAATAATCAGTTGAATTTGAACATATTTGTGTCTTATATACAAGTCAGATTATTCGTTACATCGCTATTTTCAACATTATTTCTGTATTATCGTGGCGAGCATGCAGTTATCCTAACCAGCTTCACTGGAATTCGTTTAGGCCTTGACCAGTACTAACCACATTTTATCCGCAAGCTACTACCAAGCTACCCCAAATGATTTAAAGGTGGGGGCAATTGAACATAAAATGTAATATCTTCTATCAAGTTTGTCACGGACAGTGTGAGGGGTTCGAACTCACAACCTCTTGTTCAGTACACCAACACTCTAACATCTGAGCAAACCGGGCAGGCGAATAAGTCAAAACGTAAAGTTTACATGCATATACTAAAATTATTACAATTCACATTATGCAGATAGTCGCGCGGAGACCCTGGTTGCTGAGACACTAGGACACATGGCGATCCCCAGTCATGCTGATGTAGAAATACACTTGAAGACATGGCAACCTGATGTATGATCTCTGCAGAAATTTTCTCTTGAATATGTTCACAAATTTATAGATAAGTCTTAAATCTCGTTTATTACATGTACTTGGCAGCTATCTTATAACATGTGATATAAATGTAATAATTACGCAGTTTTAATTACAATCTTTAAATCTCATCATGATAATCTGGTACGTGTAGTTTTCAGTTTGTACATCATATTAATTTTTGTCTGCATCATGATAAGGAGGCGGAAGAACCGACATCAAAGGAAATATAGAACATAGAAGTGTCCTGTACGGTTACCTTTAACAACATCCACAAATTAAACGAAACAAATTAACTATTGTAACAATACTATACACGTGATTCATATATAACATATGTACACGTACAGTCAAACATGAGTTAGCGGTCACCTACGAATAAAGGCCAACCTGTGAATGAATGCCATTCTTTTGAACAAAATAACCTTGGAATAAAGACAGTTTGTCAATAAAACCACATGTTGTCCTTCCCGATGGTGATCTTTGTTCACTGGCTTGACTGTATTTCGAATTACAGAACTTAAAAATAACATCTCACATTTAAAAAACAGTATAACCTGGACATTAAGAATAAACTTTGGTATTGAGAAGGTCTCATTAATAAATGAAATATAGATGGAATATTGAAACCGATAAAAACAAAGAAGTAGTCATCAGAGAGACATTGTCTTCATAGTGAGATAGATCCTAAGAGAACGCCATTCCTTGAATGCAAAGCAGTTAAGCAAACATCAGATACATATCAGTGACATCATTTTGGACAGGGCAGAACGAACAGTACAAAAAATCTTAACTGATCTATTTTCATCACACATCATAAAAAAGAAGATTCTTAAAGAACACCTGAAGATATCAATACTAGATTAACATCCCAAACATACATACATAATTTTTTCTTTAAAACAGTAAACAAGGAACAGGTGCTCTAATCCTACAGTCAATCAATCTATTCTGACTGTCAGGTTTTCCTCATTCGTCTGGTGTGTTTATTGATATTTAATTGTTCATGTTGTTATTTACTTACTTTGTAGATTTCTGAGCATTCCACGAATGTTTCATGTTTAGAGTTATCACAATATAGTTAACATGTAATTCTAGTATCTAATTCCATAGACTAAATGTTTCCAAGTGCAGTTTATGTTCATGAAAGAAATGCGTCGGAAAATACAACTACACTGTTTACACATACATGTATACTACTATATAACTTATGTAAACTATTAGTTTTCTGTCACAGTGAAGACTGGTACAGTATGTAGAACATTCATTGGCATCAATCAGCACATTTAATATAAGGACGTTAATCATCCTTGTGTATTGACCGTACTTCTATCTGTTAGCATGGAAACATTGGTTTTCACATTATACACATACCTTGAATATGTTCATAGGTTCATAATTATGAAACTGCCTACATGTACATGTATGTATAATACAAATGTACATATAACAGTCAACTTCATGTTTAGTTAACATACATTACTGTAACAAATTACACGTATCATTTGATTTCCACTGAACAGCTGCAAGATTTGAGAGATAACTTCTGTAGACTTGCTCTGTATAACTGCTTCATACATTCATGTTTTAGATGTCCATACTACGTACATACAGTATATCCTCATACATACTAACCATACATTCATACCCACCCAAATCATACCCCCAAATACGTAACAACTGCTTATCCAGTCCCCGAATTTCGCCAAGGAACAATCGATCATAATTATGTAACCCTACTTAGACATATTCCTCATGTAATCGTCCAAACAGAATCGGATATAGAATTCAAAAAATGGTATATACTTTATCTAGAACATAAAGTGCTTGTTTATTCAAGTACAATTCCTTTTCATACAAAATGTTCAATATAATGTCGACCATGGCCGGGACACCTTTAATCGACAGGGCACGGAGTTCCTGATTCTATGGAACATAAATTAAAATGTAGCTTTTTAAATATTGTGCTACACCTCCGTAATACAAGTAAAGGACCAGAGGATGTTGATTTGAATACTGGTTAATATATCTCCTTCAATTATGGACTAGTATCAATAAGTTACTTAGAAAGATACCATGTGATATTTGTACTTTGTTTGTAGTTTGGTAGTGAGACCTTATATATCCACTAGCAAGGCAACACCAATAGGTTAAAAAGGTAGAATGAGCAAGTCTGGACATACAATCTTAACATTCTTAATCTGATACTTAGAATATACATGTAGATAAATATTTGTCTTTTATAGCAGTAAAGAAACTGGTTGCTTAATTAAACAACAATATAGTTCTCTTTAGTATTGCCTTCTTGTCAAATGAGGATATCCCGTAGAATAACAATACAAGTGACTGCAATATACTTAGTATGTACCACAATTTACAATTAGAGCATACAGTGACCACAATCTATTTGATTCCTTTCAGTTAGCTCATGTATTCACCTTTAAACAAGACTAAATATTTACTTGAACAAGAAATGAGATATGACGAGATACATTGCTATATTTACACATGTTTTACGTACATATTTCTAGTGTTTAGTATGACTACAACATATAATAAGTATGTACTTATATTTTATATGTTGATAAAGTATGGACAGGAGCTTGGCTGGATGAAATTAAATCTAGAATGTGTAGTAATGTTGGAAGTATTGTAGACAGTTATAGAAGTAATCACCGTACTGATCTCCGCAGGTTTGTAGCACAAAATAGGACTCTTGATGAAGTGGATACCAAACACAAGCCAATGCATTCTTCAGATTTACATTTGAACAAAACATGTCAACATGAAAACGCACATATTTATACGTTTTGAATCTTGGACATGTGAAATTCGGATTGTACAGTCAATACGCTGACTGATGTTACATAACACCACGTTACCAAAACCTGATATGTATGAAGGGCACTCAAAACATAAATTTAGTAATGTAGTATTCTAAATAGAAGAACTGGGTGTCTTTTGAAGAGATATTGAACTCCAGAATGACCACACGGGACATATGGTAGCCGGGTACGACCCAAAACGTCAATGGCGTCATAGATACGCTGTGTGTCATGTCAACCGCTAAGTAATTGTTAACAGTACTTGGCAATGCATAAATATAATATTTACATATATTTATAATGGACGTGTTTGTTTCGTCTGTACATAAATTATACCTACATTACACACGATCACTAATGACATGCATATGACCATTAATACAAAAACAGCTCATTTGCTGTTATGTAGAGATTGTGGCCGAAAGTATGTGAAGTAGAAGACTATCTACTTTATGTTTATGTGAGGGCGGCGAATACTTGCATAATATCATATGAAAAACCTCTATATTGAATAGAAAATGTAGTTCGTAGTTAATAGGGTGACATTAATTCTTGCCTGCCAGGTTCTGACCTGCTGTGTTTTCGAGACGAATTATACTTATGAGTATTAGTTTATTATAGCTGTTTGTGAGTATACAGTGTAGTGTCTATTACTAGTTTGGCTAATCCTGGCCATTTGATTGGCTAATGGTGATGACTGAATCTATTAATAGTTGACAGGTAAGTAAATCATGAAGGCATTGTCTAGATAAGTTGTTGTGTGGCTATTTTGAAGTTGAATGTGGTTGTATGATAGTGTTCAGATTTATGGTGACTTCGTTAACATTTAGCGTTGATTCTATTTGATTAATGTAGGGTATGATATTACCATGTGCTTGTGAACTATATACATGAATTTATTCATTTGTCAAATACTCAGGATTGTCATTATAATGTGTATTACTCATATCATATAAATATTTTATATTCTCCTTAATGGAGGATTGAATAAAATATACAGTCAATATCCTTTATGAAAAAAGTAACTTCATACAAAAAACATAAACCAATATGTTTCTTGTAATTTGTCTACCTAAAACGTTTTGTTATAGTTGTTCTTGTTATATCTAGCTTATTTGAATGTGCAAAGGAGCATAGGATCAATTCAATCGCATGCACTGCATGAATAGTACCACTTGGTGTAAGAAACAATTTGAGTAAAACGTTTCATTTATCAGACATACTGAAGTTAAACAAACACATTATTGTGTTAAGTTTTCAAGCTTTGATCTCGGTGTTATTTCTGGCTGCTGGAAGAGATTCGGTCTGTCTGACAGACATCATTCTTAATCACATAACTAAAATACCTGCCGTTTTCTATCTTTATTTTAATTGGAAGAAATGATCTAAGAACATAGGTATTTGGTCCATCAGCTAACGTCTCTGATAACAGTAAAACTCCTACATTTAGAAATAGATATATATCATTCCTAAATATCATAAGTTACTATAAAGATGCACTAAAGATTAGTGCGTGCCTAAGCGATTTCAGGGAAAGTGGAAGTTTTATTTTATATTCTACAGAAGTAGGTAACTTTTACTCCTGTCTGTGTGGCGCCGGGAGATGATATGACATCGTGTGTCAAAATATTAGCAAGACCAGATTCACTTCGCTTACTTTTATTCCATATAACTAAATAAACATCACACCTTTTGACACTATTTATATTGTGTTCGATATGTCCGGTCCTTAAGGTTCACATATACGTAAGGATAGGCAAAGGTTGGCTCTTGAAAAGAGTGTGGAAAGGTAAAAATTTAAGGTGAGAAAGTGGATTATCCGTTCTTTGTGTCCAATAAAAAAATCAGAGTCGCGACGGAAAAGGATAGGTGGGATAGCCAGAAAAAGTAATCTTTTAGGCCACATATACTAAAATGATGAAGTGAAATATGATGTGAAGTAGACAGCGTGAGGAATTGGGAAAAAGTATTTAAAAAGTGGAGCCAGACAGCAACTTCGAACTGCATGCTGTCTGCATATCTTACAGAACGGCGCAGCATTAATCGATCCATAATCCATTACGTACTGTTCAGTTTTAGACAGAAATGATAAAAAGATATGGACATAGATTTGTATCAGACAGGTTGCAATGAGGAAACGCTCAAAATAACTCTCCTAGATTTCCGCATACCTGTCTCATTGTGCATTACGTCATCAATTATTTTGAAAATGTGTGCATCACGTCACATTATTTTTCAATCATTTATTTCCGGTTGCGTCTTTTATAAAGCTCACCTGCTATGTCAGATATTGATTGATAAAATCGTGGATTTTATGCAGAAAACAGCAGTAAATCTGTTTTTTCTTCAGCGATTAATTTATATTTGTTGCTTTAATTTAGATAATAGTCCCCAGATAGACACATCATTCATATTTTGGCATGCACCTAAAAATAATCAGGAGCGTAACCATTATTTGTTGATAAAATGCCGCTGTACAGCGAGGACTTGCTTATTTTACGGAGTAGATAATACTATTTCTATTTTGTGATACCTGTTTGCCAGAGGCATTTTCACATTACAAACTTATAAATATACAAAATTATAAGAATATAAACTGTAAACCAAGGAACTAGTAATACTTAAAGATGAGGGTAATCTATATATCGCATCTTTATCAAATTATAGCTAGGGGCACAAATCTAGGCATATCAATACGTGTATTAGACTGCACTTATTCGGAGGTTATTACCTTAATATCTGACCATTTCCATGTCCATGGCCACCATGACGAGGTAATATATCTTCAACATGTTATAGAGAGACGATCTGACTGATCATTTGGATGTTGGAATGTTTTACATATGTCAGTATACTTCCACTCACTATATATCCACTCAGTATATTGTTCAAGATACAGGGGAACAATGCGTTACTGATGAACAATTATGATCATGTCCATACATACACGTATTTTTGATAGTTTGTTCCAATATCTTAATGTATCTGGCTAAGTATATCTGATTCCTAAAAAGAAATCCGCCAGTATCTCACTAGATCTTTTCCGTCTATAACTTTGATAGAACACGAATATACCATAAACACACCATATCACTGATACATCGTCTAAATCTTGTATCTATCGTGAAGAACTGATTAAAGTTAAGTTCTATCTAAGATATACATTATATACTTTATGAACATAATGAAGCGTGAATCAGATAGAACAGTATAGATAAATAAACTATATCAATATACAGGATGCATGCATCCTGGTGCTTCACTCGTACTTGTCTTGTAAAATACATAAATCGTACGCTGATTCAACTTCTCAGAACTTAGAAAGCCAGTTTTCTAAAATATAAATATCAACGAATGACATGGTATGAAAGCAACATTGTCACCAAATACAATAGCGTTGAATGATTGAATTAATGAGCGTGTCTTGAAATTTCTCATTTTGTTAACCACTTCAATTGCCAAAGCAATCCAAGACTGCTAAACATTTTCCAGTACATGAAACCTAAATACAGAGACTACTTTAAAAAAGAAGAGCCTTAATATAAATGTGGGTCTTATTATGAAATTGAAATATAGAGGGAACATTCGTAAACCAATACGAAGACATGTGGTCGCTATATAACGAGGTGAGTACAACATTTTTGGGGCCACTAAGGGATGTTCTACTGTATAAACACCTTGCCATTTTCAGCTGTACGGTCCACTACATTATCGAAAATGGGTACGATTTGGAGGTGTGTGTATTATACTAAAACAGACTGACATGCTTGATAGTATGATCATACACACTTTAAAAGGGTCGTTGGCGGGATAGTGAACGTCAAGAGCGTAAATGTTATCTATGCCAAACAAACGAAGTAGGTGATGAATTTCACTATGTAATGAATTGTTCTTCCATTGCCAATCTATGAAACATTTTTACCCAGTTTAAATAACAAGAACCAAAATTGCTTAACATTAAGATTTAAGAAAATTATGACCGAGAATTATGCTTCAAAACACAGATGTTAATACTTGCAAATTTATTTCTATTGTTCTGAAAACATTTAAACCGCCAGGCTAATATACTATCAATTACCTCACATAGTTTGTTAAAGATACTGGTAGTCATCTTTGTATATACCATTTGTTTTCTTTATATTCACTTTTATCAATCAATGTTTACAAATGGTTAATATTTATCCTTCCTTCTTACTTTTCCAACAGCCTGATTCACTATATTCTTTGTCTTTATTGTTCATTCATTAAACCTTGTACATGTAAGTGCCGAGAGTACCAATAAACTTGCACGCTTGTTGATATAAAAATAATTACAAATAAAAGCTAACCTAATACAAATGTACAAGTAACCTGTAGATTAGAAAATTATCTATAGTAGATTTATTACAAGACTGACACTGTGTTCTCAATCAAAGAATCCACCAATCCTCCACAAAGCTAATATAAAAACTTAAATTGCGTAATATGAAATAAAACGCCCAACATTTCTGGTGCTATTTTATCTATTTATATTTTTTGCTCGTGGGTGTAATTCATAATATTTTTGCACTAAGTAATGTAGCATGAGATGTTACCTGGCGATTGAAGATAAACTGTTTTATCATTCATTCTATTCAAATGAGTTGTTGATGTTGTTATCCTCACGACTAAAAGCGATATAATATGCCCGGATTATACCTGGTCCGATCCTGTAAATTCTTTCAACTATTTATATACACTAGTATGTGGATTAATGATGAAAACACCCACTCTTGTAATATCAATTTAAACATGTAACTACATACATACAGACAAAACATCAAATTCCGATCTGTTGAAAACACGATCAACATAATAATATCTATACGAGTGAATGATTGGCGCGTTGATTGTTATACCAGATCGGGAATTTGAAAATTGCCTTCATGAAGAAAATTCATTCACAAAACTGGGCATGTAATTTGTATATTACAAAGTGGTACGACATATAAATCACAATTCGGTGTTAAAATCTCTGTTTCAAAGTTAACGGTATTTAAAGCTATAATTTCATACCTTAAATTAAAATAGTACTTTGGTTATTTCTTTTATATCTACATTGAACAAGACAAAAAGCCAGGAACAGCTGTTGGAAAGTTGTAGGGCACAAATAAACAAGATATAAAGAAAGACAAAACTATTCATGTGTTTGGAACCCACAAACCAAATCTGCTGAGTATTGATTTCGTCTAAAACTTGTTATTCTATGGATAGTTAGAACCAAACACATGTTCAGTACCCGGGTGAGTGGTTAGGAAACTGAATTAGGTATGAACATACCATACGTTCTGTATTAATTGATTTCGATGTGAGCCTATCGTGGTCCCAGTTAAACCTAACACATATATACAGTACAACCTCATCAGAGTGGCCCTCTCTTGAGCAACAATATATTCTCTCTTCAACAACAGCGCGATTTTCCCCAACGGTAACTATTATCAAATTGAACCCCTCTAGTACAACAACCTATCAACAACAACATAATTTTGCTACTCCTAAAGGGTGTTACCTGGGAGAGGTTGCACTGTATGTATATATACTCATATATGAATATATTTAATACAAACGTAAAAATCAACTGAAACACGGGACTAACATTTACCACTTTCATTGTTCATGATAATTACAGTAGCAAGTTTATACACCCTACAAATCCACCAATCGACAATACCAACATTATTTCTACACAATAATTAGCGACTATATCTCCACATAAATACTCACACCAGAAAGTTTACATACAATAACTCTGTTATAACGTCGTCTATTTCTCCGAGTCACTTGAGAATAGAAAGCTATTATGATATTCACATCATTACAATGCAAACATTGTTAAAACTATCTGTATACACGCCTTGTTTTATATAAATTTAATTAACACATACGATTTTATCAAAGACTTCCACTTTGCAAGTTGCTACCTATGTTCAATTATAAAACAGAAAAAATAAATAGCTTTGATAATATCAATGATCTTACCTGTGGAGAATTTTTATCCAGAAAGAATAAAATACTTAAACGTCTTATTATGTAAAGATAGTATCTTCTAAATTACAGTTCATTACAGACTTGAAGCTAGGTCAGAATGATCACACATCAGTTTGTTGTCTATGAAGACGTCTCCTCAGCCTCTAGTATCAAACACAACATGAATTGTTCACCGTTTTAAAAGTTTCAACAGAGCCGAATGTTATGATTTGTGGAACACGCGAGTATACCTTGAACTTAGAATGTTCTACACTCCACATAATAGTGTACGTTTTACCTTATCTATGTACAATGTATGTAAATAATCAAACATAAAGTACTACAGTGAATATATAGCGTGATTCATTTATCCTCATTTATATACGTACAACAGCCTGATACATCACCAACAGAGTTTATCTTATATATTAGTACTGTTGGTTAGGCCATGTTGTCATAAACACCATCATGAAAACAAAATTTACATAATTCGTACCACTAACCACTTGTTTTCACTCAACGTTTTTATAAACAAATTGTAACAATAAGTCACAACAACATTATGCTGGTTTTATCAACAATTTATGGTTAATGTGAAGTGGTTGCTTGCAAGGTATATCAACACGTAGTGTCTGGACAATGTTTCTACGAGTATATTTTATGTTTACATAAACCAGAACATCATAGTACCAACATACAATACACGCTCTCATACAATGGTAATTAGTTACATCACGTGACAATAAATGATCTCGTATATAATTACATTTGGAAACTACATCTAGTAGAAGTCAGACAGAATGTTAAGCAATTAGCACGGTTAGTCTTGATTTGTAGACAGACAACATTTTTTTCTGATTCAAAATATTTAGTATATAGCATTGTTCGCCAAATTGAGCTGGAGGAACATATAGCATGCAGTTCGATGTTATAATGTCGATATGTCAAAACAAAAACGTCACCATTGATATGTTAATTTGCCAACTTGATTCATTTCCGAAACAAGTCACATGTGATGTCGGTGTGATAATGGTATCGGCATGGGTAGTGTAGTACCACTGTAACCGCCTAGGACGTACAATATCTTAAATTTGAAATATCCTTTTACGTAAGGGCGATAGTTTTTAAAAGTAATATTAAAGGCGTAGTATTTATTTCCCTAGATTCAAAGTTTGTGAAGTTTTGTGACGAACACTTGACAAAAAAATCTAGAAGAATAAAATATAGGATCACCTACTTCTTGGTAAACCTCCTATACAATGTTGTGAAGTGTACCATGTTTTTGAATGCGTCGTATTTTCGTTCTACAAGCGTTCTTATCATGCAAGTATGTGTGGAATGTTTCGTTATTTACTGTATCCCGTCTTTATCATATCATGACAGAAGTATTTCATCTTCCGTAGAAAGACGATTCCGGGAACCAGATCGGTATAATTGTTTGAATATTTGAAAGGATGTTGCACATTGTCCCTGCACGAGTCACTGTCGTACATCATCTGATGCGCAGTTATCAGCATGAAAGGAACGTGATTGTCTTACTACATATGAACACAATAAGTACCAGACACGTCACGTATATCACATATCTAGGTGTTGTGTAGACAGATAAAAAATACACCGATTTGAGCTGACAAGATTGATGCAGTCGGCCGAATGATACTAATTTAACATCAGGACCTGATATTAACACGTACACTAATGATCTCAGTCGATTAAAACCCCGAAACAAACATGTTGATTCTACTTCGTTTGTAAACACTATTATTGAGAACATGAAGTTTTGCTATGTATAAGCAGGAGGGGTGTAGGAGACATACGCTAACAAATCTAATTCAAATGCATGTATATGAAATACCATGATATGTTCCCCTGTGACTCTAAACCCTGAAGCCGCCTTTGATTTACACGTGCTGGTTGTATTGAACATGCTAATAAAATTCCATTATATGCCCCTATGCAACTCAAAACCTGGCTATGGTATGCATATGATCAGCACGTGCTATTATATTGGAATATGCATGTGTATAAAATACTAGCTGTGCCCTTGTGACTGTAAACCCTGGAGCTACCTTTGATCGACACGTGGTAATTATATAGTACAGAAGCAGTCAATGGACATCTAAGCTATCTTGGTAAAACAACTACATGCAGTATATACGTACTTCTGACAAATATCAGAGAACGATGACTTCTACAAGTCCAACCACCTTATGGATCACACACATCAAAGAAGTTTTGAACTTGTGAACCATATATTGACATTCAAGTAATAGTAATTTGCATTTCGTTACAAGATTATTATGCTCAATAAAAACGTTACAATAAATCGTTCTAAGTTTGGTACTTGGCGCATTTGCTTAATTAAAGAATCGTAAATCCTTATAATAAATGGCACAATATTTATCACTATGATTATCAGTAACCTATTTACTCGTACATAGATGAAAGATGTGTGGTCTTGTTAACAGAAAACAGCTCCCAGTATTTTCCTTTGCTTTTTTGGTTGTTGAAATATGAAACATGAATGTGTGGCGGATATTGCAATAATGAAGCATTGAAATTCAGACGATTCAGCAATTAGCGAGGTGTTCTAATTTAATGATATCAAAAAAGTAAGTTATATCAACAAATAACAAACATAATCACTAGCCCCTCGCCTCTGTGCGTTCGAATTCCACCCGGTAGCATATTCTATATGCGAAGAAGCTTTCAAGCTACCCAACGGAATGTCGGAAATACTTGCCATGTGTTCGCTCCACTGGTAAAGCTAGAAAAATCTTCATTTGGTCCTGACTGTTGATGCGACGTTAAACCTCAGCGAACAACAAACGTTGAAGTCATTATGTTCGGTATTCTTACCTTATTTGCATCGTATTTTTTTAAATACAAATAAATCAATATTGTTATCCGTGTAATGTATCTTCATCAAGTGCTAAGTGTACAACATACTACCTGATCCCTATAGTTTTATTATATATCACTAATTTAGTCTCAATAATATCTCATCAATGTGTACACGTTTAGGTAGATGAAATCAACCACTAGCTGTTTGTTATATTAACGTAATGATGAAAACTAGTAAAAACTTTGTTTTATAGATAAGTCACTTATGTAAAGCATCAATGTGCATGCATACTTGTAAGAAACACTTAGACCAGATGGCTATGTTGCGATAGAGATGTTGAGGCGTTATTGTCTGCAGATAAAAGTACATCGTTATTTGAAAGAAATTAAACGACAGACCTATCCTCATGATTGGTAACATAGATACAATAAAAACTAGGTTAAGAATTCATCTGGTTGATGTTTGTTTCCAGTGGTAGATAATCAACATAGTTAGAAACTCTACTAACAGGTTAAGTTTGCATCTCGACTAATCTCGACCTTGTGGCTAGTGTTGCTCGATTTCTAAGAACATCATGTTTTGTAGTCTTTCTTCTGGTCAGGGATATTCGATACATCATAATGTTTACACAAATGTTCACTAATTATTAAGAAAACATTAGTATTAGCCTAATAAATAAACCTGTATATAAGTGGATTTCTCAACGATAGAAGCTGTACAAGTTATATAGGTATAGTTTGTGCAACTCTAACCGATGGAGTGCAATTTAATTCCGATTTAACAACAATGTATCTATACACCTCAACAAATGTATAAGTAAAATTAAGAAAACAAGAACATTCTAAGAACACTGTTCAAAAATTGAACTTCGGGTGTTATACACGAAGTGAGAGAGGTTGGTAATATTGTTTGATTAGCGCATAGTTGATAATCCCATATTGGCCAATATAACCAGCGTAGATTGTATTGAGTTTGTTTTAACAATCCCTTGTGGGCGAACATAATTACCTCTTTGGACATCTTGTCCGACTGACCAAACCAGTTTTAGTCACGTGTGTTGAGAGACTAGCTGGTTCTCGGCTGTACAATGTAACACAGAAAACACTTTGAAAAGTGTTGTCGCATACTTTCAACATTCAGCTAACATATATAATGAAGATCTCAATTTCTGATATTGAACGAAATGTCTTGTTCGTTTACTTTAACCAGACAATAACTACAGGCGGACATCTACAATGATGATTGTATTTGTGTTTCACTAAAACAAGTGGTTGCTCTCTGATGTAATTCCACGGGAAGATAAAGAAATATCTGCATGATTCTGACAAGCAGACATCTTCTATTTTCTTGTAAACTATTTACAAAGTTCTCGACAAGCCAGTATACTGTCTACCCCTACAAATTCTCAGGTACAAATGTCGTTTCTCATTTCACAAGAAGATGAAATATTTCTAGTACCTGTCTATTATAATTACATTCACAAATAATGATGTGTTACTTGTGACAGAAGTAGACTTGCAGAAATAGTACGCAGTGTGTTGTTGTTGTTACATATATTAATGTAAGAAGTACAGGCCACAACAAATTATAAACACGATAAGTATTTGCAGATGATAAACACTTTAGGATTTCTTTTCAATGGAGGAATGCCAAAATATATTTAAATCGAATATGTTTATCTGTTACTGTTCCGAGTCATAATTTTCCTGACAGTTCAAGGAAATATTTGTTAGTTCTAACATAATTAGTACCGAAGATAAGTTTGGGTTACATCCAGCTTGGTGACCTTTCGTTCACATCATTGTCACAGAGAAATGTTGCATCATTGTATTATGTCTGTAACAACGTAATTAATATACAATTGTTTCATGGGCATTTGTGGAACAGTCAACACTGTGGTCCCGAGGTGAAGGGGTGACTTTTGAACTGTTACCCCGAGGTCGTAGGCAACAGTTCAAAATGTCACCCCGATACGGAGGGCCACATAGTGACTGTTCAACAAATGTCCATGAAATAACTGTTTTATTACCTAATGCATTGTATGAATATTTTTGTATTTATTCAATTCTTCTTCTGAAAGATTTTGAAAACGATTTGGATTTGCCATTTTCTACCAAATCACAAAATTGTCGTTTGTTTACATCAGAAACGCTTGCAGAAATCGCTTGCAGTGCTAAAAGACACTGTCGTGCTTTAGCCCAAACTGCAATCGGTAAGTCCCGTCTTGATTCTTCACAGTTTGAGTAGAATGGCCGTATATCGTGTACTACAGTCATAATGTATGGTACCCATTGTCCGATATCGAATTACAATGCAATCGCTCCAAAGCAACACTCTTTTGAAATAGCAAAATGTTGTAGTTGTTGAGATCGGGTTGCTCTAGAGAGGTTTAATTAATAGTTTAATTGTGCAGTGGGAAAAATCACACTGTTGTTGAAGGGAGGTTGTTGTTCAAGAGAGGCCGCTCTGAAGAGGTAGCACTATACTTACGTATACACAGTAAACTTATATTACAGTATTATACCGCATGGAAAACTTTGACTCGAAGTTCAATTTTACAGCTCCTCCGTCACTATCAAATATAATGTCAAAATACGCCTAACTGTTCCATTTCGCGATTTTGTATTATATAATAAGCTACATATAATACTTTGAAACATTATACAATTTGTTACGTTCATACAGGTTAAAACGCAGAATTACTGTTTGTATCTAAATCTAATTATTATAAGATTTGGCATTACAAGTATCGCCACAAGAAGTTTCGTGTAATTTCTCCAATCAAGACCAATAAATCTTGTAAACAAGTCAATAACGCGATGAGAAGTAGACAGACATATTCTAACGAGACTCTCTAGTGGGTGAGTTGTCTAACATTTTCGAATAAAATAGATGTATCATGATTTTAACCAAGTGTCACACAATTATCTGATGAATAAAAAAGACCATCGTATAGAAATCACAGCCAATTTTTGCCAAGATTCTTCGAAAAGCTTGTTCAGATATTTTCGTAACTAATAAACTTTCCATCTGTTTTATTTCACCAGTGTGCCACGTTCATTATGAATCAAATTTATTATACAACAAAAACAAAAACAATTTTATTAAACTTAACAGCAGCAGCAGTACGTACCAGCATCACCAATAACAACAGCCACGATAACATGTAAAACAATACCAAAATAACAACAACAGCACAAAGCAGCGGAAACATAACCGCCAGCATCACTAGCTTAGTGTTTGGCCTATTTTTTCAACCAATCAGCTGCCGAAATTATTTGAATTTTGTACTGATTAATTTCACGAAGACGACTGTATAAGCTCTTCAGCAGACAGAGTCTGACCTACTTTTATATTAAGAGTATGATGGCAAAAATAGGACAAACACTAAGTTGGTTAGTGCCTAAAATGACGGTTCTTCGTGAATTAAAAACACCGATATAAAATACTATACTATCATGGATATTATTATATACAAGTCGAGGGTTCAACGCAACAGTGTCGTAACTCATATTGAAATAAGAACAAGTTACGACAGTGCACGTCTATGCTTGTTACACTAAGTAGGACGTTTTCTGGCTTCTGTTTTTCTTCATTATTTGCAATAATGTTTACTTCTATCTGGATGTCTGTAAAGATTGTGATAAATATGTAAATACCTTTATTGCACTATGATTTAGTCTCATTTAACATATCGTGTGTCTGTTTAATTTCTTCAAAAAGTAGACCACATGGATGTGGTTGTTGAGAAATAAAAAAATCGTGCCAGAGTATAACAAGAACCATACATACGCTATGTTACAATAAGTTTATATACGTATTAAGGTCCACAGATTGTACGGACAGTGAATTTGTCGAGTCAGCAAAACTTAAGTATTGGAAACTGAACGATAGTTCTACTTTCCATAGCCGTAACTCGCTCAGCGCGCATAAATTTTGATGCGGACCAAAATACTGAGTTTTTCTACGTCCGCCATGCAATTGATAAACTGTAGTTCCCGTTCCATGTTGTAGTGTAGTTCAGATTTCTATAGTACTTTCAGTACTTTGATTACTTTAAATCATTTATTACTGCTATAATGTTACAACGTGCATTTTTGTACACCTTTTACTAAGGTATAGATATTGACCACATGACCAAATTGATAGTATGAAGTAATGTTGCTGAGAGTAATACAAACTTACATTTAATCATTATGTTTGAGTAATAAGCGATTTTAATTACATCTTACGCAAATTACCAGGAACATGATAGTTGATTTTGGCAGAAACTTTGATGCTAGAAAAATTATAGCACCTGTCGCAGAATCCATTTCCGAAATAAAAAGTTTCAGGTGAAAATACCACATAACAGCTGGATGAGTCATGATGTTCCATTATGAAATTCCTTCGCTGTAAATGTTGGAAAATGATCAAACCAGACATTGTTCGGAACTTGAAATAAATCACGTGATCCACTACTGTAACAAATTACTGAATCACGAGAACCAATTAAATTTTGATATTTCACGATCGTTGAAAAACATCCAACCCGGCCCGTTGTTAATGATATCTATCTTATAGTGTACGAAATTGTATGAATGACTATAATTGTAATTTTATATATGAATTATGACAACACTTGTGTTTAGTCCTTATATTGTTTTTCAATAACAATAATTAATTAGTGTATGATAGGACGATTTTACAATGTAACAGTTGTTTATATTTGGTTTTTCATAACGTCAGATATGTGATGTTTATTGATATCAGTTACAATTTTATATCACGTGTCCGATATCGTAAAATGAGGAACATTTTGAAGACCAGGGAGCCGTACAGTTTTTCATGTAAAGACATTTATTCACTGGGTGTCCTTTTTTTCAGAGGTGACTGCAAACGCAGGTTTGTCTGTATAAGCAACCTCTGACAAGGACAATGGAACCATGTAGTACTACATCTGAGCCATGAACTGAGGGAGAGATGACTGTATGAGCAACCTCTGACAAGGACAATGGAACCGTGTAGTACTACATCTGAGACATGAACTGAGGGAGAGATGACTGTATGAGCAACCTCTGACAAGGACAATGGAACCGTGTAGTACTACATCTGAGCCGTGAACTGAGGGAGAGATGACTGTATGAGCAACCTCTGACAAGGACAATGGAACCGTGTAGTACTACATCTGAGCCGTGAACTGAGGGAGAGATGACTGTATGAGCAACCTCTGACAAGGACAATGGAACCGTGTAGTACTACATCTGAGACATGAACTGAGGGAGAGATGACTGTATGAGCAACCTCTGACAAGGACAATGGAACCGTGTAGTACTACATCTGAGCCGTGAACTGAGGGAGAGATGACTGTATGAGCAACCTCTGACAAGGACAATGGAACCATGTAGTACTACATCTGAGCCGTGAACTGAGGGAGAGATGACTGTATGAGCAACCTCTGACAAGGACAATGGAACCGTGTAGTACTACATCTGAGCCATGAACAGAGGGAGAGATGACTGTATGAGCAACCTCTGACAAGGACAATGGAACCGTGTAGTACTACATCTGAGACATGAACTGAGGGAGAGATGACTGTATGAGCAACCTCTGACAAGGACAATGGAACCGTGTAGTACTACATCTGAGCCGTGAACTGAGGGAGAGATGACTGTATGAGCAACCTCTGACAAGGACAATGGAACCGTGTAGTACTACATCTGAGCCGTGAACTGAGGGAGAGATGACTGTATGAGCAACCTCTGACAAGGACAATGGAACCGTGTAGTACTACATCTGAGACATGAACTGAGGGAGAGATGACTGTATGAGCAACCTCTGACAAGGACAATGGAACCGTGTAGTACTACATCTGAGCCGTGAACTGAGGGAGAGATGACTGTATGAGCAACCTCTGACAAGGACAATGGAACCATGTAGTACTACATCTGAGCCGTGAACTGAGGGAGAGATGACTGTATGAGCAACCTCTGACAAGGACAATGGAACCGTGTAGTACTACATCTGAGCCATGAACAGAGGGAGAGATGACTGTATGAGCAACCTCTGACAAGGACAATGGAACCGTGTAGTACTACATCTGAGACATGAACTGAGGGAGAGATGACTGTATGAGCAACCTCTGACAAGGACAATGGAACCGTGTAGTACTACATCTGAGACATGAACTGAGGGAGAGATGACTGTATGAGCAACCTCTGACAAGGACAATGGAACCGTGTAGTACTACATCTGAGCCGTGAACTGAGGGAGAGATGACTGTATGAGCAACCTCTGACAAGGACAATGGAACCGTGTAGTACTACATTTGAGCCGTGAACTGAGGGAGAGATGACTGTATGAGCAACCTCTGACAAGGACAATGGAACCGTGTAGTACTACATTTGAGCCGTGAACTGAGGGAGAGATGGCTGTATGAGCAACCTCTGACAAGGACAATGACAATGGAACCGTGTAGTACTACATCTGAGACATGAACAGAGGGAGAGATGACTGTATGAGCAACCTCTGACAAGGACAATGGAACCGTGTAGTACTACATCTGAGCCGTGAACTGAGGGAGAGATGACTGTATGAGCAACCTCTGACAAGGACAATGGAACCGTGTAGTACTACATCTGAGCCATGAACTGAGGGAGAGATGACTGTATGAGCAACCTCTGACAAGGACAATGGAACCGTGTAGTACTACATCTGAGACATGAACAGAGGGAGAGACGACTGTATGAGCAACCTCTGACAAGGACAATGGAACCGTGTAGTACTACATCTGAGACATGAACTGAGGGAGAGATGACTGTATGAGCAACCTCTGACAAGGACAATGGAACCGTGTAGTACTACATCTGAGCCGTGAACTGAGGGAGAGATGACTGTATGAGCAACCTCTGACAAGGACAATGGAACCGTGTAGTACTACATCTGAGCCATGAACAGATGGAGAGATAACTGCATGTTCGAAGACAGAATTTTGGGTGTCTTAGAGAAGTTGATGAAACAGGTGATGAAATATGGTTTTATTTAACGATTCCAAGAATAAAAGAAAATAATAAAATACAAGATTGTGTAAATATTGGGCGTAACACGGTAGCTCGTCCGACTGCAGTGTCACAGATATATTATACGTATTTTCTTTGAAAATGATGTAAAATAAGTGCCAGTGATTTAACATAGAAGTACCAAAAAGATATTTTACAGCGACCTTGTCCTCTCTGTTATCATGAGCAACTGCTCTACGTTGTATTCATCAGCCAATGTCCATATTGCTACATGGTCAACTATTCCATTACAATGTACCCGTTCATAGTTATCAGAAGCAGCTAAAGGTTTGTTTTACTCATGCACCGTTTTAGTTTTATACTAAATTATACATGATGATTCGAAGCCGTGGAAAGATTTTAAAATCCTCCTCATATATCTCAGTTTGTCGCGCCAATGGGTCGAAGTCACAATTTTAAAGTTCGTAAGCTGTACTAATGGAGCTAAGCAGTTTGGTTACTATTTTGTACGTACTGAGTAAAACCTGATACACTTAAAGCAATGGATAAATGTAATTGTGTTCTGTTCTTTGCGGTTATATTCAATTACAAAAGTATACATACAGGCAAACCTGTTTTTACCGCCACCTCCGATTAAAAGCCATTCTGTGAAAGAATGCCAATCTTTGAAAACCGTCATTGGTTCAAGTTTGAACAAACAGACCTCCGTATATTTTTTCTTTTCCAATGGTGGCTATTGTTCACGAGTTTGACTGTTATCTTGTTCTAAGTAGATGTGAGGTTTGAAATATCTTCATATTTATATTATACACCTGAAATGAGTTCATTATGAATGTGAAATACGTACTTTCATGATGATTATACAGTACAAACTCTCTAATGCAGCCCTTTCTTGAGCAACAACCTCCCTTCAACAACAACATTATTTTTCCAACAGCACGTTTTAACTGTTAATTTTAACCTCTCTAGAACCACCTTTCAACAACAACAACATGCTACTCCCAAAAGGTCTTGCTTTGGAGAGGTTGCACTATACTTACATCAATATACTGTAAAAACAGGATAAAGATAGATTCTGTTTCATACTAATTGCCTTGTTTTTATTGCCATCAGTCGGCAGTAAGATGTATAAACATAATTCTGTCAATTTTGCTAAAAGATAACTTTTCCTATCTATTTTAGAATTTTACACATTAGTACGCGCCACCCACTGATTTATTTTCTCCAAAAAAATCCAATTAATTACATGAAATATACAAATTGGACACTCTAGAGCTCAAATTGGTTCCATACATACTTTATGGAATTCATTTTACGGATTTATTTCCGGAATAAATACTTGTTATGATATTATGTAAATATCAAACATGTTATATAATAAATGAGCATGCACGTATTTCATTGTATGTTCAAACTAATAAGTTACTTATGTCTATAAAATCATTCCCATTCACACAAGGTGTGCATTATTCATATTACGCATGCACCTTATAACATCTAGAACAATATGTTATACATTATATCAGGTATTTATACCCTCTAGTGCTTTAAGCACGTCATAATAATCATATGAAATCATATATTTATCATTATTATATACGCATGGTTGCATTTTTATGTTATAATATAAAAAAGTGATCGGTATACCAGTACATCATACGGACTGGCAAGATTACAATGTACTAATAACAGCACGTTTCAGTCTATCCCAACATCATAATACAGGTGCATTTGTTTACACTTTCCACATGTTAAAATAAACAGACATCTGACGCTAGATTCACAAAGTTGCAGTTTTTTTCTTAAGTCTATCATTCATGAATTTGAAGTTTCTTTTTCGGTTCGTATTATGTTGCACAATTCTGTACGTAGAGCGCGAGAAAGCGCAACGTATGCCTAATTTGTTTTAATGCAGATAGAACTATTTACCAGACGTCCAGATTGCGTTTCTCACCTGAGTGTGAGAACTTCTACAATAGAAAATTATAAAATCAGGAAAATAGACCACACTATCACTCGAACAAGAATTTTACTTAAGGTAATTCATGCACTTACGGATAAAAAATCTATCTTTGGTCATATGGGCAACACCATTCATGGCTGATTACCAAAACCAGGGAACAAAATACATTCAAAACGTGTATTAGCGGTCGTCTCCGAATAAAGACATCCCTATAAATAAAGGCAGTTCCTTTAAAAACCGTCATTTGTTAAAGCTAAATAACCTGCGAATAGAAATTCTGTCAATGATGCATGGTCACCATACATTATGTCTGTCCCAATGGTAGCCTTAGATCGCATGTTTGACTGAACATAAAGTACAAGGAATCACATTGACAATCAACTATGTACAAGTACTGGTCAGTTTTTTAATATTTAATGCACATGTATATTTTCTAATCGATTGCATAAGATCATGGAGCTATTCTTACAAAATGTATATTTAAGTAGATAACTCTACCGTATACCTAAGAGTAAACTGTCAGTTATGATGAATGGAATAAGTGGTATACGTGAAACACTTGATGGAAATAGATTTTATCATCGTTTTTTGTTGATTAATCGCTGTATGCGTGTGTCTGTTTTAAATGAATGTACTGATTGGCTTATTTTTATACATTAAAGGTCATTGAGTAGTTCGTTCATCAACAGCCCTCACAATTACTGCAGTAGTTTCATTCATACCCCTGTGGAACCCTTTATAAATTGTCGAATCCTCAAACCACAGGACCTTAATATTTTATCCATATAGGCCCCAAAACATAATCCGAGCCTCGTTCATAGACAGGTATATACAAAAACACACTTGTGTTTATATATTTGTACCGGTCTATGAACGATGCACGGATTATGTTTTAGGAGGTCCATTAATTGATGTTGTACGGATAAATTTTCCAGGTCCTGTGCAAACGTGCTCACTCTTATTTGACTTCCTTGCATACTTTTTCTAAACCACAATCCAAGCATGAACATAACAATACCGTGATTAGCACATTCTGATAATGAGATCGGAAACATTATACATATTGAAAAAAATAGAAGATAGGCTACAAAAAAGCACACAACACCTTCTTCTCTTTGGCCAGCAAAGGTTTTCATCCGGTGGGTGTCAACCCATTTGTCTCAGCCAGTAGTTACTCCCGAATTATAATCCCTATCGCATTGTATCACTGTATGGTTCAGAGTTATGGAATAATGTCACAAAAACGACATATTGACAATATTATAAACATTGAACAAATTAAAGTTAATACTATTTGTGGCTTTATGTAATGTTTTACTAGAACCTTGTAAAGGCTTAGACATGATTATATGAGAGGAAACGAAAGACAAATATGGATAGAGATTGCTCTATATGGTTTAATTATTTACCTGCTGTACTGTAAAAGAACAGATCTATCTCCTTAACCAATACTTTATGTAACACGTTTAGTTGCAAGTTTGTACCCGGTGGACAATTTCTCTTTTTATATACAAAATGTACTTTTGTTTGAATTATCTGTCAAAGAAATAGCCGTTCCTTTTAACAATTTTGCCCCGTCATGAATCTTTCATTTCACGGAGTTCCAGTACATCATCGGAGTGGAATTTATAAAATAGCCCGTACATGTTTAAGTAAACACAAACATGCATCCTCACACATAGTGCAGTTAATAGCGCACGTCAGACAGACGATCAGAAAATATTCTACAAAGATAACAACTGATAAATACTAGTACATTTTGTATACGATTTATTTATATCCTAGTCTTAAGTTTTACTCGTTTCCTTGTCATCCCACACAGATAAAACTTCATACACACACTGGTCTACAAGTGTAATATATCCTAGTCTTAACTGTCAAAGCATAAAAGAAATGATTCTGTAGTAGAGGAATTGCAACATACAATGTATATAATCTATGTTGGATGTATATACATAATGTAAAAAAATTAAATCGGAGTACCTTGATTTTAAATTTGGTGCTTAATACTTAAACATACTTTGCATGCATGGCTGTATTTATTTCAAAGAAAATACGAATTATAAACAGTTTTCTCCAAGAATGACGAAGAACCGACTGCACATGGTGGTATGGAAAAAACATTTACAATTATTGAAAATGAAGTAATATCAGCCATTAATTTCTTATTATGTATTTATATTTATATGTTGTTTAACGGATCATTCGACAGTTATGATAATTTCAGAGCCATCACAGAGAGAGAGGGGAGATAAGATACAGAAGAACCGGGTATTTATATCCATACTCTTTTCGAATAGTTTTTTCTTAGTATATGTAATATGATTCTATATCATTGATCGACTTGTAAGAATTAGTTACTGTAGGATACTCAGAGTTGTATACTTAAACAATACTTCAAGCCGTCAGACTTCTTGGTGAAAATTGTTTACGGTCAGTCGTGTATAAACACCAACCTCTATTAATAGAAACATATATATATAAATGCATGCAATAATAATTCGAAGAAAACTAAATGAATCCATGGACAAATTATTGATTTTGCAGACTTAAAAAAGCAGAAGAAGATATATACAACACGTGTGTCTTAAATCCTTTTAGCAATCTAGATAAATAACTTGTGCCAAGTTTACAAAAATCTTTGAAAGGAAATTCCATCCCGGGTTTTAATCGAATCCTCCTTGGCAACTATACTATAACCAATAGTGAAGCGAAGAAACCGATCGAACGATAGTCCGTGAATCATCTCTATGCAATGCAATTTAACGGAATTTTATTTCAAAAGAGAAACAAAAACTATTTCAATGAAAGCTCGCGATAAGATTATCAGCGGAGAGCTTCGTAAATTGATCACAGGAAACAACTGGCGAGATGAAAGTATTTCAAAGTGATAGGTAGATACCAAAGTTGTATATTTTCATCCAGAGATTTACACCTTCAACAATGCTGAAATATCGAATCAGTTTTTCGAAAGTTTGCATTAGATTTTATTTATATGCATGTTGATATAAATGTTCAAATACTTAAATCTGAAAATGTTCAAAGACTACTGATAAGCGTTTGTTAAGTTCAGATGCATACCTTTGTAGATTGTTCAAATCATTTATACATACCTTACTTCATTTCTTTCCACTCAAGTGTCTATGTTTTTGACTTTGCAAATACTTATCAAAAGTGTTTCGACAAAGAGTATTTAATATTTATGTTTTAAATCATATCATGCCAATTATTTTAATCGGTTTATTTATTTATGTTCAAATTTCAGAATAGCGGCGATTTTGACTACAGGTATCAAAAATAATATGATGAACGATGAATTACTCTTTAAGTATCGAGCTTGATAAACACATAAATAGAACGTTTCCCATGAACAGATAACTGCAGAAAGCTTTTACTTGCGCGGAGATTACCATCATAAGATCATTGGAATTTATTCATTAAGGATCCAGGCCACACACACGTGTACCTCATGTAGGCTTTACACATGTAACATGTACCTGATCGTCTATAGTTCATTGCTAATCACTTCCGCAGAAATGAAACGTACCTTATTTTCAATTTCCAAGTTTGTATTAATTAGAACTCAAATGGTTTAGAAACAAAATGTAGCCGTTCATCACTGATGTACATGTAGATTTACTGAAAATTGACTGTTTCTATTACCGTCTACATGGACTCAGTTTCACATTTAATTTTTTTCTTTCCATTTGCTACCCGTTGTCATAATCTATTGTTTCATGCTGAATTATCCTGATCGAAATATTTTACCTTATTTGTATAACTAAATACTCAAGAGTGTCAAGAAGTGTGCGGGAACTTATATCGAAGTTACGGGTGGACTAGCCTTTGTTTAGCGAAGGGAGACAACGCATGTTATCTTGAAGAATATGTTCTTTCAACATTTACCGTTCGTTACCACAGACAACTATTAAAGTATCTTGCATGAAAAAAAATATGATGATAGTATTTGTTTTCTATTCTTGTTTCTATGGAAATAGTTTGAGTAAACGAAATTAATGTGTCATTTTTTGCTGGATGAACTAAATAAACTATTACTGCATGCCTAATGAAATACAATTTGCAAATTTGATAAAAATATATCATAGACCACCATGAGTTGTTCACGACATGGGTTCCTCTGGTGCATAATCGTGCAGAATGAGAAGGAAGTCAGATGTCCGACAAATAAGGAGTATGATCTTGTTGGATTGAGTAACTCGTGCTGATAAAATTACAATAAGTTTTATTCTAAAGACCCACAATTGTACCAGTGAGTGCGCACCACCTTCATGAAACAGAAATTATAAAACAAAGGGGGGGGGGGGGGGGGGTATGCTTTCAAGAAAAGTTTGCAGTTGTTTCAGATATGTATTTATATTTTTGTATATACAGTATGTGTTATACTGAACAAAATTAGACTTTTACTAGGCTTCTAACCAAATCCGTTCCGAAGAAATTAATCGAACTAGAAAACGTCTTATTATTTCTTACATTTTCACCCCATTAATTGATATAGTTTGATATTGTTTAAACAGTCTGTATAACTCCTACTGTGATATGTTGGTTAAAATGTGTACATTTTTGTAGTTATCGTGTGTTTTCATACATATAAGCATTCCAGGTAAGTGAATTAATTACCATGTTTGTCATATATCATACAGTCAAAATGCGATTTAGATGTCGACCGACGTAAACGGTTGTAGAGATTCATTCGTGTCCTTGAAACGACATAGTTTTGTTAGAATAAATTAAATGTTTCCAATATAAAGATTATTCATATTCATACTTTGGAATTTTCCAGGATATATGACACGGACATTATGACTGGCTCATAATAATAATAAAGACTTTATTTACAGAGGCAATGCAGTGAGACATAGGCTGAAGGAAGATACCAGTTAGTCGTACATCTGGTTAAAACGACCGACCTTCCGGCGTCAGCTCGCTAGACCTGAGTTTCCTCACAATAAAATAGTCACGTGAGCGCTCAACCACAGAGGACCTACTGACATTATTACTAATAACTTAAGTGTGATGACTGTACTTGAAGCCTTGGCTTATTTTATTCTACATAAACCTCATGTATGTTTAATACATAACACTATATCATGACACTTTAAACTCTTCTTATTCCATTAAAGGTCTTTAACATCCAAATGTCAACAGTATTTACATTTCTCGCGGACGGACGTTGATAAATGATTTATTATATTGACCCAGTAGGCAGCGGATCAACGAATATATCCTATGATTAGGATAAAATATTCATTGATATTAGAAACATACACTTTATGATCTGTACAAACTCGTTGACAAATTCCTCTGATACAAATATGAGATTTATTTAGATAACACGACTTTATGATCATACAATTGGCACACCGAATGTTATCAGAACTGCAGCTTATCGATCTATCTGAACCTTTTCATGGCTGGACAAGTTTACTGAAGTACTCACGTGATCTGACCAGAATACGTCAATGTTGACCACAAGCGGGTCTCGTTCTAGCATTATGTATGATTGAATTACAACAATGATCAAGTACCCAGAATGTAACGTTGTATAATCTATACTTGATATTGATGTACAAGGACAGATCACCTCCTCATTGTCCCCGATGTCCTACGGTTTATGTACACAAATTGTTGACTCGCGTTATAAACCCAGAGTGACTCAGTTGTATCCAGTGTGTGAGTCACATATTGGTGTATCCCCCCATCACTGGACATACAAACCAGTTGCTTCATAAAACTAATTATATGAAATTCAGAAAGTTAAATCAACGCGAACGTCATCCTAGTATCGATATTGCCATTTATACAGTGGAGATAAGTTTCTAAGTTTTCTATACATTTTATTTTGACACTGGTGCATCTTAAATATAATCATCAAATCTGCTCCAGATATATTCCAACAAGTATTGTTTTTCAATTACTAGTATGTCCCGGTCTCGCCTATTTGTGTCTTACTGACATTATAGAGTACATGTACTAATAATTGATGCCAAGATATTATTATATGCATGGTCAGAAAAATAGTCGTGTTTACGGTTACAAGACTGACCCAAATCTTTGGGCGCCAACCCTTAATTTTCTAAATGCAAAAACATATGAAGCCAATCGTATTATTACGGAATCATTTTTCACGAATCGTGCTTAAAAGGAACGAAAAACGTAATTGGAAAAAAGTTGAAATGAAAAGTTCATATCGCGATCTATCAATCCTATATATATTTTGTTTGGATTCACAACTACGTTCCTGGTCTTTTTATTACAGAAAATCTTTACCATCTCAGTACACAATAACTGGACAAGTCATTGTATGTTAAGATTTGGTTAGTTGAACGATTTGGGTAGGTCTATTGTGAAAGATTTGACAATAAAGTTCAGTTAAGTGTATACATCGTTTTTATTGCTTCACATTATTATGACTGTGTTACAGTACATGTATAGAGTTACATTTATCTGGATGTGGGGGAAATACAGGGTTACGGAATGGTACATACGGAAAAATAACAAAACAAATATTCAGAAGATTATCTGCTCTACCATCTTTGAATAAACTTTTTCTGGTATCGTGTTTGTAAACACTGAAATCGACAGACACTAGCTTATAATTACACTCTTTGGTCATAACTCTTTTTTGTTATTTTTCAATTATTGTTTTCTACAGTACACATGAACTGTATATATGTACATCTACACAAATGCTAAAATAATAGCTCGCATCAATCAATGCTTAACTGAACAGTTTCACACCCGTTTATAGAATTAGTTCGAATCTTGAATTTAGCCACACGCGTAAGTTGGAAGTACCTTTATAATTATGTTTTTAACAAACGTTATGTCATTTAAACATTTCATAAATGAGCAGTGTATTTATATGTGAATTAAGCCGTTCACTCGTTGTGAATAATATAATTATGTTAGTATGAGATAAATGGATAATATTTACCGGATAATTATATTGTATACATTGTATAGTTGATGATTATCCACCATCATAGAAATGTGTGTCACGGGGGTAAGCCCCTTCTGTCATCACTGTTTATAGGAGATCAGCAAATCAACCACAATATGCACTGATTGACCTCTGTAATAAGTTTACAATAACTTGTCACGTGACCCGAAATGGAAGATAAAACAAAACATCAAACAGCAAGACATTATTACATTTATATGGAAACAAATACCCGCCATCCTTCCTTTCGTTAGAGACATTCGTAAATATAAAGCATTTGGATAACCAGATATCCATCCAGAAACTTATAAACAAGAAACACATATTCGATCGTAGGATATTTAAACAACTTTCCTTTGAAGTCTTCACCAGAGACACTGAACAGATTGATCGGAAATCTGAGAAACTAGCAATGTAAACAGTGGATATAAGATCAAATTGAAGACACGTACAATTAAATATTTGTGATGTTATGCTAATACCGCATATAAGTTCTTCGTGTTCTTATTTGAAAGTTAATACAA
The DNA here is from genome assembly GCA_964023205.1 of Lutraria lutraria. Lineage (NCBI taxonomy): Eukaryota > Metazoa > Mollusca > Bivalvia > Venerida > Mactridae > Lutraria > Lutraria lutraria. Next base: position 12,387,932 of record OZ026846.1, on the reverse strand, counting down.
ATGCTTATAGATCGATAATCAGATTTACAAACTATATATACATTACATGTATATGTATCAAGATTAACCTCTTCACTTACAAATTAGGGTCCATTTAAGAAATTGATTCAATAAAGGGGCGAAGACTAAGTGTGAGGGTTGGAGTCATATGAACTGAATATGCCATGGACTCAGATTTCATTCCGTTAGACCAGTCTTCGCTCGCTCAACCCACAAACCCAAGTTCGATCTAGTAAATTTCTATTCAAGCTAGTTCATTTCGAGTATTCGGGCTAGTGATAAAATATGTATTTTCGATATCCCATTTGTAGTTAATGTTAGTGCTTAAAATATATTTATTCAAACACATTACTGACTTTATGTACACAATCTCTTCTGCAGGACATATTTCTTAACAAAACTTTAAAAAAGTTAAGCATTATTAATATTTGTTTTGACTGATTTGCTTTCTCTTAATAGTTATGTAAACATCATATCACGTTAAATTAAATAACTTATCTTGATCTGTGCTGTATACGGGATATTGATATGGTTTGTATAACATTGACTTAATGTTAAATTAAAAATCAGCGTTAAGTGTGGCCCAGATGTGACAAGCTCATGATTACACAACCATATAGTATATCACGGTGCCATTTTATTAATGAACTATTTTCACGCCCGTTTAACTCATAACGAGTGTAATTAATTCATCCTTCGGCAAAAATGTTGTGAGGAACTTCCGTCCTCGTTGTGAGTACAGTATTATCAAACTAGAACTCGTTCTGACCCGCCTCCGTAGTCGTGTGCACTGGCCTCTCATTGATGGAGGGTCTTGGGATCGAGTCCCACTACCGAACATGTCTCTTTATGTGATAAAGTAGGCAGTTCCTTAAGGAGGATGCGATGATTATAATATATAGATAAACTGTCCTCCTCATATGACAGCAGTTGTTGAAAAGGGGCGTAAAACTCAAATAAACAAACAAAGAATTTGTTCTTCATACATTACACATACATGTAGACATTACCCATTAAGTTTGATGTTTAAGTTAAACATTAGTTAAGCAGACAATTGATAGAGATAAAAGACGCGTGAAAATAAAGAGAATTAGTGAATAATCTGTAGAAGGATGTCTGTGTCACGTTTGTTCATAGGAACCTTTATTAAGTTTTAATGAAACAATGTACGTGGGTGGTATCTCCACGGATCATTGTTGGGAAGTTATGATTTTATTATATATTATATCATTTATAAATGTATTTCTAGTTATCTTTACTATGTACAGCCCATTTATGAACTATATTTAAATCTATTCACAATGCTGATAAGTCTGTGACCAATTTAATGTTAGGTTGAACATCGTGTTGCGACAATTGTCCTTATGTCCCGTCCGCTCCTCCGTACTTTGTCGCATAAAACCAAAAGCCGTGAATCAATTCCAAACTAAATCAACCCTAATTCGACAAGTTAATATTGAAATTTAACTCTATTTTATCTGAGGGAGTGAATTTTTATTGGCCATTTTGTCTCCGCAGTGTCAGATGTTCTATTTATTCAAGTATTTAAACAGATAATTCGCGGTCAAATGAAATTTATCACAAGTACCCATATACTACGTCATTTATTCTAGGTTATAAACAATTTAGAACTTGTTTAAACTGAATCATTAACGCAGGATGTTATGTCCATCAAGACAAGGTTATAGAATATAACAGTTTGTCTGTTGCCAAGTTGAACTCGTACTTACCTTTTACCACACATGAAATCTGGATTAAGTTATTTTAGCACACAGTTAGAACAAGTGGAAGTTTATTTCTGGAATTGGGTGTAACTGGAATCAGATTTTTATTTCAACGTAAGTGGTTTTGCCTAGCATATCTACGTTTTATGCATACAGTATACTGTATAAAATGTTTAATTCTAATATACGCTTGCAGTATAAATAATTATTTTCTCCAATGAAATATAATTGCATTCGATTAAAATTCATTGTTGTTTGTGCATTTTATAAGTTTATGGATTATTTCATGTGAAGAAATTTTCACGGTAATACTATACTTTTATATTACGTATCTCATGTTATTATTATGTATTTCTGCAAATCTAAAAATGGTTCCATAATGTATACAGACGAATTACCAGATTAAACTGGCAAGGTGGTTTTCCAGCTTTTATCGGTAACAACAACGTTTAATATTAAACATATTCAGATTGTAATTTTACGTAACAAGTTTCCTATTAAAACCAAAGTGAGCCCGCACGGTTAACTCAGTGGCTAGAGCGTTGGTCTACTGATCAGGAGGTTGTGAGTTCAAACCATGGGTCAGGCTCACTCTGTCCGTGACAAATTTGACTGAAGATATAAAATTGTTCCCCCACCTCTAAATTATGTGGGTAGCTTAATTGGCTGCAGCTTGTGGGTAGAATGTGGTATAAGGCCTAAATGGGGTCCAGAGAAGCTGGTTAGGATATGTATGACTGCCCACCACGATATAACTGAAATAATGTTGAAAATGGCGTTAAATCCGATGAAATAATAAATAAACAAAAAATGCTTATTTGAGAGTTAGTTGACTGTCTTTACAGAGAAAGCACAGACTGACATAACAAAAGTGCACGAATACAGAGTGACCTATTTCTTGTTAAAACAAATTAATATTAGAAAATATATAAATAAAACTATGTTTAACTTACGATTTATAGAGCACTCAAATATACAAGAGTAATGTACCGTATAATACAACTATACACGTGTTTTCTTTATATTCAATTAAAGCAGTAAAAATATCGGATTTTCTCGTCTTTCGTTTTCTTAGTATACGGTTAAAAGTACTATGAAAGAAAATACGAAAAGAAGAGTTAATTTGTAACACAAATAATAGTTTACTGAAGAATATCAGAGTTCTTAAAAGTGTGAGCTTAAACCTATTTCACCTGTTTGTGTTGTTATATGGTATACGGGTTATTTTTGCACTTTTATTAATATTAGAATTGTCCTATGTGTTATATGTTGACTTATGTTTGATTTTATCGATCCATCTGATTCTTTTAGTTAACATTAATAATATATATTTATATATTTGCATTTTCTAACGTGTTTTTGTATGATTGATATCCACATATATATCCACATATTTATTATATGATAATTGATTAAAACAGGAACATACACCAATGGTATCATTACAAACACTAACATGTATATATATTGTATATGCTGGCTGAGTATATATAATCATATACAATAAAGACTCAATCAAACCCATTTCTCACAAGATCACACATACACTGAGTGCAATATCTAAACGTCGATCTTCAACGATAAAACTCGATTCTTGGAAGAACCCACACAAGTGAATTAATTATCATGATTTACAGTACTTACAATCAATACACATTTAGAAATAAATAATGGATTGGATATATCATGAAGTCCACCTGGTAATTAACCAAGACTTAGTGTGTTCAATAATTTTCTTACATTGCTATAAAATACAAGGTTGACATTTCGAAATTTCGCTCAGTGTATTAACATTTTCTTATATCTATGTAAAATTTTCTTTTAGCCCAAATACTTAATTACTGTAACTAGTGGTTTCTGAGACAAGTCTATGTGTACGTATTAAAGTAATTGGCAATAATAATGTAACGAACTGTAAACTAACAATCCTAGCTATAGTACAATATATAGTTGTAATCATTGGCTGATCAAACATCAAAGGTACAGACAGACAGATGTGATGATTTGTTACGTTATACCCTCAAGCCCCTTATTTCATATAACCTTTTATCAATATTTGTCTAGATCTCTACTGAGGTCGACATTTTCATGGATATACATATAGTCACTTTCAATAAATCAAGATGATCAGAACAAATACTTGATTTATTGATTATTTTATACAACGTTGGACAGCCAGTGGCATTTAGATATATCAATGTAAAACGCACAATAAGTTACAAGTTCTAGCATTTGTTGAAACCTAGCAAGTTTCACTTATCAGTTTCGTGCACATCGGTACAAAATGGAGCATATTCATATTTCCAATAAGGTATTTCAATTTACATCTTAAACTTTATTACATGTTAATATTTTTGTCGGTACCTTGCAGCTATGTGGCTAGCTTGTTTGAAAACAAAATGTCGCGGTCGTTTAATTTACATTTAATGCATGTTTGGGACGAGCGTGTTCACGCGCGATCGTTACATAATTGTACGTGGTCGCACACATCTACTTGTATCTTATGTTGGACCGTAATGACAACATTACAAGCAACATACACTTAATCCTTGTAGTTAATCGTTGTACATACAACAAAACGTCGGGTCAACCTAACATCAGATGTCATCTTCCCACCAAGCTTGATTAATATTTAGTTGGGATTTGACAAAAACTGGCCTGTATTTTCTATGTACCTTTAGGCAGGATACAATAAAGCTATATATCGTCTATCTATATACTAAAACTAATTTTACATCTTGTATTGACAGTCTCTATGGGATTTCAATTAATTCTGTCTTTGATACAATAGGATATCTATGGACTTAATTACATACACATTGTATAGAACGGAATGCTTATGGTATTGCGTGTCATAAAGTCGTTATTTGGAGAAAACGGACGGCAATAGACATAGTGTTTATCTCATGGAATTGTACTGAGCGATCAATTCATTTACACATAGTAAATTATGTCACCATCAGTGGTATGATATTATTTATATGAATATCCCACAGAGGGTGATATAACGTATTGTTCATCCCGAGAAAAGTAATGTCGACCGAGGCGTTAAGAAGCGGGTCGAAATGTAATGTCACAGGGTTTACATTGCGGATTGTCATCCTCTGGCGTCTAATAAGACTATAATTTATATTAAATAAATAGCGCGTGGTATAATAAAACGAGATTAAGGAAAAACTGTTAAATATTTTATATTAATTTTTCAGACCGAAATCCATCAAGATGAATGTGATAGACACGTGTCCACACACGGATGAAAACGAGAATGTAGCACCACGAAGACGCAAATTAGCAGTTAGTCACCATAGTAACAACATGGTGTTACAATTTGATCCAAACGGAAATACACGAACATTCGCGAGGCTGAGTAGTTTGTCCGAGGATCAAACTAACTACTCAGATGAACAGGAAAGTACAGACGACACTGTCGAAGATCAAACTGTTTCACGTGACTCTGTTTTATGGGAGAACACTGTACTGCAACAAATACAGAGTCTAATCAAGAATGTACAAGTGTCTGATAGTCTAGCTGACTGTATAAGTAGGGAATTACTACAAACAAATGAATGTTCTGATATAAACGCAAACAACGGACCGAAAACCCGAAGAAATAGTTGTTTCAGTTTAACTAATAATGGTCACGTGCAGACAACAAGACGACAATCCGTCACCGCCATTCACCAACAAAAGTCACAATCTTTACCAAGACGCAAGGTAAGCAGCGCTGGTATTGATAATGGATTACCTCGTAGTCGTAGAGCAAGTGTTACAAATATGAATGGACGTCGTTCTAGCATAGTTCCTGGTTCTGGACGTCGACAGAGTGTTTCTAACCAATCTGTTGGTCGTAGGAGAAGTAGCATTGCACATCCTGACATCGGTGGTTCAATGTCTCGCCCTGACGGAAGACGAAACAGTATGGTACATTGTTATAATCGTCGTGGAAGTCTAGCACATGCATACCAACACAGTGCAATGCCGTCAGTCAGAAGAAAAAGTATGTTTTCAAACGATTTTGTGGTCCCCGGTTCAATAAATTCTTCCTTACCGCGGCGCAGAATTAGCGTGAAACCACCATGCTTCCCGGTCACCAAAATATCTAGTGTTCAGAAACGAATTAATAAGATATACCGGCGACGTCGTAGACAAGACCGTGCTGAGGTCAACATTGCTGACGTTAGGAAGGCTTTTAAAGGCATGAGAAGAAGAGAGAATGGTGAGGAAAGTGATTCTAAATGTAGTGACAGTGGTACTTTAAGTAAACATGAAAGTGAAAATGAGTATGTTGATGAAAACAGTAATATACATGTGTGTGGTGACAGTAACGAAACTACAAATGACAATAAACTTACATCTGAAAATATCACTCAAAACAATGAGAACATTGGTACCAGTGAAGCTGTTGACAATACACCAGAAGAGGTGAATGTTGATGAAAACCCAACGCCAAGAAGAAAGACAAGCATTCAGGTTAGATCTTGGGAATTGTCCAGACGCCTCAGACAACGTCGTCGAGAAAAACGTAAAGGTTTCACAGAAAGTGACCTAATCTAGATGCATGCACTATGATGTCATAATTATGTAAACAGCTATATTGTACATGTATTATAATAATAGTCATGCAGCGTTATCGTCAGATATTCCAGCAATTCATTACAAATAATTATATTTTTATTCATGAATAAGGCATTGTTCTTCACAGTTCAGTTGTCAAAATTGTACATATATTTTAATACACCAAACCCATAGCGGCATTTCGATATTTTTACACAAAGGTCTGTATTCTTCATAATTTTGGAAACATTTACCTTGTTGATCAGTTGACAATCGTTCTGAGTGAAACGAGCGTGAAGCATAAAGTTCTGCAAAATTAATTATTTGTTTATTATTATAGATCTGCAAACAAAGAATTATTAAATATGTTCACACGGTACAGAACTGCATTTATCCGACTTTCTTGATATACCATCTTCTGTAATAACTGTTGTCGTATTCATGTTCACAAGACAAATTGACATCGAACATTGACAAACAAATGTCTGTAGAAAAACTTACGAAAAAATACATAATATGCAGTAGAAACCCTCCAAATCGGTCAGCTCTGTGACCAAGTGACTTGACTGGTTTTGACAGGAAGCCAGTTTAGAGAGGTTTTTGTGTCTGGTTAAAACAAATAGATAAATTCCAGATCTATACAGCGCCCTTTTCATACTGTTCATACGTTCAAAGGCACTTTACATATGTTGCAGCCACGAGGGCGCAGGTGCTTCCTCTAGCAGTGCAGATACAGCATGATCTGACAGAGGGACAGACTGAGAGAAAGCCCCCAGAAGGGAGAGAAAGATATTAGATGCAGGCTTGTCCGGCGCGGGATGTGCCTAGCTCTTATTTCGAATAGACAGCCTGGTTCTTTTATGTGCCCAGTGTATAGCACTGATACACAGCTTCCTGGCACCATTAATCAGTACTTATACAGTCCACACGGTCAGATATATAGCGGGAAATACTATGTCGGAATAGAATTTCTGGAATATACATGGCCCAGGCCGGAAATTGAACCCGGTACCACAGGATTGAGCTATCTCCGCGTATGTGTTGACCAGTGTAGATATAAAACCATTATAGACCATTCTTAAAATGCTGGCTTGTGTTTTCTTCGTGTTGTTAACGTTATAATTGTGCTTACACTAAAAACACCAAGCTAAAATAAAAACAAAACGAAAACTTATCTGACAAAATTCTAAAATTAGGGGGGAGGGTATGAGTCTGTCTCAAAATTCAAACCGACAGCATTTAAAATTGCTCAAAATATTGATAATTCTCAAGACTATCACATTTTGAATAGTAAGATTTTAAATTTGAATGAGTTGTCAAAAACTTATGATAAAATGAATTTCCGTGATGCATTGTATATATTCCAGTATGGTTAAGACACACAGATAAGTTAAACTATTCAAACATGACCCAGCGAAATGTGATTAAGTTTAATCTTAGGACCTTGACAGTGTTTTATAAGTAAGCTGTGTTTATGTGCTGTATAATTTACTGCACAAATCAGCACGACTCGTGCTGCAGTTACTTGGCAAACTAACAAAGTTTATATATCTAATAATATCTATAATAATTATTACAGATATTATATTGATAAATAAACAATATTATTATAGATATTATATAGCTATATAAACTTTTTGTGAGTCAAGTACCTGCGGAATGAAGTATTTGAAAAACTGTGTTTCATTTTTTAAACTTTTTCAGTTCAAAAGTTATTCAATATTGAAATGTTTGCTCCGCGTATAGTTGATGATTACTTGAAAAATATATGTATAATTTATAGTGCATTTAAAGATTCTTATTATTATATAAATATCACATTTCTGAGAGGGCGTTATCAAAAATTATCAGCACGAGAAAAATAATGTTGACCGAGGTAGCGCCGAGGTCAACATTACTTTTTCGAGGGCTGGCGATTTTTAATAACGCCCTCTCAGAAATGTGATATTTATTTTATTATACCGAAGATTTCATAGAAATATAAAAAGAAAAATATGATATCACAACATTTTAATAAGCGGTGACATTACATAGTTTGTCAAGCTTTTACTAGCGCTTCAAACTCAGTAAACGAAGTTTTGGTCTAATTAAAAATATTTTCAAGTAGAATGTACAATCTAGAACATATCTTATTATGAACAACTCGTCAAATAAATGGAAAATTATTTAATAACCGAAAATCTTTTTGAACTGCACGTGCGCATTATTTCTGCGCATGTGTTATTGCCATGTGTTACAAGAAATTAACGCCTGCTCGGGTGTAGGAGACTTTACTTTGGAAACGGGAGTGAGGTATAATAAAAACACATAATCAACGTGTAAAGTTAGGATGACAGTGTCCTGTTGTTTATTTGGTAAAATACACAAGAAGAAATAAATGCCGCACATTGACAGATTTATATTTCGCATCAGGCATGTATACATATACTTAAGGACAAAAGTCTTATCCCTGTTGAGGTTTCTGTGATTATTTTAAAACCAGTTAAGCTTCGTCTCTCTCATTTAACATACATGTACTTATTACCATCATTCATCAAGTTATACCCGGTTTGTACCAATGAATGACTTGTAGTGTCTTCTTTCCAATGGTACCATATTTCTACTGTAAAATTATAAACAAACAAAACTATTGAATATTGTGCAGATTGGACAAGACTTTTGTCGATAAGTTGATATAGTACATTCACTAGGATTAAAAACCACATATTTTGACATATTCAAATGTGTATACATGTATACAACATATCCAGCAACAATAAATAATTACCATTCCATATAGCTTTGTTTACACGTTATGTATAATTATTATATATTTCGATTCACCAAAATATGAAGCCACTTACAATAAACACGTCAGTTGCACGATGATGGACCATCGTTAATGATTTGTCCTTCTATCATTCATGTCGTGCAGCACGTGATATGGAAGTAGTCTGGTACCCGTCTCCAATCTTACAGTATATGTAAGATATAGGAGACGGGTACAAGACTAAGTCAATATATGAAGATCACATCAAGACCTGCACAATTCTTGGACCGAAGACTCTCGGGGATCACACTATACTGGTACCTATTTCAATCACAGAGATCTCTGATGCTATAATAGTAATCCCTGGTCTGGAGAATTATTCAATTCAGTTAAATGGTGGTATAGGGGAGGCAATTCTTACAGTTAATTGTAGAAGTGTTTTTACGTGAGTTTAGGCTTTAGCATCGACCAATTGGTCCAATGAAAGACGTTGTTACATATAACCTTCGGAAATATACAAAATGGCGTCTTCGGAAAAGAAACCAAGAAAAGGAATTTTGAAAACGTCTACCAGCTTTGATCAAGCTGAGCCTACACCGTAAGTTCGTCATCATGCTTTCGATGTTTAGTGTAGCTTACACAAAACGCAAATAATTCATGTGCATGACTGTTTCGGCAGAATTTATTTGAGCCTCGCTCTGTTCACAGTGACGCCAATTTCTGTCACCCTTAATTAATTGTTCAAGAGGGTAATTGGACGTCTATGTTTTCTAGATGATTTTAATCTACAAATACAATTGCCGCTAAAATTGGTTGTGTAGGCAACGAGAATGATTTTAATGTGGTGATAATTAGCAGTATTAATTACCATTGTGATATAACTTGCGTTAATAACTTAAGTGTTTTCACCATTGGCATTGACATTTATCCACTGACGGTGCTGGCACTTATTAGATATATAATATCAGGTGTGCTATCAACTGAACTAACCAATAATCAATGCTTTAGAACATGGATGTTAACAATATGGCAGAAAATAGATCATGTATCAAGGTATTTTAGGAAATGGAGATGATGCTGGGTTGTGCTAACAGGGGGAAAAGTACTAAAATTTTGAAGAGGCAACTTTTTGGAATATGCACAACTTAGTCCATCTAATTGTACACAACAGATGATATCGAGACATTTTTTGCACTTGCCGATACCTGTCTTTCAAGTACAACTAAGCAAAGATCAATTCTGGGTCGAAAAAAAAATATATTGTGTAGAAGCCAACAATTTTCTGCTTCATTTGATATATATTGCATATAAATCCATCAATGCATATGTTCACAACGGCAGTTGAAGTAAATTCTGATTTAAACTCACTAATCTCCATAATTGAATACAGGTAAATCTAGTGTCACTGTACATCAGCTTGTACTGCATACGCGTAACATTGCGATTAATCGAGTAAACTGTACTTGGGATCTATATGTTTTTCAACGATATTAAATTATATTAGTCAGTGAAATAATTAGGAAGACAATTGCAAATTTGAACGTACTTGAAGAAAGCATGGCATTGTTTTATTTGTATCATATGTAATATTTTGTCATTTTGTGGTTCACAATGAAAGCAACAAATTAAAGCTTTATAAATACACAATTTCTTATAAAGATCCACTTGCAATAAAATATAACATAACATTAAATTCATGTTATTATGTATTACTATTAAAGTTATTCTCCATAGTATTGATCCAGTTTTTTCAAACATTATAAACCCACTCCCGCTCTAAGAAATCAATTGAAAACACCAACAGTATCATAAGCTGTATATAAATTATAATATCTTCAATTAGGTATAGTATATCACATGATAACTGTACGTAAACAAACATGGCGGACAAGGAAATTCATCAATCGGATCAAATTTAATTCGCATCTTCCGTATTTCCAAGGACATAGATTTGCAACTTCCGTATTTACAGTTAGAAGTAATTAATCGAGTCATGTGGAAGCGATGCGAATAAACATGATTTTATGCTCACGTTTACAACAGCGAAAATATCAGTGTCTACTGTGGTAATCTGAATGTTAACAACAACGAAAATATTCATGATGATCCTAATGTTAAAATTCTGGAGACGAAAGGATATAATACTAAATCGTCCTCCATGTTCAAATTTGTAATGCTCGATTGATGCTTTTTTCATTGCATATTGTTATGTCCGTTACTCCACCCACATTAATCATTGACACAATGTTTGGTGTTTTTATGGTTTTATTATTAGTTGTGTGTATTAACACGGATTTCTCATATTTATTATATTTTTCCATGTTGTAATTCATCGGGTCTTATTATTTTGTCCGTCAAATCTGTCATCGTCTGTAATTTTCCTCGATTCGAATTGAAATTATTTCATGAATAATGAGCACATTGCAATAACTTAAATATCTTTGGAATCCTTGACAAGTGTAGAAACTCATAAATGTGAAATTGTTTTCTTTATGCTAATTTAATTGCACTTTATTTTATGACAATTTTGTATGTGTAAAGGCCGACATTGTCCTGCATTTTATCTTCATGTTTATAATGTTTGTGACGTTGCTGCTTACATGTGCTGTGCTGCATCTGATGATTGGCTAAAACCAAACACATGGTACATTGTATCTATAGATGTCCGAGGGGTATGCATAGTATGTATAATTATAAAAAGGACGAGGGGGGTGAGATGCAGCACTCACTCAGTCGTTAAGACTTGTTACACAAAATTAGGGCTGTGGATCGTTGGGTTAGTGGCGATCCGATCCAATCCACGCTTCAACACTCACGATCCACAAATCAAATCACGAATCTTTTGTTATCAATTAATCCATCCAAAACTTAAACATTGCAGTCGTGAAGACAACTAATTAAATTATTTGTTTATTTTTTGGAATAATAAGTAAATCAATATAAATTGTTCTATGGCTTAAATGTATACATACCCCCTTCCAGCTAATTAATTTATTCACAGAAAAGGGATTTTTAAGAACAAAGAATACACTTTTAATTTGTTAAAAAACAAGATCGCTAACCACGAATCTTAGTAATGACGATTATTCATACTCGATCTTTCAATTTGATTCATGAATATCCGAGTACTCAGATACTCACCACAGCCCTACACAAAATGTATGTACATTTACAGTTCCAGAGTTAGAATCCATGTTGTTATATATTTGAGAATTATATATATGTGAATCATTAAAACTACATTGTGTATCTATGTATGTGAATTATGATTATATAATACATGAATTAATCAACTACCTTATTGTGTTTGAATTATGTTGTTTTTTTACAATATATATGTATGTATATATGTCCTAGGTTTTGGAATGAACAGCAGTTGGCCTAGGCTTACGCTTGTTTCACTAAATCTTTGAAAATTCTTTGTTACAATATATATTCTATAACTGAAAACTCTTAATTTTCCTTCTATCTGGGTGATATTGGTACCGGATGTATCTAGACATCTAGCCTCTTTCCTGTCATGTTCGGGTATTACTAGTGCAATGATTACTTGAGTAGAGTGATAGATAACTTATTCAGGTTTATAAATAATTTTTGTATGTAATGAACACGTTATGATCATAAAAATAACTTGTGTTCTTTTCTAGACTTGAAATCAATTGGGTGTTATGATTTTCCATGTACCGCTTGCTGTACATTAGATAAACTTCATTGGTTGACGTAGCCTGCATAAAGTTTACACAAATATAACTGGATTTTAACCAGTTTGTTAATTTTCAAAGTTTATGCTATTCATTCATAATTTTGTCATTGTTCTTTGATATACATGTGTATGCCAGATTTATACATTTCCATGCTTAATAACGGCAAATTTTACTTTGAACCTCTGAAAAGACAAACTTTACAAAACTCAGAAATCCGACCCAGTTTTAGTCCTTCCGCAATGATCAGTGTTACATTCAGCAAGAAAAACCCTGACTGTGCAAAATAACTAATTTTTCAATGGAACAATTGAATTTTCTTATTTATTTATTACTACACGGACACAAATAACTTATTCTGTGTTTCTTGTCAGTATTTTAATTTTGCTTGTTGGTATCTAAATTGTAATTTCAGCAATGGACATTTTTTATATATTTCAATTGATCATGTCAGATTAGATATATACAACAATTACATATGATATTGCATTTACTTACACAGAAGATCCAAAGAGATGAAGTGGGACGAAATGAACATACTTGCCACACATCACCCTCCAGATAAGGATTACGGACATATGAAGATTGATGAACCTCCAACACCATACAGCAAGTATTCCGATCCAGAAGATGACGATGCTGAAGGTAACAGTGAAAGACGAGGAAGTGTTGGTGAAAAAAGCAAGTTAGATCCGTCCTCTCTGTCCTCTAGGTAATTTACATAGTTTGTTCTTGTTTTTAAGTGATCTTTGACATGCATTCAAATTGAGTTTAAAGTGAAGTTTTCATTTCTTAAAAGCTGTCTAATTATAAAAAAATAATATTTAGATACATTTTAAGAATGATAGTATCATACTAATTTCGATTTGTGTTGACTTGTCATTGCATATTATATTATCTGTATAATCAGGTTGGAAGGTATAGAAGGACCACGATTAAGACGTGTATCTACAGAAGAAGAAGACTCAAGTGAAGAAGAAGAAGATAATTTATCAGAAGATCAAATGCGTTAGTATCATAATTCAAATGATGGCTTTTGTTGTTTTATTTAAATACTTTCGTTTTACAAAGAGAATTATTTTTTTATTGCAGTTTATTGTGTTCATAGATAAAGCACAATTTTACTTAAAGTCTTTACACAATAAACAGAGAAATATTTTACGTTTTAAGCACTGGCGTGACAGATGCTTTTGCTCTGGAATGTATTATTTGAACATATTGATGTCATTTAGTTCAACCCATCCATTCTAAAGTGTGCATGTGATTGCGCAAAACAACACATTGTTGTATTGTATCCCAGAATTACTTTAATCCTGTGTACCTATCAGGGTTCTCAATAAGTTTGTGGCCAACAGGCCCAAAAGCTAGACTAACAGGCCTGCTAGGGGGCCTGGGCATTTTCAAGCAATATTTTATAAACTTTTGAGATTCCTAACAGGCCCAAACACATTTCTAAGCGGCTAAATTGGCCTGCAGCCTGCTGTTATTGAGAACCCTGCCTATAAGTATTATCTTAATAAGATTCAAGTTATCTTGTTTTCAGGTCATAAAAAAGAATTTCAACAAAAGAGGAAGCTACATTATAATGAATTTCAAGCAGTTCAAATAGCAAAGCAATTAATGGAAGAAGAAGATGATGATGAAGAGGATGAGAATGGAGATGAGGATGAGAATGTTGGAGAAAGTGTTCAAATGCAGACTGATCAGGCTATAGATCTAGCTAATACTGGTGCAAATAATCTCTCTAGTTCAGGAAGGTCGGGTCGTAAACTTACAGAAACTACCATGGATTCTTCGGGTCAATTGGAAACAAAAATAAATTAGGATTTTTTGTGGAAAATTCTATGATACAAAAGTTTGGTTTAAGTAATCATGTCTCAATTGTGGCATTAACAATGTAATAGTGACAGTTAGTTTTTTGGAAAGAGGTCATGTGTTAAGATAGGAAGATTTTATTGCGCCACAAGCACCAGTTGTTTAGGTGCAGTAATTTAGTTGATTCAGAATTTATGTCAGAGGTTATCTGAGCATTAATTAGTCTTAATTGTTGTTCTATATATCTGTTTATTATTGTTACAAAATTGTTGATTTGTTTTAAAACAGATTCTACTAAAATTTATGATTAAGTTCAAATTAACTTTGTATTGTAAATTTGTGGAATTAGAATTTGCATGAAATTGTGCTATAGTGTATGTTAGTTTGCTGTGATTTTTCAGTGCTTTGGATATATACTGGTTGTACAACAAAAATATTTTACAATTAAAGCAATAAAAACTCCATTATTTTAAGTAGTAACCTTAGAAATTTGACGGATGTAAATTACATTTTTGCTTAAATTGCACTTCAAACTTTTTTTCATATGATTTTATAAGTCATGTGATTTGATCATTTTGGTTCATTCTCTTGTAATATTTATTTTCCTATGTCAAAATGTTCCATGTATGTATAAATAAGCCACAGCTTGCTATTTTAGTCCATACTTTAGGTATTGTTAACTTGTGAAACATGTAGGATTTTGATATTGTAAAGTTTTATGTCATGTTTTGATCAAACTCTAGATTGAATATAAGTTGACTTTTGTCTTTTTTAACTTGTAATTTTAGACTAGTGTTAGATTTAAAGAACAGTCGTATTTAAAACAAAACTAAAACATCTTGAATCTCTTTTCTCAGAAATGTTTGACTCAAATTTTTACTTTTTTACTGAAATATTGCAAGATGGCACAAGGCACAGATTCATACATTTTGAAAGAAGAAAAAAATTATCATTGACTTATAAGTTTTTCATTACATGTAAATCATTGAGTAGTTTGTCTGAAGTTTGTATGTATATATGCAATATGAGGATTTTGTTATTGAGTTGAGTTGGTATAATACAGTAATTTATTATAATATTCTAGATATGTCCAAATTTTGTAAATCTAGATGACAGTTTCCATGGTGACTAAGTAAATAATTATGTCATGTTATTTGCATTATAGTGCTATTATTATGAGATTATTGATGGTAGCACTTAACTATGATCAGAATGAGATATATACAGATGAATTGTTTAATATTACAAACAAAAATGTTTTGAATTGCATTACCTTGTTAAAATTTATTGTTATCAGTCCCTTTAAAGTCATGCAATGCACATTTTGTAGGTATCAGCTATAAGCTATTACATTTTGTTAGTTTGAAGATCCCAGAAAATGTAAGTGCTTTAAGTTATTTGCTTTTTGTTAGAACTTCTACAGACTGAATGATGAAGAAATGTAATTTGCTATTTTTGTCTCCATGGAAACACTTGAGATTATACAAATCCTTCATTTTTCTGTTGATGGAGAATGTTGTTATGTGCTATTATATGATTTGAATTGTTTGTTGATTAATACATGTGGTTGTACAATGTATGTTATTCTTTATCTCATGTATTTTTTTCTGTTACACCTAGGTATTGATTCTATTCATGTATCAGCATATCAATGATTGTTTAGGTTTCATTGTACTTGTGCAAATTGGTTCAGATTTATTCATTGATTAATTCTTTCTAGTATTGACATAGCTTTGAATTTCAGTTGTGTTATTATATCAATACACAGCATCCCCGTTTCATACTAAGAATAAAAAACTCATTATTATAGTTTTTGTTACCATTTTAATTGTGAATATATCACGGGTGGAACACATTTTGTCACATACAAGGAACAATCTATGATATATGTGTATGCTAGTCCCAATCACTCTGTTAATGATGTGAGCTATTTAATATAGTATTGTTTATATTTATTCTCTGTTAAAAAAACATATTAACCTGTATGCATCGATTGGACATTTTACATATAAAAATGTCAGATCTGCTTGATTATACTATATATTCACTTTTCACAATTCAAGAAAATTATCAGATAAACGATTTTATTAGCCTCTTCTTTTTTATCTGATTAAACAATACATTGTAACAGCAACTTAATACTAAAATATGACCCCTAATTATCCTACTAAGCAGCAATTACTTATTAGGAAACCAACCTTGATAGTGGTACCAAAATGTTGCTTTAAAGTTTTATCTCAGTTTATTACTTTTTACCTAGTTTTTTTTTTGACAGTACATTTTATTTAATTAATTTTGTATGACTAGTTGATTGTAATGTTACCTTACTGCCAGTGTACTGCCAACTATTTTTGTCTTGGAATTTTTTGGTGATTCAGCATGAGTACATGTTGGGAAATGATAGAACTTCTTTAATTGTGCTTTTGAACTTTTTTTCATTTGAAAATTATATTTAGATAAGGCAGCCTACGTAGCTGTTAGGTTATAACTGATATGCAACATTGTATATAGTGGTTCTCACTGGGTACATTATACTATGCAGATATTGAGCATTCTCAACATTTTATATGTTTGCTCAGGATAAATGTCCCCTAAATGTTTTATGGTGGCCCTTTGTGTATCTATACTAGTATGATTAGTACCTGCAGTGTTGTGTCTACTTCTAACCAAGATCTGTCTCCTGTGTCCATTTAGTTTAACCACTCATAGTTTTGCTAATGTATATCATACATAACATGAGGCACTGTGGATAAATTGTAAAACAAAAACACATAAAAATGTTTGCTAACAGTGTTTATTGACACTGATTATTTTTGTTGAATTTCTACAATTAAGAAACTGTACAATTTGTAATTGTGTTCATTTTCTCATTCTCTCTGGAATTTTGAATCTGACATAAATTGCATTTTTTCGCTGAACAGTGATTATGACTTCAACATATCTAGTATATATATAATATTTACCACAATTCACAATAATATTAACAATGTAGTGGATACTATAAATTAAACACAATGGCCTAACTAACAGGAAACTATTTCATTTTTATCTTCTATATTTGATAGATACTAGTATTGAAAGTCTGTGATTTCTGTATTTACTATTACAAGTCATTCCATTTTATTGTTATTTCATACTTAAGATATTTCAATTTGATCAGAGACCTTTTTCTTCAGACTGTTTTTTTTTAAATATTTTTTTAATAATTCACTATAGGTTTTATTAATGAAATGTTAGATAAAAAAAGCATTCTTTACTTATGCCACTAAAATCACGATCAGTTGTTAATTTTTTAAAAATTTCTTTCACATACTTGGATGACAGCTTCTTGATAAACTTCAGTATTAAATTTTGTAATTATTAGCTATCTTTATTAATACTGATAATACAAATGTACAAGAAGGACTACTTGGGCAACCATAGAACAGTGTAGAACTAACGGTTTAGCTGTTTTTCTTCATTAATTGCATATTATAATTTGTCAGTCACATTTCAAGATGCGACAAATCTTTTGACTTACATGTACTGGAAATATTTGTTTTTCTGTATCTCAGTCATGGCATTGTAAAATATGGGTTGATAGTTCATTTTTAAAATGTTGACACCTTGTGTCTTTGAAAAATAAGTAAGAGTTAAGTTTGTTATGACAGTTGTGTGAGATACTTGAATTTTGATGTTATTTATTCTTTTAGATCAAAACATTTAACATCCAATTCATGGAGCAAAATTACAGCTGGAAACCCATTGGACTCCAGTTATATGTTGTAATGACCCTAGCTTCTTAAAAAGTTGGATTTAGATCTGTCTACGCATGGACACTAAATGTAGCAAATAATTATGTAGATATTGAACAATGAAAATCATTTTAAATCAATGTTTTATGCATGTAGAATTAATTACAATTATTTCTTAGGGTGAATGATTGTTATATGTACAATGAAATAATTGTATTGTATTTGTGCTTTTCCTTCATTATAGTGCAAATAAATTATCTCTTAATAAAATGTTGTTTGTTTTTATCAATGTTATATTTCTAATTTGTATCATGTTTTGAATTATAAACATTTAATGGAAGCCTTGTAAGACTTTGGTTTATCCTCTTGACCTCAGTAAGTTTACTTTAGGTTAAGAAATGCTGAACGTTATATGAATCTTAAGGGCTATTAAATTCCTGTTTGGGTTCGTGAACTTAATACTCAAATTGTGTATTCAGGTTTGTTGTAAATTGTTTCTTTCCAATTATAGTTTTTGCTTGTGCAAATCGTTCCTATTCTGTAATGGCAAAGTTCTATTAAAATCTGATGATAATTCAGAGAAATAGCTTAATTTGTATATTAGCAGGGTTCAACATTAATCTTAAGGTCTTACTTGATCTGACTCAATTTGAACTGCACCAAACGTTCTCAGAAAAACAACATTGCATAGTATAATACATTTCTATATTGTTATGCTGTTAGTGTATTGAGGATACCCCAACAAACATAACAACATAGAAGCTTTATCAGGCGAAAATATGGATTTCCAAGCTCCAAACAAAAGCAAATTAAATACATGTGTAGCCTGTTAACCTAACTAGTTTTCATGGGTCAAATTCTTATCGGTACTAACTTACCCTTCCCCAAGGTGTAGGCAATGTCTTCACATATGGAGGAAATCATCATGTTTTTGTCAAATTTTCATAGATGGATATGACCTGTCGTGATATGGATTTGAACCCAAATCGCTAACAACTGGACCATGACTCTGGCATAATTGCAACTGTAAATGTTTACAGTGTCATGTATTCACAGTATTGTGCTAAAATTACAAAGCCAATCTATTTTGCCATGGTTGTTTTTTAACAAGTTTGACATTCATTGAATTAAAATGCTCACAGTTCTATTTGCTGTCATACTCTTACTTCTATGCAAACTTTGCTGAATTTTGCAACCAACAAGTTTTTCACACCAACAGTTGCCATGCAATTTAATAGGTGATCCCCAAGCAATCACATGTTTTGATGATTTCTGTAATCTTGCTTCAAGATATTACCTAAAATTTCAAGACAAACAAATATTTTCATGAGATAATTCGACCAAATCATTGAAATTTTTAAAAAGTCAAGTTTGTTTCATAACAAAAATAGTCAGTGGTAAGCAAGTTCTTAAAAGATATATAATTTATACTACTTAAAATTTGATAAGGATCACTTTTTGTTCAGTATGGCATTATCAGCGATTTTGGATCACATACAAGATATGAATTTTGATTATTTTCAGAGATAGCTGATAATCATGAGTGCAACGTGTTATCCATACATTAAATCATCCAAGCGTAACGAGCGTTAAAATGAGGACAGGATCAAAATAAGACATTTTATGGGTCGTGTGGCCGGGAATAGAAACTTTGAGGAAAATTAGCAAAAGTGCTGACTTTGTGTTTAGTATCAAGAGTTAGACTGATGTCCTTGTGCGTCCAAAACAGGCTGACGTTGATTCCTCATGCTTCTAATGAGCTGTCGAATCTTAAATTGTGGGATTCGAGACCATTCTTCCAGAAGTGCCTCTCTGAGCTGTCTGGTAGTTGTTGGACAGGACGCTCAGATATCCCTCTGCAGCATATTTCAGATGTGTTTGATGGGATTTAGTTCGGAAGATCGAACGGGCCGGTCCATTCGAGCAATGATTTTCCTTTCAAGGTACTGATTGGTGTCAGTGGCCCTATGAAAATGAACTCCGGACCAATAGCACCTGCGTATGGACGAACATGAACTTCCAAGATCTCATTTACGTACATCGTGCCATATTCAACGACTTGTATGTCTGTTTTTCCCTGGATGCAAATGCCTGCTGAGACCATAACTGAGCCACCACCATAGCGGTCATGCTCAGCAATACAAACTGGTTCAAAGTTTTCATTTCTACTGCACGTCTTTCTGTGATATCGACACAGAACCTTGACTCGTCGGAGAAGAATGCTGGGGTCCAGTCTTGTAGGTTCCATGCAACATGATCATGAGCCCATTATAGATGCTCTCTTATATGTTGCGGTCACAAAGGAACATACAAGGCGTTGAAAATGGCGCGTATGTATTTATTTATTTTTATGTATACTTAATCCAAAATCGATGATAATGCCATACATAACAATAAGTGATTCTTATCAAATTTTGAGTAGTATATATATATATATATATAGGCATAGATACAAATGCTGCTACAGTACATTGTACAAAACAAATACAATACATATTTGTTACAAAACTTTGTTTATTAAAGACTACTGTATATAAATGTATGATGTTAAATGGAAACGAACATAAATCGATATTTGTAATTTTACACTCCACATGATAATACGTCATTCCTTGTTAATTATAAATCATATGAATCTAACAGCCAACTGAATGAGCCTTCAACAGCATTAAATTGTTCTAATGTATCAAATCTGTTAAAACAACGGCACATCTGTCAAATCTGACAGTCAAAATGTATTTTGAGGTGACCCCTCGTTGTCTATTCGGAATACCTTTAATTAACCAGAAGTGGTTGAATACGGTATACAAATAAAACAGGCATCATCTAAAGTTCACACATGCTGGGAATAAAATGTTTGCGTGATATTTAAGGTAACACATTTTGCAAACCAGCAAATAACAAATACAATTTGTTTTTATAAAAATTGACGAGTGTTCACATTGACAACTTTGGTTAATCGGAACTGGTTGACAAACTGTATACTCAACAAAATAAAACCTTAAGCAATTAAACTGGAGCCAAGGAATGGTGTTGCCTGTTTCTTTTTTCTCTGGGTAAACATTGCAGCATCATGTAGCCTGAATCATTTGATCAATTGGTCCTAGGTGGTATTCAAAGATTAATTAGTGAGGGGCTAGTGATTAATAGTCGGACGATAACCACGGGAGCCCCTTGGTTGGCTTCTAATGTTTTCTGCATGTGACGTTATGAGAGTGGAAGTTGGAACTAGTAAGGTTGTGATGTAAATGTACAATTAGAAAAAAGCCTATAATGTTGAACTTTCCCTGTATAGAATAGGATAGTCTGAAATGTGTTGTTTATGATCACTGTATAAAAAAATTAGATGTGTAGTTGCCAAAAGCTTACAAGCAAATAAAGTGTGAACTGGAACATACCGAATTTTGCATTGTCATGAGTTGATTTTAAATGCACCAGGTTCATTAGCCTCTTGGATATTTTGAGACATTGTTAAATGTCCATTTTATTGTAGAATAACTTCAATAAATGCTAACTGTTAGCCAAAATAATTATTGTAAATAATTTGGAATATTTCTACATATACACCGTCTACCTCCAAATTAAAGAGCTTTCGTCTGCTTAAAAAGTAGTCTAAGGGAAACAACTCGTACAAAAATATTTAACATGACCATACGAGTCACTTCCCTTATTAAACCAATAGAGAAGCTTGCTAATGCACTTTTGATATTTTCAGACGACCATTTTGTAACAATACTGGGGAAAATACCAAGTCATTTAATAGCAGTGCCTTATTCGTGTATTTTTCAAAGGCATGGCTACATACCTTATCCGATTACTGCTATTAATGACATATTATACACGTACCGCACTTTGTGCAATACTGGTCGCAGAATGAACATATATTGATGTCGCTATTTTGCGGCTAAAACTTTACAAAATACGGTCTTTATTTCGGCCATATTGCAGTAATGGAATAGAAAATAACTTTCCACATTTGAATCACATGTTAAATAAAGAATGGATAAATTGTTTGTAAGTTTATTGCTGGCCATAGTAAAATTGGGACTCATTTTGTGTCCCATTGGTCGCAGAGTAGAGTTGCCAAGGAAACAGCTCTTTCTATTGGAGGTAATACGGTGTCGACATAGAATATAACTATTGACAAATCAACGCACAAATATGCATTATAACAGTTAATTACCAAAATAATGCCTAATAGACAACCTCTTTCAACGTTTAAATGTTTGATTTACCATAAAATTAGGCCGTTGTGGCCTGTAGGTACGTAAAAGTACGTACACAATATACTCTAAGATTGATAAGGGAAGTAACTCGTATGACCATGTTGATTACATTGTTGTACGAGTTGCTTCCCTTAGACCATAATGGACTAAATCGAGCAGACGAAAGCTCTTCTCAAAGGAGATAGACGGTATTCATATAGAAATATCCCTTATGATTTTTTTTAAAAAAGTACATGTCTTTAGCGAAAGTATTCTTGTAGAAAATGGATACAGTATGAGACATTAATCTGTGAGCTGTGCTTTTATGCGCTGGCTCGTTCATTTATGAGTCTTTAACGATGATACGCATTAGTGCATTGCAGTTTTCATCGTCAAAGTATTACTTTAAACTTGTTCTTTAAAAGCTAACAGGTAAACGACTCAATCTGAGTCGCGTTCGTTTTCCTATTTAACGTCAAATATCCTTAAAACTTGTTTACAGAGCGATGAATTATAGTATTAACTATCAACATGACCTAAAATATACCTTCAGCAGGCGAAAGTTATCAAACATTTTGCTGATGTTTCAGACTACCCTATGTTTAAAAAATTTCCTCTTAAAAGTTTTGGATTAAGTCCGTAGCATTGGCCATTCCAGAATCCATCGAACTCCTCACATTGGTTACGTCACGCTTTGCTAATTTAACCACTGTTATCATGCGATGATAGTTGTATCATGTGACCATCAATTGATAAACAAGACATTTCCGATAACCAACAAGTAAATTCACAATGTACGTCTTTAACACATAAAATCTGTTGAAAACACTCTATTTCAACAATTGATGGGTCAAATTCTTTCACGCAATCGAAAAGTTACTGTCTAAGTATAGCCATTGTTTACATCGTGACGTCATTACGTTTGTCTATTTTAAAGAATTTTTCTTTTTCAACGTTTATTTTTTACTTCTTTGGACATTAAGCATAATATTTCAATAAAAGATAAGTACAGCGATAACATTTTTAAGAATTTTAAATCAAAAGTGAAAAAAAAATATTCGGCTCTGTGACGGCCGAATCCACAAGTGGTGGCAGTGGTTAATGTACTAATCAAGGGAGGTTACCGCTGCGGGGAGTTTGAGAATCCATGTGAAATGATCTGCTTCAATAGACGCATGAACAAGCGTCTTAAGCTGTTGATTTGAAAGAAGACAATTCCATAACTAAAATGGTCAACAAGACATAATAAAAAAGAACAATTTAGTTCTGGTACAAGATGTGCTTATGTGTTGGCTCGTTAATGTGTTAACTGATAATAAGAAAATTTAAATATTATTCAGTTAAAATATTATGAAAGTGTCTTATAGCAACTTTTACCCTCTTTGTTTTACCAAATACTAAAGCCTATACCCTAATTGTTGTTTCTTTGTCCTGTGAAAAGTGAATAATTAGTTTACTCCCGACACTAAAGGAGTAATGGAAAATATTCACAGTTCACATCGTTACAGGTATGTTTTCATACCGATACTTTCCTGCAATTGCAAGGTTTAAGCTTTGAAATCCCCTGCTGAATTGTGTTAAGTACTTAGTATGATAAGGAACACTTGTGTAGTTTAATTTCACTTGAGGTTTAGTATTTGGCTAGTGAAGATTGAAGAACTGGTTATCCTTATTACACCAACCCACCGACCCACCCATCTTTCACAATGTTCAATTTACTTTTAACATGTTAGTATTTTTCAGATGTACCGGTACCTAAATCGAGATATCACAAGACTATTAGGAACCAACAACACTGGAGCTATATACAACAATATGCATTTCGACAAAACTGCAATAACTTGTCCATTTGATTGTAAACACTACCTAATACTATTTAGTCTATACCCTATTTGTTGTTTGTTGTTTCTACTGGTAAGTCCTGTGACTTGTGATTAGTGAATAATTGATTTTCTCCTGACACTAAGGTAGTATGAAAGATTATATCCAAACAAATACAAACTGCAACACAGACATGAAACCAAAATCTTAGAGGCTGTTTGAGATAAACGAGAAAATTTCATTGTATGGTCACAATACAGTACAACCTGTTCAGAGCAGCCCACTCTTGAGCAACAACCTCGCTTCAACAACAGCATGTTTTTCCCAGCTGTACCATTTATGGCATTTTAACAATTAATTGAACCTCTCTAGAGCAACAACCTCTCAACAATGACATTATTTTGCTTCCTGAATTATTTTTTTTAGTTTACAAAACATTGATTTATATCTTTTTTCATATACATGTATATCAGAAAATAGCAGTACATGAAAAAATGGATGTTTATCACTTTGATCCAAAACCTTGATTATTTATCAACATGATAGACAATGACTGACCTAGTTACTGTGGAACCTCATTGGGGATTTAATTTCATGGGTTGGCTCATCCACGAAATCAAATCCCCACAAATTTAAATGCAGAGATATTTTAAAGGCATTTTTTGTCAAAAATCAAAATCCATGAACTTATGTCCCCATGAAATAGCCATTTTAGTAAAACCATGAAAATTGAGCCCAACAAAGATAAATGATAACATCAGGGCTCGACACTAACTTATCTTCCATGGTGGCCCAAAGGACCACCAGCTTTTGAAACCTGCTGGTCCAACAGAATTTCAGGTGATCCTTTCACCTATTATTTAGTATTAATACGTTATTTGTTCATTTACTTTAAAAAATTGATTCTCTCCCTACAATTTTCAGTGGTCCATCGGACCATTCAAATTCCATGAGTTAATGGGCCTGCACAAAAACCACTGGTCTCGGCCAGCGGACCAGTGTTAGTGTCAAGCCCTGAACATAGTATTATCTGAAGTTTGATAAGGTGTCATTTTCTATCTTAGGTTACAAAATTTCAAGGAGGATCAGGTTTGCTTTAATTGTATAAATAATGGAAGTTTTATGTGTGAATTAATCAGACTCACTGAAATCATACTCATGAAATCCATCACAATAATTGTTTGATAGAATTCGAGGACTCAGCGCAACACTGTCGTAACTTGTTCTTATTTCAATATGAGTTACGTCACTATTGCGCTGAACCCTCGAAATAAGCATAAAACCAAAAAGCTTTAAAAATTAATCATTAATAGCAATTTGGCAAATCCATTTTCTAGTTATGATTATTAACTCAGGCCTGAATTTGCGGGCATACTTTGAAGGTTGATATAAGTGTTCCAATCATTTCACTTCTTTTATAAAATATGCACTTTTTTCTATCCATGTAATTTCCTAATGAAGACATTGCTCCATAAACAAAACATTCTTACCTACAAGTTCCTACTATGGTAAACAAGCCATCGTGAGATATTTTATCAGGAGATGACCAACAAACTACATGATACAATGATAGCGACATACATGACTGTATTTAGTTACAGATAGATGATAAAATCAATGTATTGGTTTAATACAGTTTTATTTGAGAAAGATTCTTCATACAATAGTAAAGAATGTATATCAGAATAACAAAATTTAACACCATGGTTGTTATATAGCCCCAAAATAAGCGATCTATAGGCATACATACATAATACACATTAACAAAATCTACAACAATATTTGTAACTTAAATATATTTAAACAGAAATAAAAGAAAAGCTATATTGAGCCATATAAGTGAGATGTTCAACTTCAAATATTTGATCTTCATAGAATGCATTAGTGCCAACAGAATTGTCTAGTACCAGTATATGGAGATATAATTGATGAATGATACAAAATCGACAGGATAATCACACTTTAAAGTACTTTAATGTAACGTAATGATCATGAACAAAATAACTTATTTGAATGAAAGAAAAAGTCTAAACAAGAGGTGGTCATCAAACACAGATGCCACCTTTATACTAACTAGATAGCAAATTCCAATTATTGAGCCAACAAGGACTTGACTGTTCAGCTCAAAGTCAATTGTTGTCATCTTGTGATGATCAACCTCACTACCTCATCTGAGAACCATAGGCCAAATTGTTTAGTTACGGTATTGACAATGTTTTTGCATTTATTGTCCCTGCGACCATGACCTCAAAATCAACAGGAGTCATTTACATGTGTTGAACAATCTCCCAATTAAGTCTTGGTCCCCGTAACAATGATCTAAAATTTGGCAGATATTGATCAAATTACCAGAAGTTACACATTTTTTATAAATGTAATCAGAAAATATTTGTTAAACAAGAAAGTAACTATATAAAATAAACATTCAAAATAGTAAACAATATTGATACACCCAAAACTATATCAACTACAGTGCTTTTAATTCAAATGTATCAACGTAGACAGCAAAATCACAATCAGACTGTAAAATCTTCATGCAGATCTCTCATTATTTGATGGAAACAAAACCTTTTATCCAGTCCATTGATCTCATACATTGTTGTACCATATCATTATTTTACACACAAGAATTGAAACATTTTAGGGTATGCACAGGTACATTGTTCCAAGCATATAGTGAAGTTATACATTATTATAAAGATTGGTACATTGTTCCTAGCTTATAACAATGTTATACTAGTATACATCATATAGAAAGATCAACTATGAACCACTCAACTTGTAATGATTTGACAAGAAAGCAAATTGATCTCAGTCAGACCAACCACTCTTGATAAAACAGAGCAACAGGAAGTGTTTGTGAAACACAAATACCCCTAAAGGCCAACTGGATAGTAAGACCTTGACCTTTGACCCTTTGAACTTAAAATCAATAGAGGTCATCTACATGTGATGACCAACCGAATCTGAAGAGCTGAGGCCAAATCATTCTCTACTTATTGGTCGGACAAGGTTTGGTAAGGGACAGACCGACCTGTGCAAAGCAATACATCCCCTTTTTTTCGAATGGGGGCATTATAAGTTAGAAAACCAATCAAAGTCTTACAGAACTGGTTTCTTTCCTAACCATCATAATAATGAGTTATCCAATGTGATTGAAAGCTTCATCGTTATCCATCATATAATATCATGTCCATACAGTAAAGCTTAAGTTGCTTTAACTCAATGATACAATATATTAATCAAGAATAAATCGGTATATAAACTGTTGACATAACTTACAATCAATAAAAACATGGCCAGATTCATTTTTCGCTGAGTAGTTTATAAAGTTTTTTTCCCCTAAAATTCAAGGAAAAATATTTACCTAATAAATATGTCCTCATGTACACAAACTATGCACATAGCAGACCATTATTTCAGCATTTTCAGAGGTTATACCTTGTCGAACATGATATTTGTAGAATATTCGTATCAACTACTGGTATTTATATTGACATATGAGATTCAATACTAGTATATGTAAGGCACAAAGTTTAATTTAGAACCATTGTTATCAGTTATGGCATTAAAAGTTATATTGAAGTCTGTTAATAACTGGTATGCAATTCAGTGTTATTAAAAACAGTTTTCATGATTTCAAAAACACAGAAAAAACAGCCCATTAAACTACTTAAAGGAACATTGAACAATTTCAAAACTTGTCTTTTATGTTTACATAAAGCAACATTAAAACATATCAGCAAGTCTTGAACCTTAATGGAGTATTCAGCATTACAGAACAAGGTGTATATATCATGTTAATTCCTCATACATCACAAGTATGCATTAGTATGGGGATACTTTCTGATGAAGACAGTACTATAATAATAAACTGATTGGAAATCACAATCAACAAATCTCTGAATATTTCCAACTAGAAAATGAAGGGTTTGTTCCACATACAGGTAAGGATCAAATACAGAAAAAGTAAGACCAGAAAAAAATATGTTACCGGTAAGTGATTTGCAGAAATTTTCCTTTTTTTAAAAACACATCTTTCTTAAATTGGAAGTTATTTTTCTACTTTGATTTTGTGGTTAGAAACTTAACCAGCACAGTAGGGTTGGTAAACTAAACTGGAAATAAGTCTGGATTTATCTGTCAGGACTATTATCAGTCAATAAGAACTAACTTCTTTGTATCTCATACATAACATGCTAGTAAAATATACAGACTATTAATTCATAATGAAAGTTGATAAATGCACTAGATATGGAATGAAATAAATAGAATGATCAGATATGCAAGTAAAAGTACAAAAAGTAATGTACGACAGATGTGATCAGCCATGTTCAATAATGAAGTTATTTAGATTTATAGGTATACTAAAGGTACACAGCATACAAAATATACAATGAAATTTATGTTGCAAGCATGTAATTTCTATGATCACACTTAAGCCATGACACATAGACGCATTAATACAGAATTACTTAGCGTTACAAAATCATTATTCTAAGCATGAAGATATCAACAGTAAAAGAGAACACAACTGTGTTACAAACAGCAAGTTGTTACAGAAAAATCAGGTAATAAAAAATATGAACACAATATAGAACTTCAATGAATTTGAGTCAAACACAAAAGATAATTACAATACACAGACTAAAACATAAGCATTTAAATATATCATCTAGCCAGCATCAGGATAAATAATAAGCCTTAGATGGTGAACAACTTAAGTTGGTTAAAAGTTCATGCATAAGTACTGAACATTATTTTTATATATTAAATTATCCATCACCACTAAATAAAGATAACACAATGTTTAGACATTAATAAGAGAATAACAATGAATATTTGTTTCAATTCAAATACATGCTCTGATAAAATTAGGACTAAACTTTACCAAATAAGTAAGCACTAATATTATGTTGTTATTTACAAGGAAAAGGTATGCTAAGCCAACAACCGAAGAAAAAAACACATTTGTCTACGTTGGCACCCTAGACTTAACCACGGACGGACAAGGCAATGACTATATGCCCCGCACCATTGTATACCAGAGTATAGAACATCATGCTGTTATAATCTCCATATAAATCCTAGCATAAGTTACATAGATTACTAAAAACATAATTTATATATCTAAATATATATACACATAAAACAATCAGGTTTGTGCAATATACACTGTACTGTTGGATTTCTAACTCCATCCATAGTTTATACATAGTAATTATACGTTAGTATAGATGAATATGAAAGTCTAAAATACAATCTATGATTGACAATGAACTGGTTGTACATAAAGCCCAAAAAATGTGACATGACAAATAATGAATATATTTACTGACAGTAAAATGTCTACGATAGTTTAAAATAGGACACATACATATAAACAACAGCACATGTATAACATAGATAAAACAATGTATCAACTGAACTTAATGATCAACCTACACACACAGAGCACTGAATAGGGCTCTCTCATTAATGATTCAATCACATGTCAGTATATAATTTCATACACAGTACAGGCCCTTTTTATGCCATTTTGGGGTCTGGTACTCAGCCCAATTAAACCCCAAGTAAAAAGATAATACTAGGAATGACAAGTTCAGCATGAACTAGTTCATAGATGTTCTAACAACTAGAAGAAAGCTTCTTATTTCTATGGGCAAATAAAGGGGACAGTGCAAGAGGGTACCTATCTCATTCTTTGTCTAAACGGACATAAGCTCATCTTGAACTCAAGCATTCAGTTAAGTGCTTTTGATGTTGATTACATTGTGCATCTTGAACCCATGACTTCTACACTGACAGTTCAACATTCTATAACTTAACCATGATCCAGTTTAACTCTAATTTCACTACCCAACAATATTTAACAAAAACTTTGAAGATCCAAACTTTCATCGATGAGTCTGACAATCATGACTTCATGTCAAAAATTAAAACTCAGGCGTTTGATGCAACAAGAACTAGTACAAATTAATGCAATTATATATAAATATAGCCCTGATCTGGTGATATTGACTTCGAGGTATCTTTTCACTGAATGACCAATGACTTATCATGATCTTGTATGTTGAAAATTCAGAAAAATTAATCTAAAGCTCTCTCTTTCCCACAGTAAGAATGATGATCTATTTTCATGTACGAATTGTACTTGTGATACGGAAGTATTTCACAAATTTCATTACAAGTCCCATAATAAAGAACCACAAGTTTCGAGCAATCTGTGATCTTGCTACTAATGTTCTCCACAATACGACGGCCAAGAATGTATTAAACATAAATCTTATATTTCTCAACCTGAAATAGAAATGTTGTTCATTAATAAAAGTAATTTCCAATATTCATTTTATTAAATATTACCATTTAGTTCACAATTCAATAAATGCTGTATTATACCGGTATATAATATTGATCTTCAAACTGGTATACATTGATTTACACAAGAGTGGTAAATGATCCAGTTTAAGTTGATGCACAATGCATAATTATTCACTACAAGTTAATTAGGGGAACTTAGCAAATTTCCTGCATCAAAACACAGAAACCTTGGGTCAAATGAGCACCATGGATATCGACTAATTGCTAGCCTTCAAATATTTCTACTGGTAAGTTAGGTATATTATTGAGATGAATGAATTCCATGGATTCTGTAGTTATGACAAAACAGAAATGAATTCATGCACTTACTTCCTAAGATGAGCTTTGGCTGCAGGTAAACCAGACAGATCTTCATTCAGCAAAAACTTCTTTGTTCCGAGACAGTAATTTTCAAGATAAGTCGGCCAGTGTAGAGATCGTGGATCAAAATAGAAATTCTATAAATAGAAAAAAAATGTTATAAAATAGAACAACAACAGTTAAACATGTCATGAGTTTGTAAAGATTTTGAAATCCTATCTAATGTTAAACCTTCATTTAATACACCTTTGTCTATTTTTCTGAAATATTTCAATAAAAGAGAAGATTGCACATTCCATCTCTTTGTAAACATATTATTGCATCATATTGTTGTTAAGATCTCAAACCATACAAAAGACATTTTGGAGTACATGTAATGATGTATAAAATTCTTGTTATAAATGAAACCAATACCTTTCTGTCTTCAGGGGACAATTCACTGACCAACATATCAAGATTGTTGTAAGTCCATTCCCATGATTGCATTGTGAAATATGTCAAACAATTGATGGAACGATGTAACTTGTTGTAAATCTTAACCATTCTGTAAATACAATTTATACATAGGTGCATCACAAAAACGAGTATTTCTCTCAAGAAATAATTTATAGGATTAAAAACATGAAATTACAAAGAATTTTTTTACCATGAAAAATGTTTTAATCAAGGCGAAAGTAAGGAAACATGAAAAAAATTATCTGATAATTAATCATGTCATTAAAAAATTCCTTGAAGACATACAATCTGATCATTAAGAACATCAATTTTACAGACTATATGAAATAAATCAGCAGTACAAACCTTGGTTTCTTCCCCATCAAACAGTAACCAAGATCAGCAACATATGCAGGAACTAAATGACTCACCATAGTGTAATAATCATGTAAAAATCTGTAATACAAACATGAAACATTGGCAGAATTCAAAAAAGATTTTCAAGGCAACATGCCCACACTAAAACCTAAAATGTATACCGTTTACAACTTACAGACACAACTTTTGGAAACAAGAACAGAAATCTCCTCTGAGTAATCTTCAATACATTATTTCCAAACACTTCTTTGCACATGGCACATGTATGTAGGTAAGAATTAAATCCATAACAAGAGCGCCATAAGCGGTGCCAATGCTCGCCTGTTCACCACCTCAGTGAGATCTATCCACCTATGAAGTTTCATGTTGCTACCACTTATAATTTCTGAGTTATGAGCTTAAGTTTTTCCACGACGCTGACAACCAAGTGATCACAATTGCTTGACTTTTTTTTCTTCAAAAACAGACAAGCTTAAAATATCAGAATTTATCAGGAACAAGTACAGTACATGTACTTTTATTGTACTTAACAAGTCAACGATTTCACAGAGATGTGTAAACAAGTCTGATTCTGTTAGATATTTACAAATAATGCATAATATACATCCAGACTTACCCACTATTTGTAAGGACAATTCTCGGTCGTCTGAAGCAAGCATCAAGTGGAACTTTCTTCCAGAAGTTCATCACAACATTTTCTATAATAAAACAAGATTGGTGTTAACAAAATCACAACATTTTCTACAATAAACCAGATTGTGTTGACAAATCATAAAACTATAATAAGTATCAGACAAAGGGGTCAGGCACAAGCAATTTGAGCAAAGAAATGTGACAAAGAATAATATATATATACACATTGCAAAACTATAGTCATACATTTCAGTTTTCGAATTTAGCCTTGGGCTGAGTTCACCAAAATGGCTGTCAGTCCAGTAAATTTGTTAAGGTCAGTGGTCTGACAGTCCAGTAAATTTTTTAATGATAATTTTTCCATGTTTCAGAACAAAAAAAAATATTTCAATTTCTCTCAAAAAATATGTTTTTTAGCCAAGTTACATGAAATTTTGTGTGCACTCTTTTTATTCATCTAAAAGTTCATTCGGTCCATATAGTCTGCAATTTCACTTGACCAAATGTCCAGTGATGAAGAAAGTTTTTCATAAGGACTGCACTTTTCCCAATTTTGAGCATAACACCACAAAAATTTCTGATGACAAAGGTAAGGGTCATGTTTTAAAATACAGATAAAACCTGCATTAAAATATCTAACATACCCATTTCTCCCCAGGTGAATGGATTTACAGATCCTGTAGTACTGTGATAGATGAGAACATTCTTAGGTTTAGTTACAGCTGTGTACCACGCTACAGCTATCAACATGTTGACAGGAATATCAACAGGTATGATGTCAGCTACACCACGGAAATCACACTTCATAGAACGTAATATACCTTTACCTACCTAGATACAAGAAAATAGGAACTATAAAATATACACAGAGAATCTTACATAAGAAATCATAATTTGCTGACAATGTAATCACATAATGCTAGGTTTGGCATCTGTGATAATACTTGTCAGATTAGTTTTCATTTGCATAAATAATCCACTAGTGAATATGGGTAATAATGCGTATGTCACAATCAGTCCCACATGTTGAGTAATTTTTTACAGGGGATTACTGCTGCACTATAAAGCTTGAGTCATTTGGCGACTTTTCTTGTTTTAGGCCGCCGGCTATGAACTTGAAGTAACAATGGTAAGGAACTAGTGATTATTATAAATCAGAGACCATAACCACAGGGACCCTAGCCTAATGTGATAAAAATGATTATCTATGTATTATTTTCCTCTGGGGTTTAATGTTGTATCAACAGTCAAGGTCTGACACCATAACAGATTATAACTGAAGAACATAACAGTGTTTTGCATTATTTGACTTAGACAAGGAAATGTCCCTTTAACATCTATATGAAACCTAACACAGTCAGTATTCAATAGTATCATACTACAATAGTAACATGACATACTAACATTTAACAAACAAGCATATTGTGTATTTATATCACCATTTCAGGAAGTTAATACTTTATAAAATCACTATAGAATGTCTAATCGATTAAAACACTTCAAATGTATGACCATTGATGTAACATGATAATGAGGTTTTGAGTTGTTTTGCTAAACATTCTTTTTTAATTTAACACAGTAATAAAGTTTTATTATAACTGATACATACAGGTTTTATAATGTCCAAATTTAGCGTATCAAAGTGGACTTTTATTAATTGCATCTAGGTTTCCATGATATAACATAATTCACGGTGAGGTTGTTCAAAAGCAAAAACAATTCATTCTTTTTATCACGCGCTTATCACTAACAGAATTTTCAAAATATGTAGTGAACACATTGAGGTATTTAGGTTAACTATGAAAGAAATTACAAAAATTGGGCAATCCTGTTTCTACAATATTTCCTGTTTAAGTAGCATTTAACGAATCAGTAAAATTAAGTAAAGTAATAGTATTATGGATAAAATACCTTAAGTTGGCATTTTAACAAAATAAAATATAATCACAAATGTAGGTAACTGTAAGGAAATATACATACTGCAATATATAAGCCACTCGGACCATTGTAATTATCTATCCATCCCTGAAAAATAATCATTTACATGAATATTTAATAAATAATGCAACTACAGTGAGTAAATTAGCATGAATTCAGCAACAATTACTTTACACCTAAGAAAACAGTAACTATTTAAGATGTGTAAACATTACATGTAAAGGTTTACTGTATAACATTTGTATTCTTCATCTCAGTATATTATATTTATATGAACTTCTAACAACCAAGTAATGTATGGTAACTTGGTATAAACTTGTTTTTCACATAAAAACCTAAAGCTATTTGTGCATACACTTCTGTAAGAATCTACTAACATCAATCTATCATTAAACTTACAGGAATTGGTTCCTTCCATGCAGCCCCGACAATGGAGGGTCTAACAATTGCTATGGGCAACCCTGCACCTTCTTTTATTAATAAAGATTCTGCTAACTGTTTGGTGTAAGTGTATGTATTAGGTTTGTCTCCAATTAATTGTGGTGTAATAGACTCAATCATATCATCGTCCATCCATCTGAAACAACAACAACAACACCAATATAGTACAATATTAAGATAGATTCAATACTTGATACAATACAACAACATACAATACAACAACATGACTATCATTGTTATAATACTCTACACAGTCTCAAAATTTGGAAAAGCTTACATTAAAAACATAAAGGTAACAATAAAAGCTTGTTTTAACTGTTTGACCCATATATATTGATCCTGACATATGTTTCATTTAGACAATAAAAATAATTAAATATTTTCATTTAAACTGATACAATGTAGCATCAACATTGCATGCATGTAAAAAATGTATTTATTTCAGAGTTGAAATCTATTAATTTACAAATGACATTCAAGGTTTATTCTAGCCCACAATTTATCATGTATTTCTACTCTAGTCATTTGAACAAACATAGAACTATTGATTGCTGTCAACCTCCAACCATAACGATTTTTGGTCAGGTAACCTGAAACACGGTAATTATTTTTTCTAGTCTGGTGATCACTTAGACGGTTTACTACAAAGAAACAATATTGAGAGTACATTTTAACACCTTGTGGAGAAACAGGTATAAACTGTCTGGTAAATGAGGAGCATAGGGGTAAATGTCAGGAAGTATCACTTACTCTAAAGCATCAATGAGTTTCTGTGGATCTACAGGTGTTGGATATACAACTTCCTCTATAAATGGTCTATCACAGTTAGCATATGCTGTTGATACATGGACAAATACCTGTGAAATATAAGTGGTACAATATAATAAAGTATGTACAAACCGGAGAGGGGACAGTTTAGATTATGCAATAACTGCCATCAGTGAACAAAAGTGAACTAATAACTTATCTAGATAACACCAGTATTTTTTAATCATTTTCTGCAGCGATGTCATTAAAAGATAAAATCTGACAGAATGGGACATGTACCGTTATTAATATTGTAGACATGTATATTTTTCACTCAAATGTTGCACCAAGTTGACTAACAGCCAGATTCAATTTTTCCAGCTTTAATTTAAGGTGGAGGACACCCCTGAGTGTACACCTGTGTAAAGCCATTGACCATCGATAAACTAGCAGCACAGTTTTAGTATACCTGGCTATTAAATTTGGTAGGTCATGTTTGGGATTCAAACATAACAGTGGTGAGGGGCTAGTGATAACTAGTCAGAGGGGTGTGATAATCTAAATCATCCAAGTTACAGAACATACTTAAATATAAAAATAAAACCCTACTTGCCAAAAATTTAAATACTGATCCTATTACATGTACATGAAACAAGGAGCTTGAATCATTTATGGTCTGTATAATACTAAAGTATTTAAAGGGGTTTTCTTTATGTTTCGAGGAAGGTGCCCTAGTCCTTAAATTAATATAGGTGTGAAATAGTGGGTTGAAGCCTCTTTTGGGGGGGAAAATTCTCTCCTGAAACCAATTAGGGAACTGAAATTTCAAGGAGTAAATTGGAAATTTGGGGAAAATTGCATGATTTCAAAGAAATTTTCTAAGGGGAAGGCTTCCTTTACAGGCTACAATGTAAATCCTTTCTAAACTTAGCTTGTGACAATCAGACATACAATAATTGTTTAACCCAATACTGTTACAAAAACAAAATGTGATACTTTTGCTGATACTTGTCCGTACATCAGGCAATCACAGACTGTGACCCGTCATCAAAAGTTTACAGTAACACAATACAATCTGGGGTCATATACACAAAGTACCATTACAGTTAATGTCACATTCACAATTAAACAACAACAACACAATGGAAAATTTATGTATTACACATCCCAGTAGATAATATTACTAGTAACACAAATTTCAGACACTGCAGTCTTTTTACATATATATTATCAACTTGTCAAGTTGAAGATAAAATCTCAACATGCACTATCCTTCCTTACAAAAATTATAATTTGATCAATCTGAGGACATAAGAAGATAAAATCTAAAGTTTAATAGAAATTAAGGTGATGAATTGATAAGTTATCATTTAAATAAATTCACACATTGATATCTGTTCAGATAAAACTGTAAAAGTTTTGCATACAGTGTTAATGAATAGGGTATCTGACAAGGACAGATGAGAGAGTCCATATGGTAGTTTTTATAAAACACACTTCACAGAGATCCTCGCACTATCAATGTCAGAACAGAACAGAACAGAGTAGAACATTATTTTATTTATGTCATAATAAGTCAATCAAATACATAACATTCAGTCATATTTTTTGTAAGTAGATTTTCATACTTCTAAGAAGTAGTTTGTGATTAATTCAGAATTTTAGATAATAAGTCAACACAACCCTACATGTCTGTAAAAATTAAAGCAAATGATAACAAAATTAATGCCCATAGAATATTGTATGAAATTTCAACATTGAAATTCACACTTAAAAAACTGGCCTAAATAGTAACAGTCTGTCATCCTAAAGCTGAGACTTGAATTTCAGAGTTATAATATAATGATTAATTTTTTTTATTTACATATTAATTGATAAATGCAAATTTATATATAATTTAACATTAACAAGCCTGATCATACACCCTAGAAATCTGAGTATCTGGAATCAAACCACTTCAACGTAATATTACGACAATGAATAGAATTTTCCAACCATAACGAAGAATGTAAATCACAGTAAATTCATTTTATGGAAAGTATCCAGTATAAAAACAAAATGTTTTTAAGTTTATAAACAAGTCAATACAGTTACATTTGTAAGTCAGGATTTTCTTTATTATACACCAGTAGTTGTAGCCCCAACTGGGAAGGGCACCTGCCCC
The DNA here is from genome assembly GCA_964023205.1 of Lutraria lutraria. NCBI lineage: Eukaryota > Metazoa > Mollusca > Bivalvia > Venerida > Mactridae > Lutraria > Lutraria lutraria. The sequence goes on along the minus strand of OZ026846.1, from coordinate 12,350,212 downwards.
ACTGAAAATTACTTTGACATCATGCAATTTTCCCCAAATTTCAAATTTACTCCTTGGTTTAAGGCAAAAAAAAAAATTAAGTTAAAGTGGCTTCATCCTGCTACATGTATTTCATCCCCATATTAGGGGCTTGGGTGCCTACCCCAAAACATAAAGAAAACCACTGTAAGCATAATAAATATTAAGTACATTACATTATGCCTTGATATCTTAAAATTAATAGGCTTAGTACACTATATCTGGTTCATGACCTACCTATATATTGGGGTAGTACACAGATTAAGTATGGATGATATTAAATATAGAAATCATACCAAAAAGGTCAAGTTCACAAATTAATCATAACGATCTAGGAACAAGTCCAAATATAGATTTAATGACATTTTTATAGGATGAGTTTAAATGTCGTGATTTATCATGAGTTAAGTGTGAAACATAGAACGTTTTATTGTTTTTAGGCATTTTTATCAAGCTTTTAAGACTGCATCCTAAAATTTAGACAAACACAAAATGTGAATTTGGTGTGGCAACTTTCTAGGCTTCATATGTATTGCGATACTTTCAGAATAAAATGTGACACACGAGAAGCTTACATAATATGCATGCAATACATATATCATAAAAATATGGAGAAATTTCCTCAAGTGAAAAAGACACATAATATTGTTGTATTGATGTTTATTTTTTTTATAATTTGTCAAATCAATTTTATTTTCTACAGTGCAAAATATACCTACAGTATAAGTATATAATAAGATGACCTTACTATGACAGATTTACACATTCAAATTAAAAGTTCTGATATTGATTAAGAATAAGATATGAAAAGAATGCTTAATCAATCATAAAAGCAGGTGACAGAACAATCACATTATGACCTTTGTCCATGTACCTGAAATTTATTGTCTGATGTCATAAGTTAACACAGTTTAGTTATATACTGTACATTGTAAATAAATTCAGTTAACAGGTCAGGACCAAAGATTGCAAAATAATGATTGATTTATAAATGTCAGATACTCAGGATAAGAAATACACCATAAATTACAATGTAAGTATATCATAATAGAATTGAGTGGTCTTATTATATATACATACATATATATATATTGTATAATTGTATTTGAGCTAAATCCTGGATCAATTCTCTAAAATATCTTGATAAAATATTGTCATAATTACGATCAATCTTTGTTTATTCTACTATTTATGTCAACTACTTGAAATAAAAACCTACTAGATATAAATCAATATTCATACATAATAATATTACATCATGGAGGAATTCAAAATCAATACTGGTCATGTTTGTAAGAAAAAATACCAGACATTGCAGATTAATGGTTGATTCTTTGATTGGTAAATACCAGGAGTTAGATATCAGTAAATGGACTAACTCCTAATCCAAAATACAGATGATTTTCCCTAATTTAATATCTAATTTACAACTAAATTGTTCGAATAAAATGCATGTTTTTTTCTCTCAAGTAACATAGTTTAATCCGAAACAGTACAGTAACAAATTGAATCTCACCATTTCTGCTGTATATTTTTGACACCTGTTATAATTTGAGGAAGTGATCTTTAAAAGACAATATGTCTTAAAATTGGCATTATTTTCAACGTACTAAAGACCTCGTAAGATTGTGCTATAACCGGTAAATGGTACAAAAGGGACCCATATCTGATCTTATTTAGCCGTTCCTTCCTTGAGAAACAAACAAATTTAGTATTTTGTATGAAGGACAAAACACAGTGTATTGATCACGTTTAACATTTGCTGGGCATTCTAAAAGCTCCATAAACCCTTCATAAATGATCGGAACTGTGCACATATAAGTGACGCCACACAACTCCATCCATTTGTTATCAGAAAACTAACAGAAAATTTACGACAATATCCGTTTCACTGATGAAGCGTCATTTAGTAAACAATTAAGCTTGAAATGTAAAGTTTTCATGAAAGATTATTTTGTATTGGTAGATGTATACTTGTTTTTTATATGTTATAAAATACGCCCGTCAAGGGCCATAATTCAGAAGTGCCTGGGCCGACTGAGCTGGTTATAAATCTTGACAGATTTTGTTGAGGATCCAAATAAAACTATTTGAATTAGAGAGCACTGTTGTGGACTCCGCCCATCCACCAACCCAAATTCATCTAAATTTGACTCATTAAGTCATTTACAGGTAAACTGAACAAAAATCATGTAGCAGAATGATATTGTCATAAAATATGTGATATATAAGAATATTGTAACATGTAAATCTTGGTAATACTAAGTCTCTGCAGAAATGATATCTGATATCAGCAGTGAACTGAAAGAAGGCAAGTATTTACGTTTTAGATGGCTTGTAAATGATATATCTATAATCTATTATCTAATAATAAGATGCCTCTGCATTTGAAGCTTTTGAAAACTTACCTCTAATTTTTTGAAGTTTTTACACAAATTGACCATTTTTCGAACACCCAGCACATTCATCTCAACAGCAACTCTGTGAAAACAAAATCATCACAATTGTAAGTATATATAATTATAATCACATGTATCAACATATGGGACAATGAGGATTAAGTAAGTGCAGTGCTAGCACTAATTCTTTAAAGAACTGCCCAAACTATTATACATGCAAGCTGTTAAAAATAAACTGGGTCTTTAACAATTTACTTATAGCCAAAATACTCAATTTTGAACAAGTTCACAAGCCCAAATGGAAATTATGCTAGTCACAGGCTTTGGGCTAGTGGATACAAGGTAAGCAAAAAATCTGACAGGGTGAAATTATGCAAACAGTTCACCTCAATGGTTCATCAAATCTTATAGTAGCTGCACTGTGGAATACAATGTGAACTTCACGTTCCAATAACTCTCTGTCTGACTGACTCATCCCAAGCTCTGGTTGAAGCATATCTCCATTTATAGCAACAAATTTGTCCTTAAAATTTGGTTGCTCCTTTTTCATTTTTTCAAATATCTGCAAAATATCATTTAAAACAATATCATAGTAAGTTGAGTAACTTAACAGTTTTAATGTAACAAACTTGTTGTATATAATTTATACAGTACAATCTCTCTAGAGTGGTCCTCTCTTGAGCAATATCCTCCCTGCAACAACAGCACGATAGTTTTCCCACCTCATGATTTAACTATAAATTTAACCTCTCAAGAGCAACAACCTCTCATCAACAACTTAATTTTGCTACACCCAAAGTGTGTTACTTTGGAGAAGTTGCACTGTAGTACAGTACATATATATATTTACAATCCCACTCTCTGACAGAAATAAACATGCAAATGCAGCAATATGATTTATACATAACATTGATAGAGAAATTAAATTTATGAACAGTGTGTACTAACTTTAAAACTGACTTACCGGACATTCTGACAATTCCTCTATTCTTTGTTCAATGTCTTGTGATCGTTTTGGTCTCACCAATAAAAACACTTTGTTCAAATTTGGACAACTTCTCATCAATTTTTCTATGAGCACTTTGCCAATAAATCCTGTCCCGCCAGTTATAAACACATTTTTACCATCATAATATTCCGAAATTGTGGGTAACATTCCATCTATTCTGTTAGACATCACTGATGTTGAAGCCATAGCAATCAAATTAAAATTTAAATAATAAGACGTGGCTATTTCTGTACAGCTGATCCAATGGATGTAGTGAACTTAAGTATAATAAATTAAAACTCAAATTCGTCTTCCTGCAAATAAAATCTTGATACTACTACCAGTATATTATACATGTACCAATACTACCATATTCATTCAGTATTAAATTTCGATTCTTATACGAGTAGCAAGCGGCTTAGCCAAATGTTTAACTTCCAAGTTTCAAAGTGGTACTTTTTACTACTTATAACTGATCATAGTAAGTTAACATTTTGCCTATGAACAGAACAAGCAAAAATTTCCCAGCAGTGCAAGAGGTTCAATCATAGAACTTTTTAGTAAATCTTTCTTACATCGTCAACAAACATCCGTCCCATGATAAGGTGAGATCAGATGAGAAGATAAAGCTTTTATGAACCAGAACCCATACACAACAGTTACACTTGCAACTATTGCTATACATGTACCAGTCTAAATAAATGAACATTCTATTCTAATGAATATTGGGCTCTATTTAGAATATAACTTGTGAACCATAATGTACCAGACCAAATTTTCGTTAAGATTCTAAGCTTAATTCATGTAATAGGAGGAGGAAAATAATGAGTATACTCCGATGTGGGGCTCAAACCTGCAACCTCCTGCTTGCAAGTCAGATGCTCTACCAATTGAGCTAATCGGGCTGGTGAATATCCAAGCCAATTTATGATTGAAATTGAATACAATATAATACACACCGATACATTCAGTTTTATTGTTTATGAACTTCACTGATCAATGACCTAGATATGATTATAAATGAACATTACATTATTTTGAACACTGTCATTCTTAATTTCTTTAATATGATTGTTTTGTTTATAATTTACTCCAAATGAATGGAAGGTTTAAAGAAAGTTCTTAAGTAGAGAGTCAGGAAACTAACTGTTATGTTTCAATTAAAACAATACCTTTAATAACATCCAAGAACACATGTTTGTAGTGTTTAGCAACAGAGTAAACATAGAAAACAAGGGAGATAATCGCGTGGAATAGTAAAAATATAGGCTTGAAGCATTTGTTAAATGCAGATGTAAGGTACGTGCAAACAAGGACATGCGGCTTCTAGTAAAGTAGCATCACAACTTTCACATAAATATGACAAGGGATCATCAGATTACGATCCTTACTCATTCATGTGTGCCCCGCCCCTGTCTGAATAGGCACCGTAAATTAGCTCGAGTCTAGATTTCATTTTTAGCTTCCTTTTTAAAAGACAGACATTTTCATCTTTCACAAAACCGTACGAAACAAAATAACTTACTATGATTCAGAAACGTAATATCTCGTTAAAATAAATCCATACAAATTGAAAATCAAGCACTAATTCACATACTTCTATTAAATAAATCACTAATACATTTTCCGGCTTGCTGTAGCCATCATTCAATGTCAAGGCTAAAAGTTCATGCCCTGATCACGCACTTCCATGATTGGTTCTTCCAGAATGGAACGACGCTCCGGGACATTCCGTTTTCCAATCAAAGTGTTCGTTATCAATTTCCGTAATACACCGAAGTATGAACTGGTACCCGTTCTTAATTAAAACCAAAAACAGAAAAAAGAAATAATAAAATTCCAAGCGTGGACAATGAACAACACCGCTGTGTTGGAGATTTCCGTTTAGTTGCATCAAAACATCCTGTACAAGGTCAAAGGGACCAGCTCCAATGCTTTCCGATTGACGTTGAAGTATAGAGTTTGGAGTTGTCAGTGCATGTGGAACGAGTACCAGCTCACCTGGTTCCATCTCTCCGTGTTGCTGGGGAACCAGTAAACTTGTTATTTATAGGGTGGTCTCCCTTCATGAAATGTAATAAGTTGACCGAATCCATTTGAGAGACATGTCATTCAAAAGAGACGGTGATGATAAATGTGCTCTGTCGAATCAGAGGGTAAGTATGATTTATATCCGACTAACATTATAAACTATACAATCGCCTTTTGTCTGTCTTTCTAACTGGACACGACTATTTTAGATAAAACCAGCAGATTCACGTTAAATCGGCCCTTAGTCAGATCGCCCCCAAAATCAGTCAAATCGGTCCACTGTTTTCTTTCAGTCAAATCGGCCCCCAAAAAGTCAAATCGGTACCAGAACAGTACAAATTATATTGGTCCCAGTATGTATGGAATTAAATTTGTAGATAATGTAAATGACATAATTAAAGAATGGCAGGACACCGATCTTCATGGTTATATAGGATACAAAGTAATAGAATATATTTGCACGAATGATTAATAACAGAATATCATAGTATTCATACCATCAGGGATGCTATATTACTGTAATATAGCATCCCTGATACCATTTAATATTTTATAACATGAGTATTTACTTTTAAATTGTAGAAGAGAAGAGTAGCAGAATTATTGCACGAGGATATAGAAGATGGAGAATTGTCAAGATTGAGTAATGGAAGGTATATATAAATATTCAGTCAAGACGTACAGGTCTGTCTTTGGTATATGTCAGAAATTGAGAACAAGTTATTGTTATTATACAGACAGTCTGTCATTGTTTTGTAATAGGAGGGGAAAAATAATGTACCTGATGCGGGGCTCAAACCCGGGACCTCCTGCTTGCAAGTCAGATGCTCTACCCAATGAGCTAATTGGGCTGGTGAATATCCCAGCCAATTTATAATACAATGCACCACACCGCTACAGTTTCACGTTTCAACACAAACAAATATGTATATATTTTTTAAAAGATTTTGCTTCAAGAGCTATACATCATTATCACTAATACATGTATTGCATGTGTATGATATACTTATAATATATGTGCCTACATGGCCATCATGGCTACTTACAATATATGTGCCTACATGGCCATTATGCCGATTCATGGCTGAGTCTCTTACTTGTAATCACTAACCTCTCAGGGCTGTCAGGTAGAAACAAACAATTTTCACATATATGAACAATCTTTTTAGCTAGCTTGAGGAAAGGTCTGTGTTTCTAGCCTGTTGTCCATCTGGTGTCTTCCTCTACATCACTAAATAAACCTGGCTGTTGGTTTAATAATAAACATATAAAAATAATAAAGCACATTCTTTTATATCGAAAGTTCTGCCTATTGTTGTTTGACAATATTATAATGAACTTGTGAATACCTAACCACAAACAAACAATTTTCTTGGCCCCAAAAAGGAACATGTACCTAAAAGATAAAACTCTTGTGGTAACAGATGTTGTATGAGTCCATTATATTCATTATATATTACAGCTTATAATATTGTTGAAGAAAATAATTTTAGAAATACAGTATTACTATAATTTAATAATAATATAGTTATCTAGAAAGCCATTTGCTCAATTTGTATTTTGTTGGAAGTAACTGTAATGCAGCATGAATCATTCAATTCATTCATTGATTGTAAGTAAGAAGTTAGTTAATTAACAGTGTTTTTTCTCTCTTCATTGGGATAAGGCCTTAACCTGTTGATTTTGGGAAGAATTATTGCTAAAATTGCTGATTTGGGAAATAGAATAGCTGGTGTAAGTCAGGATTTTTGGGAAAACTGCATGTTTTTAAAGAAATTTTCAATTGGGAAGAGGCCTATGATAGGCCTCTGTTATAGAAGCTAGGTGAAAATCATTGATTAATATTGAGATTATTTTTTATAAATCCTTTATAATGACATTTACAAACCAACATGATAACATTACTGTTGATGATTACAGATATGTTTGCAAACTGTGTACACATGGACCTGTATTTGATACATTGGATATGTTCTATGTTCATAAACACGGCAAGAAACATCAACTTAGTAAGTACTTAATATTATATATCACAGGCAGTATTAATAATCTACATAGTCTTAACTTGTGTGTCTAATCATGCACAATGTATACAGTAACTACATGGTCCAGTGTGTTATATCATCAGGAGTTTTTCATTAGTTGGGGAAGGGACCTTGTCCTTAAATTTGGGGGAAAATAACAAATACTTTTTGCAAAAGGGGAAGAAAAAACTTGATGTAAATTATTAATAGAATATTCTAGGTGAAAACTGCATGATTTTAAGGAATTTACCTGATAAAGGCCACTGCTATAGAAGGAAAAAAGCCCTGATCATGCACAATTATATTACATGTATATATATATAGTTACCTGTAACCACATTGCAATAAGTTCTTTATACTTTGTTTTAAGTTTTTTTTAAGTCTTTTAAGAAACAATTCTTGTATACAAGAGTACAGAATAATCTGTCTTCAAAATGTTGGAGGTTACTATGTGCAAATATAGAGACATTGACGTTTATGATGGATTGATTCAGTGGAGTTCTACCTGTATATACAGACTTTTTTAAATATGCATATCTTTTACTGGAGAGGGTAATTTTACCTACATTATGTTTGTATAGGTATAGAATATTCAGAGATAAAAAAGCAAGAGTTATTGGACTTGATTCAGAAGAGAAAACATGAGGAAGCATCGAATGCCAGAAATTCTGTCCAAATCCAGGTACCAGTAACTATATTCCTGATTTATCATACAAAAATTATTCTGTCTTGTGTCAACAAATTAATTTTGTTTCGTTTGTCATCGATACGTAAACATGTGAGCTACATTCAGATTGAAAATACCCACAAAACATGTTCAGTGTGTTTGACTTTACAGACATGGAAATCTGTAAAGTTCAACATAATCGTTTAGATAAGCTTGTTATTGAATGTTTCGCTGACTGGCAGTATTGCATTTTATAGGTTTTGTGTTTTACTAGAATTTGTATTGCCATTTTTTGGTTAAATATTTTATTTGATATCATGTACTGTCTCTTGAGCCAATTACAGATATTTTTATTCATATTTGTGTATTTTGTACTAGGGTGACATACAAGCTGACTGTGGTATTGAGACAGTAGTGAAAAAACCTAGACGGAAACCATATGATCGGAAGCCAGTCCTAGATATCAGTTCTATGAGTACACCAGACTCTTTATGTTACCATACCAACACAACATCATGTGATGATCTCCCTGGTAACAAACAAAATTCAACAATACCGAAATCTTTACAAAACAATGCCAGTTTTCATGGTAGCAGTTCTAAACAAAACCATCAGAATGCTGTTAGACATAGTTCACGTGATAAAAATCAGAATGTTGCTCAAAGTTATAATGGACACAGAAAAAGTACAAATAAAATGAAGTGGTCTGAAACTGCGAAACAGGCATGTGATGATACTGTGGTAAATTTAAAGGATGTCCAAAAGTTTGTTGGTTTATCAAACTCAGAACATAAGAATAAATTTTACTTAGCTCGAAAAAGTAATATTTCAAGCAATAATGATCTCATCGAAAATCATACTATGAATACTTTGTCTGGTGGAGCATCCTCTAGTGTCATGTCACCGAATCAAGTGTGGGAACACTACAAAAATTATAAACCAAAGAGTTCAGCAAATGTAAAACTATCTAATGAAAAAGATAAACTTCAAGAAAGCTCAAATAAATTGGTTCCTGATACAACACCTATTAATGTACATAGCAACATAGAAATACCTCAAGATAAGAAGGAAAGAGCTGAAAAAATGCTTCATGCTTTAGGGTAAGTAACATTGATTTGTATAAACAAGTTCAGGATGAATATAATGCAGGAATCAATTAAAAATGTGACCATTTGATCTTATTTTATTTGACTTTATATTATATTGAAATTCTAGGTTGCACTGTTGACATAAATGCATTGAGTATTGTACATTTGTATTGTAGCAGGGTTATTATATATCTTTTGGATTACAAATGTTGTATGTTCTTTGTTTGAGTTGTCTCCCTTGCTGCGAATTGTGATCAGTTTTAGTTATTTCGTAGTGTTATCTGGTTTGATGAAATTCAATGAACCTTAATGGAATATGACCTTTTAAGTATTTTTTCCTCAGCTTTTTGTCTTGGTATAACAAGTTCTTTACTTTTTACCACCCAAACAAGATTAATGTTACAGTGTAAAAAGGGTTCATTTATTTGTTTTTGTTCTTTTAACGGTCACATTTTAAGAGTGTGCGATAGTTTGAGTAATGTGTTTCTATACAGTGTTGTTATACAGTTTTTATAAAGTTTATACTGTTTGTACGATTGTGATTACAAGAAACAGAAACCCACTATAGCTTGACCATGTGTTATGAGCCATGACGAAATTATTCAGAATAATTCACAAAGTCTAAAAGGGGATACGGATATTTGGAACTAATCTGGTATTGAACTCATGCCTGTTGGTTCATAGAGTTAACCCACGGTGCCACCAACTCTTAGAAATACTGTTGTGCTAAATGATTCTTATCTATTATCCGTTAATGCCTTTTATTCAATAACATAGGTTCCGAATATCTGCAGTTCCATTGATTTAGTGTATTCTTCCATCATGTTTCAGAATACATGGACGAGCTATATTATTCTTGTTGTTATAACATCTAATGTAGACATTTAGCAACCCATAACCCCATTACAATATTTATAAAACTTTTTGTCTAATGATGTTATTATCAGTCATCATAATCATTTTTATGCCCCCAATCTATCGATACGTTTATTGTACGAAATTGTTTTTGCTCTGTTTGTCTGTCTGTTTGTACCAAACTTTAACCTTGCCTGTAAAATCAAAACGCTTGCACCTACATTCATCAAACTTCATATGTAGGTTCCTCATGAGAACCTCACAGGACCTGGGCATTTTCAGGTCAGTAGGTCAAGGTCACGGAGTCATGGTGTTTAAAAAAATTGTACATTTCTTTTAGGATACTACTCCTACATTTTTCATGGGATTTTAACGAAACTTTCACAGACTTGTTGTTACCAAGAACCATCATTTTTTATGGAATTATGGCCCTATGTTTATTTTGTGCATTTTCAAGTTAAAGGGCACCCAGATGGGGCATTGTGTTTTTGAAACACATCTTGTTCAATTAAATATGTTGATTGATAATAATATATGAATGTATTAATCAATTAAATATTTTGATTGGTAATGATGTATGAATACATTAATCAATTAAATATGTTGATGGATAATGATATATGAATGTATTAATCAATTAAATATGTTGATTGATGTACCAGTATATGCTCATGTACTAGTATATACTATAACCAGGCTATCATTCTGTGTTATCTAGGTCTGGTTGGAAGAAAGATTGGGATGGTAAATGGATCAAAGATGAGGATGTTGAGTTTGATTCTGATGATGAACCACCGAATGTTTGATGGTCCTACACATTCATAAACATTGAGTGCTGGATTAATATTATTTCAAATTGTTTTATCGTATTGGCTATGAACTTACTGAGTTTGTAAAAGTTGGCTAGCTTTATAGCACTAAGGGATTTTTGGTGACTCAGATTTTGAGTTCTGTCACTTATTTGTTTCTGTGCCACCAAAGATACTGTAATTTGTGAAAACATCAGCTGATGGTATAAATACATTAATATCACTGATAATGATTAGAATATAACTAATTCATGTATATAATTCTCAACAATGTCAATACCAGAATGACTCAAAATTGACATATGGTAGGCTTTCCATTTGTTTAAGCCAGGGACGCTATATAAAAATTATGTGATCAGCCGTTTGTTTTGGGAAAGGTGCCCTAGCCCTAAACATGTGGATGGAATAGCGGTTTGATGCCTCTTTTGGGGAAACAATTCTCGCCTGAAATTGATTTGGGGAATGAAATTTCAAGTACAAATGTAGTAAATAGGAAAGGGGTAGGTTCACTAAGGGCCAAAATTGGCCCTGTGTCAATTTTTGTCCAAAATCTCATTATAAGTTCTCTATTCATCATATTCAAATAAAACGTGAATTTTAAAACTCTATTATTTGAAGTGTTGCCATGGGAACAAAAATAATATTTTGCAATATAATGAAAAAAATGCTTGATTCATCTATTAATTAGATGAAATGTGATCAGTTTTGTTGTATATGTAATGAAAATGGGTAATGTTGATATTTATAAGTGTATTCTTTTGGTTGCCATGGTAACATATTGAAATTAATTAAACAATCTCATTTTTGAGATTTATAAAAAAGCTCGTGATAGTTATTAAAGTTTTCATAAATGGATGAATAAATAAACTGATTTTGTATTTAAATGTTTCAAGTGTCCATGGCAACTGAATCATTCTTTAATGTGACCAGTAACTGTGGTATTATTTCAAGCATTATTGGAATGTATTATTCAAATCAAGCAACTATGGGGTAGCCTACTTAATGACAAAGTGTATGTCTGTCTCAAATTATCTCAAGAATTTTGTTATATGTTCTCTTATCATTAAACTGGATCCAGAAAATGGACTTTATTTAAGCAAAAATGTTACTATGGCAACAAAAGGAATATTTTGTCAAAAATGCCATTTTTCATTTGTTGACTGAATAAATTTCATCTGTTTTCTTGTTTATGTTGTGAAAAAAAAGATTTTTTTTATTCTGGTTACATATTGCTGATAATTAAAAAACCTTACTCTGAACTTTCATAAAAAAGCATGATAGTTCATGTAGTTTTCATGATGCTTGATTGCCAGTAAGTGGTACAACATTATATTGTAGTGCATTTAGATATTTGGTTCCATGGGACTAGATTAATTTACCCCAAAAATGTTCATTACTGTATATGCAAGTAAATAAGGAATCTCTGTTTTGTACTTCTGCAATCTGCATTTATTTCACATACACATGATACATACAATATGTCAAAACGTTTTTATCAACGAACACACATAGAATAAAAGTTTACAATGCTGTTTGCATAAATTCGATGTCTTCAGTGGAAAGCTTGTATAAATATACATATATTTCAATAATGCATATATATTAAAAGAAAATATTAATTTTAAACATGTACAGAAGTGAAGCAAGTACAAATTTTAAATTGAATTTTTTTTACTCACAATATTGCAATAAAATCTTCCTGAAAATTTATCACAATTATTATAATGGCAATATTTTATGATATCAATGTAGCAAAATGATCATGAAAGATATATCATATTCAGAACAATAAAGCACTAGCGGATTTGGGGGGGGGGCATCTGTCTCACCATCTCCCCTAAAAGTTCATGACCAAAGTTAGAAATGAATTATCAATCAGTGAAATAGCCTACTTTCCTGCTGAATATTATACCCCTAGTCTGATATCCTGGATTAGACACTGAAAGAGCTTTGGTTACAGAAATCATGTAGTAAGATGTTCTTGAAAATGCTTTACAATTACCACTTGTAACAACCAGTATATTTTATTTTAATGGCTGGATCATAGCAGTATATTGAAATTCTCCAGATCTTCAACAGTGGTAAGAACTTGTTATGACTACAATATACTGAAAGATAAATAATTGACAGATAAACAACTGAAAATAATTACAATATAATTAATGCAAGTTATTGATGTATACACAGTCAAGAAAAGTATTCAATGGAAAACATACCAATTTGATTTACATTATGATTTCAGTTGATGTAAGATGTTTTTCACACAGATGTACATAATTAGTTAATCAGTTAAACATTCATCCTCATTAACATGATTTAACAGACAAATCCTCATTAATAAAAATCAGGACCAAATAGAGAAGAAGTATGAAGAATATAAATATGTTCTTGATTTTTTTTTTTAAAAAGTGCCAGAGAAACTAAACATATTTTGACTGACCATATTTACTAGTAAACTATTCAGAAGGCCTACAACTTCTTACACTTCATAGATCTGAACTGGCATAATTATGATACTGAAAGAAGATAAATACATTCAATTCTATTGAAATGCAGGTTTAATGAATATTTGTAATCCATACAGTACTGGCATTATACACTTATAATAATCAGAGGCAGATCCAGGGTTGCCGGTTAGGGGGCGTTGGTGTAATATTTAGGAAAGTAGACAGTGGGGAGGCTGTGAAGATTTTTCATTTGAAGAATTGAAATGGTGCATTCTGGTGAGCTTGTCTGGTCTGTTTTTTTCTCATTTAATTGGTTGCGGTTGCTAGAAAACCCAACAAAAAAGGAAAGATCAGAGCACTTCAGAATTCAGTAAATTGAATCATATTTCATTTCAATCCATGCTCGGTGACTTTTAGGGGCGGGGGAGATGCTGTGTGGGCCATCCTTCTGAATCCGCCTCTAATAATGAAGTTAATATAGCATAGTAAGTCAGATAGATTATGGTAGGACCCCATGACATCAGCATTGCATCTCTGACAAGTGGTCAACATTCCCATACTCAGCAGCACATGTACTCACTACAGCATCAATATTTCACATAATTCCATATACTTATAATGCAAGTATATTATATATAGTAATACTGGCCCCTTTCAACAGTCTTGATTTTTGGTAAACTATTTATCTATTCACATGTGGTAAAGTGTCCGACTAGGCCCTGCAGTACTAGCGGTCATGGATTCATTCTCCAGTGAGGGCCATATGGAGTTTTTCTCATGATTTAGGCCTACTTCACACTACTCAATTCACAAACAAGTATCAAAATATGCATGTTATACATATGTAATAGGAGGAAAATAATGTACCCGATGCGGGGCTTGAACCCGCAACCTCCTGCTTGCAAGTCAGATGCTCTACCAACTGAGCTAATCAGGCTGGTGAATATTCTAACCAATTTATAAATACACTATACAACATTGCTACATTAATACGAGGTTCATGATATTAAGGTGTTCAAATGTTTTGAATTGTTAGGATTGTACCATCCTTAGTTAAGTATTTATTTTTCCAGGTTAACTTTATACTGTTTCTGTATTTCAGATTCACGTCCATTGACAGTTCAACCGGATCAAAAAGCTACTGATAATTATCACTTCGACAAGTTTAAAAAACAGATGAGAAGATGATACTGTACGCTTAATGCTTGAGTTGAAAGAAAACCTTGTCACTGCTCATAATAAGGCATCGATTATACATACTTAAATGACTTTGACTTTGGGAACATGAAATATGCAGAGATACTGATATCTCTTCTCTTATGTTTCTTCTTTACTGTATAGTAGTTACAGAGATTGATTCCTGTGATTGTCTTCAGACATGCTGTATAGGTTGTTGTAAAAAAATGGACAATAGTGCAGTAGAGAGTATGTGTATTAGGAGATAATCAAATTTGAATGCTGGCAAATTGAAATTATAAGATAACTGTTTTTTTATGATAGAAGTCACTTTTGATTTGGTTTCATAAATACAGAAACAACCTTACGGTAATTTGAAAAAAATGTTGTGGGAACTGAGAAAATAAACTGGTCACAGTAACTCTTTTAGTTTGTTAATTTATTCATTACTTCATATATATTTGTACAAATTTGTATCATTTTAAAATACACAATATAAATGATTCTAAACGGAGGTAGTTACCGGTAGTTGGATAAAAGTGTATGTTTCAAAAAGTATACCTACCAGTGAGTAATATTGCCTGATTAAATAATATACTTCAAATGATGCATTGATCGTTCATGTTAATCAAAACAATTTTGAACAAATAACCAATGACTATTACATACTGGACTACTAATAGAATTTCAATTTGATAATAGTAATCAACAGAGTTTACCTGCACTAACATGAGAATATTAGACTTAAGGCAATCATAATTAGCATCAGAACGTTTACAATAAACCAACAAGAATGATGATGACTACTAATTAGTGATTGTAATCAGTCCATGAACATTTCGTTGATTAATCAGAGGCAAAAGTCAGTGATTAATCGATTAAAACTGATTAAATAAGAATGGTCAAATGTTGTTAGTATTGCATGAATTTAACATCCCTTACACCAATCGAATAGCACAAAATCAATGAGAATTTAAATATTAAATTATTGAACATTATTAAGATGTTTGAGTAAACATCACATCAAAATATACTGATTATTCAACAAACTACACTGGGCCAGAATTATGCTGCATTTACAGTTAAGCTTGAACAGTGTCATCTTTAAAGTAAAACTGTGTAAGCTAGGTCTTAGCTAGTCAAGAACGACAACTATGTACAGACATCAACAATCAGTTGCCGAAATGGGAGCATCGTCACGTCAAAGACCATACGTCAATGATTCATTGAATAAATGATTAATCAGAACATCACTACTACTAATAAGGAAATATCACTTGCTATTTTCTTCTACAAAGGCATTCTGTGTTCTATTCATGCAAATAGAAACAGGACAAGTCAGAGACATGATGAACAACCATCTATACACCTTACACTTGATAATGCACACAATCTGGATAATTTGTTCTGAATAAAAACACAGCATAGGCAAAAAGTTAAATAAATTGATGACTGATCAGTCCTTCAATGATTCTTCTATAGCAGCCTGTTGAGCCTTTAATTCTTCCATTCTAAGACCTAGAGTAGATATAACTTGTTGTCTTTGAGTATCAGAAAGTTTGCTAAGTAATTGCTAATACATTGTATGATAAAGATATTTATACATTAACAACACAAACGGTATATAACTACTTTTAGAAATATTGTTCAATTAAACCAATGATTGCGAACAACTTAAATTGGACAGGCACTTGTGAATCAAACCAATATAAGACAACCTCTGCTATTCATCTTTCTTATTTCAAAAGAATCTCAAACATGTGGGTTATGTACAGAATATTCCAGGGAATTGATAAATACAATTCATAGTTCACATAATGTGCACTTCATGAGAAATAAAAAAAAACCATAGTAATGTGATATTACATAAATACAATAATACGATGCTTACTGACACAACACAACAAGCATTCAGTAAGTCAACAACAAACACCAATCATCTGACCCTGTAAAATCCTAGCTCAGTCCTTTTTTAT
Organism: Lutraria lutraria; assembly: GCA_964023205.1. NCBI lineage: Eukaryota > Metazoa > Mollusca > Bivalvia > Venerida > Mactridae > Lutraria > Lutraria lutraria. Next base: position 12,333,734 of record OZ026846.1, on the reverse strand, counting down.
CAAAATCAAAGTACTGAAAGTACTCATGGAAACTGAACTAACAAAGATTTGCACATATCATGAAATGGGAACTAGTTTAACGATTACATGGCATGTGTAGAAAACGTAGTACAGTACTTTTGTCTGCATCAAAATTCATGCGCGCCATGTGAATGACAGCTATGGAAAGCTGAACAATCATTTCCAATTATCAACAATTGTCTGTTCCTCACCAACTCATAATACAGACGCAGGAACACACCAAAAAAACCAGGGCAATAAGGTTTGCACCTTTACTTCCTCAAACACTACTGTGAAATCCATCTCATGTTTGCTAATTCTATATTTATCTGTATGATCCACTTTTTGTACACATTGTACAACAGTTTGTTAACATATTTATTTCTATTCTTGTAAGATTTACTTTTCTATTTAATTTTCTGAAGATATATTGAATTGCGCTATTTCATATCTGGACTTATTTCTCTGTTGTGTTAAGAAGGAGGCATGTAAAATTCATGATTTTGATTATATTCACAACAAAACAACATTATTATAATCATAAAAAAGATGAAATGTTTTCTCAAATGTGAAGTATTGCAGTGACTAAACCATAACCACTCAACCAAGGCCCTTCATACACCCTGTATAAAAAATTGTTAACTAACATAGATCCTGGTGCCATTATAATTTTGTGGTGTTTCTCCCTATAATACTTCTACCATTGCACCATAATAATTATGCTGAGTTCAAATAACTTTGGTAGAATGTTTCCGCCAAGCATTTTTAAATCTAACGAAAGCGCCAACACAAGTCTGTTCACCACCTCAGTGAGATCTATCCACCTCGTTATCCCTTACAGTTTCTGAGTTATGAGCTACATTAAAGTGATGCAGTGATCACAATGCAGTGATTTTTAGCTCGGCCTTTAAAAGAAAAAGTCGAGCTAAAAACTAGCTAAAGTTGAGTATTCTCAGTGTTTTTGTATCTAAAAACTTGCTTAAGAAAAGTGTACTAATACATTGTAAATACATTTGGCCAGATGGTATTTTATATGTTATCATTGGTTTGATAACATTCTGTTTTTGGCCATGTGATATCTGAATTTCAATCGATGTAACTAAACCATATCTGGAATTATTGAATATTTGCTTGTTGACGATGTGTTCACAGGATCGTATTGTATCTAGATAATACATGTATACTGAGAGTACTTAACAAAATTAAGTTGCCACCTATATTTTTCAGTATTATTACTTGTCATAAGTACCTTTGTGAAACTCATTGATATTAATTAAATGTGTGTTGTTACTTAGTTAAAATTCTACTTTCTTCCAAAATAACAACTGGTTTCTATCTTTATTAGAATATCTGCAAAAGAAAGAGATAAGTAATACTATTGAAAAGAATATAGGCAGTAACTTTATATCAACTTTGTTAAGTTTGGACATACACATAGTATATGTATGTAAGTTTTAAACAAATCATTACTCCAACACAAGATATCACTTCAAATGTACATTCCATTACTGTCAATAAAATACAAACAAGAACACAATTTACAGAACATTTAATTTTAACAAAAACGTAATTCACATATATTTGTAACAACAAAAACATAATTAACATAATATTTATACATAATGACAAATACATACATAACATTTATTCTTTCTTCAAGATCTACAAATGAAACATTCAATCATATAACAGGTCAATATGAGATACATACATGTATAGATAAATGATATAACTCTGGCATATCATTGAAAAACTGTGTGCAAACTGAATGGCTCAGGAAAACCCAGGTAACAAAACCCCGTAGGGAAAAATCTCTGGAAACCTGTACCCCATGTCAAGTTTCAGATTGCAGAGCATATGGGGCCACACTCTTTCTAAATGCAAAATTAAAGGTAGACATTATAATGATCATACAAAAATCTACATATAACAACCGAAATTGTTTATATATTAACAGAATCTGATGGGAGTACTTTAAGAAAATGTCAGTTAAGGAAAAATATTCACATATACATACCAAAAGAAGGTCAATCACAGATAATAAATAAAGTGTGTCACATACCAGTCCAATAATACAGTCAAGTCTGTCACATACCAGTCCAAAAATACAGTCAACAAATGTCAATTTAAGAAAAATCGTCACATATACATACAAAAACAAGGTCAATCACAGATAATAAACAAAGTGTGTCACACACATGTCCAAAAATACAGTCAAGTCTGTCACATACCAGTCCAAAAATACAGTCAACAAATGTCAGTTTAAGAAAAATCGTCACATATACATACAAAAACAAGGTCTATCACAGATAATAAACAAAGTGTGTCACACACATGTCCAAAAACACAGTCAACAAATGTTAGTTAGAAAGATCGTCACATATACATACAAAACAAAGTCAATCATAGATAATAAACAAAGTGCGTCACATACAAGTCCAAATATATAGTCAACAAATGTTAGTTAGAAAGATCGTCACATATACAAACAAAAACAAAGTCGACCACAGATAATAAACAAAAGGCGTCACATACAAGTCCAAATATATAGTCAACAAATGTTAGTTAGAAAGATCGTCACATATACAAACAAAAACAAAGTCGACCACAGATAATAAACAAAAGGCGTCACATACAAGTCCAAATATATAGTCAACAAATGTTAGTTAGAAAGATCGTCACATATACATACAAAATCAAGGTCGACCACAGATAATAAACAAAAGGCGTCACATACCAGTCCAAAAATCCAGTCAACAAATGTTAGTTCAAGAATATTGTCACATATACATACAAAAACAAGGTCGACCAGAGATAATAAACAAACTGTGTCAAATAAATGTCCCAAAATAGTTCAAGAAAGATAATAGACAAATACATTGTAATGAATTTTGAAAGGGAGTTTGTGAATACGTGAACCTTAAACAAATGGACCAGAAAAAAGCATAGAAAATGACAACCTTTCTTGTCTGCTGGCCGAAAAACAAGGACGTCCTGAAATAGAAAGCGTACATTGAATATACATCAAAGTTATGTCATGTTTAACATATACATGTCTCAGAAAGAATCATGAAAGATAAAGTAGAATTCAAGTATCATTAATATTCAAGTGTAGTCAAACCTATGCTAGCAGCCACCTCTAAATAAAGGCCACTCACGGTGAATAAAACCTATTCATTTAAAGCTGTAATTGATTATTTAGAATAAAAGAACTTCTGAATGAAGACCACCTGAAATGCACAAAATAAACCCAACACATACCTGGGGCCGGACTGTTGAATGCCTCGACTGTGCCTATCCCGTAGACATACCACATGGGGAAGCCTAGGTCAGGTTGAGTCTACTCGGTTGAGCTTCCAAAAAAACAAGAGAAAACAATTAGCAAGTGATCTCACGAAAACATAATTAAAAAAACAATTCTATGAATTTTGGAAGGGGATTTGTGAACACATGAACCTTAAACAAATGGACCAGAAAAAAGCATAGAAAATGACAACCTTTCACGTCTGCTGGGCATCCATCTTCTTCGTCCTGAAATAGAAAGCGTACATTGAATATACAAGTCTAGCAAAGTTTTCTCTGTCATGTTGAGCATACATCGCCTCAGAAAGAATCATGAAAGATAAAGTAGAATTCAAGTATCATTAATATTCAAGTGTAGTCAAACCTATGTAAGCGGCCACCTCTGAATAAAGGCTACTCAGTGTGAATGAAGCCTACTCGTTTAAAACTGTAATTGATTATTTACAATAAAATAAAGAACTTCTGAATGAAGACCACCTGTCAAGAAAGGTCACATTTGGTTTTTACCAAGGGTGGCCCTAGTTCAGAGGTTTGATTGTATACATGAAAATTATGTGCATGACAATTACAACAACTGGCCTTCACAGACAACTGGTCTCAACCAGTCTGTAGGTGGTATATAGCCAAACATCACTGAAGTTGACAAGGAAAAATGCACAAAATAAACCAGCACATACCTGGTGACGGACTGTTGAATGCCTCGACTGTGCCTATCCCGTAGACATACCACATAAGGAAGCCTAGGTCAGGTTGGGTCTACTCGGTTGATCTTGCAAAAAAACAAAAGAGAAAACAATTAGCAAGTGATCTCACGAAAACATAATTAAACAAACACAATTCTATGAATTTTGGACGGGGATTTGTGAACACATGAACCTTAAACAAATGGACCAGAAAAAAACATAGAAAATGACAACCTTTCTCGTCTGCTGGGCGTCCATCTTCTTCGTCCTGAAATAGAAAGCGTACATTGAATATACAAGTCTAGCAAAGTTATCTCTGTCATGTTGAACATACATCGCCTCAGAAAGAATCATGAAAGATAAAGTAGAATTCAAGAATCATTAATATTCAAGTGTAGTCAAACCTATGTAAGCGGCCACCTCTGAATAAAGGCCACTCAGTGTGAATGAAGCCCACTCGTTTAAAACTGTAATTGATTATTTACAATAAAATAAAGAACTTCTGAATGAAGACCACCTGTCAAGAAAGGTCACATTTGGTTTTTCCCAAGGGTGGCCCTAGTTCAGAGGTTTGATTGTATACATGAAAATTATGTGCATGACAATTACAACAACTGGCCTTCACAGACAACTGGTCTCAACCAGTCTGTAGGTGGTATATAGCCAAACATCACTGAAGTTGACAAGGAAAAATGCACAAAATAAACCAACACATACCTGGGGACGGACTGTTGAATGCCTCGACTGTGCCTATCCCGCAGACATACCACATGGGGAAGCCTAGGTCAGGTTGGGTCTACTCGGTTGATCTTGCAAAAAAACAAAAGAGAAAACAATTAGCAAGTGATCTCACGAAAACATAATTAAACAAACACAATTCTATGAATTTTGGAAGGGGATTTGTGTTCACATGAACCTTAAACAAATGGACCAGAAAAAATACATAGAAAATGACAACCTTTCTCGTCTGCTGGGTGTCCATCTTCTTCGTCCTGAAATAGAAAGCGTACATTGAATATACAAGTCTAGCAAAGTTATCTCTGTCATGTTGAACATATACATCGCCTCAGAAAGAATCATGAAAGATAAAGTAGAATTCAAGAATCATTAATATTCAAGTGTAGTCAAACCTATGTAAGCGGCCACCTCTGAATAAAGGCCACTCAGTGTGAATGAAGCCCACTCGTTTAAAACTGTTATTGATTATTTACAATAAAATAAAGAACTTCTGAATGAAGACCACCTGTCAAGAAAGGTCACATTCGGTTTTTCCCAAGGGTGGCCCTAGTTCAGAGGTTTGATTGTATACATGAAAATTATGTGCATGACAATTACAACAACTGGCCTTCACAGACAACTGGTCTCAACCAGTCTGTAGGTGGTATATAGCCAAACGTCACTGAAGTTGACAAGGAAAAATTCACAAAATAAACCAACACATACCTGGGGACGGACTGTTGAATGCCTCGACTGTGCCTATCCCGTAGACATACCACATGGGGAAGCCTAGGTCAGGTTGGGTCTACTCGGTTGATCTTGCAAAAAAACAAAAGAGAAAACAATTAGCAAGTGATCTCACGAAAACATAATTAAACAAACACAATTCTATGAATTTTGGACGGGGATTTGTGAACACATGAACCTTAAACAAATGGACCAGAAAAAAACATAGAAAATGACAACCTTTCTCGTCTGCTGGGCGTCCATCTTCTTCGTCCTGAAATAGAAAGCGTACATTGAATATACAAGTCTAGCAAAGTTATCTCTGTCATGTTGAACATACATCGCCTCAGAAAGAATCATGAAAGATAAAGTAGAATTCAAGTATCATTAATATTCAAGTGTAGTAAAAAAACCTATGTAAGCGGCCACCTCTGAATGAAGGCCACTCAGTGTGAATGAAGCCCACTCGTTTAAAACTGTAAATGATTATTTACAATAAAATAAAGAACTTCTGAATGAAGACCACCTGTCAAGAAAGGTCACATTCGGTTTTTCCCAAGGGTGGCCCTAGTTCAGAGGTTTGATTGTATACATGAAAATTATGTGCATGACAATTACAACAACTGGCCTTCACAGACAACTGGTCTCAACCAGTCTGTAGGTGGTATATAGCCAAACATCACTGAAGTTGACAAGGAAAAATGCACAAAATAAACCAACACATACCTGGGGACGGACTGTTGAATGCCTCGACTGTGCCTATCCCGCAGACATACCACATGGGGAAGCCTAGGTCAGGTTGGGTCTACTCGGTTGATCTTGCAAAAAAACAAAAGAGAAAACAATTAGCAAGTGATCTCACGAAAACATAATTAAACAAACACAATTCTATGAATTTTGGAAGGGGATTTGTGTTCACATGAACCTTAAACAAATGGACCAGAAAAAATACATAGAAAATGACAACCTTTCTCGTCTGCTGGGCGTCCATCTTCTTCGTCCTGAAATAGAAAGCGTACATTGAATATACAAGTCTAGCAAAGTTATCTCTGTCATGTTGAACATACATCGCCTCAGAAAAAATCATGAAAGATAAAGTAGAATTCAAGTATCATTAATATTCAAGTGTAGTAAAAAAACCTATGTAAGCGGCCACCTCTGAATGAAGGCCACTCAGTGTGAATGAAGCCCACTCGTTTAAAACTGTAAATGATTATTTACAATAAAATAAAGAACTTCTGAATGAAGACCACCTGTCAAGAAAGGTCACATTCGGTTTTTCCCAAGGGTGGCCCTAGTTCAGAGGTTTGATTGTATACATGAAAATTATGTGCATGACAATTACAACAACTGGCCTTCACAGACAACTGGTCTCAACCAGTCTGTAGGTGGTATATAGCCAAACATCACTGAAGTTGACAAGGAAAAATGCACAAAATAAACCAACACATACCTGGGGACGGACTGTTGAATGCCTCGACTGTGCCTATCCCGCAGACATACCACATGGGGAAGCCTAGGTCAGGTTGGGTCTACTCGGTTGATCTTGCAAAAAAACAAAAGAGAAAACAATTAGCATGTGATCTCACGAAAACATAATTAAACTAACACAATTCTATGAATTTTGGAAGGGGATTTGTGTTCACATGAACCTTAAACAAATGGACCAGAAAAAATACATAGAAAATGACAACCTTTCTCGTCTGCTGGGTGTCCATCTTCTTCGTCCTGAAATAGAAAGCGTACATTGAATATACAAGTCTAGCAAAGTTATCTCTGTCATGTTGAACATATACATCGCCTCAGAAAGAATCATGAAAGATAAAGTAGAATTCAAGAATCATTAATATTCAAGTGTAGTCAAACCTATGTAAGTGGCCACCTCTGAATAAAGGCCACTCAGTGTGAATGAAGCCCACTCGTTTAAAACTGTAATTGATTATTTACAATAAAATAAAGAACTTCTGAATGAAGACCACCTGTCAAGAAAGGTCACATTCGGTTTTTCCCAAGGGTGGCCCTAATTCAGAGGTTTGATTGTATACATGAAAATTATGTGCATGACAATTACAACAACTGGCCTTCACAGACAACTGGTCTCAACCAGTCTGTAGGTGGTATATAGCCAAACGTCACTGAAGTTGACAAGGAAAAATTCACAAAATAAACCAACACATACCTGGGGACGGACTGTTGAATGCCTCGACTGTGCCTATCCCGTAGACATACCACATGGGGAAGCCTAGGTCAGGTTGGGTCTACTCGGTTGATCTTGCAAAAAAACAAAAGAGAAAACAATTAGCAAGTGATCTCACGAAAACATAATTAAACAAACACAATTCTATGAATTTTGGACGGGGATTTGTGAACACATGAACCTTAAACAAATGGACCAGAAAAAAACATAGAAAATGACAACCTTTCTCGTCTGCTGGGCGTCCATCTTCTTCGTCCTGAAATAGAAAGCGTACATTGAATATACAAGTCTAGCAAAGTTATCTCTGTCATGTTGAACATACATCGCCTCAGAAAGAATCATGAAAGATAAAGTAGAATTCAAGAATCATTAATATTCAAGTGTAGTCAAACCTATGTAAGCGGCCACCTCTGAATAAAGGCCACTCAGTGTGAATGAAGCCCACTCGTTTAAAACTGTAATTGATTATTTACAATAAAATAAAGAACTTCTGAATGAAGACCACCTGTCAAGAAAGGTCACATTTGGTTTTTCCCAAGGGTGGCCCTAGTTCAGAGGTTTGATTGTATACATGAAAATTATGTGCATGACAATTACAACAACTGGCCTTCACAGACAACTGGTCTCAACCAGTCTGTAGGTGGTATATAGCCAAACATCACTGAAGTTGACAAGGAAAAATGCACAAAATAAACCAACACATACCTGGGGACGGACTGTTGAATGCCTCGACTGTGCCTATCCCGCAGACATACCACATGGGGAAGCCTAGGTCAGGTTGGGTCTACTCGGTTGATCTTGCAAAAAAACAAAAGAGAAAACAATTAGCAAGTGATCTCACGAAAACATAATTAAACAAACACAATTCTATGAATTTTGGAAGGGGATTTGTGTTCACATGAACCTTAAACAAATGGACCAGAAAAAATACATAGAAAATGACAACCTTTCTCGTCTGCTGGGCGTCCATCTTCTTCGTCCTGAAATAGAAAGCGTACATTGAATATACAAGTCTAGCAAAGTTATCTCTGTCATGTTGAACATACATCGCCTCAGAAAAAATCATGAAAGATAAAGTAGAATTCAAGTATCATTAATATTCAAGTGTAGTAAAAAAACCTATGTAAGCGGCCACCTCTGAATGAAGGCCACTCAGTGTGAATGAAGCCCACTCGTTTAAAACTGTAAATGATTATTTACAATAAAATAAAGAACTTCTGAATGAAGACCACCTGTCAAGAAAGGTCACATTCGGTTTTTCCCAAGGGTGGCCCTAGTTCAGAGGTTTGATTGTATACATGAAAATTATGTGCATGACAATTACAACAACTGGCCTTCACAGACAACTGGTCTCAACCAGTCTGTAGGTGGTATATAGCCAAACATCACTGAAGTTGACAAGGAAAAATGCACAAAATAAACCAACACATACCTGGGGACGGACTGTTGAATGCCTCGACTGTGCCTATCCCGCAGACATACCACATGGGGAAGCCTAGGTCAGGTTGGGTCTACTCGGTTGATCTTGCAAAAAAACAAAAGAGAAAACAATTAGCATGTGATCTCACGAAAACATAATTAAACTAACACAATTCTATGAATTTTGGAAGGGGATTTGTGTTCACATGAACCTTAAACAAATGGACCAGAAAAAATACATAGAAAATGACAACCTTTCTCGTCTGCTGGGTGTCCATCTTCTTCGTCCTGAAATAGAAAGCGTACATTGAATATACAAGTCTAGCAAAGTTATCTCTGTCATGTTGAACATATACATCGCCTCAGAAAGAATCATGAAAGATAAAGTAGAATTCAAGAATCATTAATATTCAAGTGTAGTCAAACCTATGTAAGTGGCCACCTCTGAATAAAGGCCACTCAGTGTGAATGAAGCCCACTCGTTTAAAACTGTAATTGATTATTTACAATAAAATAAAGAACTTCTGAATGAAGACCACCTGTCAAGAAAGGTCACATTCGGTTTTTCCCAAGGGTGGCCCTAATTCAGAGGTTTGATTGTATACATGAAAATTATGTGCATGACAATTACAACAACTGGCCTTCACAGACAACTGGTCTCAACCAGTCTGTAGGTGGTATATAGCCAAACGTCACTGAAGTTGACAAGGAAAAATTCACAAAATAAACCAACACATACCTGGGGACGGACTGTTGAATGCCTCGACTGTGCCTATCCCGTAGACATACCACATGGGGAAGCCTAGGTCAGGTTGGGTCTACTCGGTTGATCTTGCAAAAAAACAAAAGAGAAAACAATTAGCAAGTGATCTCACGAAAACATAATTAAACAAACACAATTCTATGAATTTTGGACGGGGATTTGTGAACACATGAACCTTAAACAAATGGACCAGAAAAAAACATAGAAAATGACAACCTTTCTCGTCTGCTGGGCGTCCATCTTCTTCGTCCTGAAATAGAAAGCGTACATTGAATATACAAGTCTAGCAAAGTTATCTCTGTCATGTTGAACATACATCGCCTCAGAAAGAATCATGAAAGATAAAGTAGAATTCAAGAATCATTAATATTCAAGTGTAGTCAAACCTATGTAAGCGGCCACCTCTGAATAAAGGCCACTCAGTGTGAATGAAGCCCACTCGTTTAAAACTGTAATTGATTATTTACAATAAAATAAAGAACTTCTGAATGAAGACCACCTGTCAAGAAAGGTCACATTTGGTTTTTCCCAAGGGTGGCCCTAGTTCAGAGGTTTGATTGTATACATGAAAATTATGTGCATGACAATTACAACAACTGGCCTTCACAGACAACTGGTCTCAACCAGTCTGTAGGTGGTATATAGCCAAACATCACTGAAGTTGACAAGGAAAAATGCACAAAATAAACCAACACATACCTGGGGACGGACTGTTGAATGCCTCGACTGTGCCTATCCCGCAGACATACCACATGGGGAAGCCTAGGTCAGGTTGGGTCTACTCGGTTGATCTTGCAAAAAAACAAAAGAGAAAACAATTAGCAAGTGATCTCACGAAAACATAATTAAACAAACACAATTCTATGAATTTTGGAAGGGGATTTGTGTTCACATGAACCTTAAACAAATGGACCAGAAAAAATACATAGAAAATGACAACCTTTCTCGTCTGCTGGGTGTCCATCTTCTTCGTCCTGAAATAGAAAGCGTACATTGAATATACAAGTCTAGCAAAGTTATCTCTGTCATGTTGAACATATACATCGCCTCAGAAAGAATCATGAAAGATAAAGTAGAATTCAAGAATCATTAATATTCAAGTGTAGTCAAACCTATGTAAGCGGCCACCTCTGAATAAAGGCCACTCAGTGTGAATGAAGCCCACTCGTTTAAAACTGTTATTGATTATTTACAATAAAATAAAGAACTTCTGAATGAAGACCACCTGTCAAGAAAGGTCACATTCGGTTTTTCCCAAGGGTGGCCCTAGTTCAGAGGTTTGATTGTATACATGAAAATTATGTGCATGACAATTACAACAACTGGCCTTCACAGACAACTGGTCTCAACCAGTCTGTAGGTGGTATATAGCCAAACGTCACTGAAGTTGACAAGGAAAAATTCACAAAATAAACCAACACATACCTGGGGACGGACTGTTGAATGCCTCGACTGTGCCTATCCCGTAGACATACCACATGGGGAAGCCTAGGTCAGGTTGGGTCTACTCGGTTGATCTTGCAAAAAAACAAAAGAGAAAACAATTAGCAAGTGATCTCACGAAAACATAATTAAACAAACACAATTCTATGAATTTTGGACGGGGATTTGTGAACACATGAACCTTAAACAAATGGACCAGAAAAAAACATAGAAAATGACAACCTTTCTCGTCTGCTGGGCGTCCATCTTCTTCGTCCTGAAATAGAAAGCGTACATTGAATATACAAGTCTAGCAAAGTTATCTCTGTCATGTTGAACATACATCGCCTCAGAAAGAATCATGAAAGATAAAGTAGAATTCAAGTATCATTAATATTCAAGTGTAGTAAAAAAACCTATGTAAGCGGCCACCTCTGAATGAAGGCCACTCAGTGTGAATGAAGCCCACTCGTTTAAAACTGTAAATGATTATTTACAATAAAATAAAGAACTTCTGAATGAAGACCACCTGTCAAGAAAGGTCACATTCGGTTTTTCCCAAGGGTGGCCCTAGTTCAGAGGTTTGATTGTATACATGAAAATTATGTGCATGACAATTACAACAACTGGCCTTCACAGACAACTGGTCTCAACCAGTCTGTAGGTGGTATATAGCCAAACATCACTGAAGTTGACAAGGAAAAATGCACAAAATAAACCAACACATACCTGGGGACGGACTGTTGAATGCCTCGACTGTGCCTATCCCGCAGACATACCACATGGGGAAGCCTAGGTCAGGTTGGGTCTACTCGGTTGATCTTGCAAAAAAACAAAAGAGAAAACAATTAGCAAGTGATCTCACGAAAACATAATTAAACAAACACAATTTTATGAATTTTGGAAGGGGATTTGTGTTCACATGAACCTTAAACAAATGGACCAGAAAAAATACATAGAAAATGACAACCTTTCTCGTCTGCTGGGCGTCCATCTTCTTCGTCCTGAAATAGAAAGCGTACATTGAATATACAAGTCTAGCAAAGTTATCTCTGTCATGTTGAACATATACATCGCCTCAGAAAGAATCATGAAAGATAAAGTAGAATTCAAGTATCATTAATATTCAAGTGTAGTCAAACCTATGTAAGCGGCCACCTCTGAATAAAGGCCACTCAGTGTGAATGAAGCCCACTCGTTTAAAACTGTAATTGATTATTTACAATAAAATAAAGAACTTCTGAATGAAGACCACCTGTCAAGAAAGGTCACATTCGGTTTTTCCCAAGGGTGGCCCTAGTTCAGAGGTTTGATTGTATACATGAAAATTATGTGCATGACAATTACAACAACTGGCCTTCACAGACAACTGGTCTCAACCAGTCTGTAGGTGGTATATAGCCAAACATCACTGAAGTTGACAAGGAAAAATGCACAAAATAAACCAACACATACCTGGGGACGGACTGTTGAATGCCTCGACTGTGCCTATCCCGCAGACATACCACATGGGGAAGCCTAGGTCAGGTTGGGTCTACTCGGTTGATCTTGCAAAAAAACAAAAGAGAAAACAATTAGCAAGTGATCTCACGAAAACATAATTAAACAAACACAATTCTATGAATTTTGGAAGGGGATTTGTGAACACATGAACCTTAAACAAATGGACCAGAAAAAAACATAGAAAATGACAACCTTTCTCGTCTGCTGGGCGTCCATCTTCTTCGTCCTGAAATAGAAAGCGTACATTGAATATACAAGTCTAGCAAAGTTATCTCTGTCATGTTGAACATACATCGCCTCAGAAAAAATCATGAAAGATAAAGTAGAATTCAAGTATCATTAATATTCAAGTGTAGTAAAAAAACCTATGTAAGCAGCCACCTCTGAATGAAGGCCACTCAGTGTGAATGAAGCCCACTCGTTTAAAACTGTAAATGATTATTTACAATAAAATAAAGAACTTCTGAATGAAGACCACCTGTCAAGAAAGGTCACATTCGGTTTTTCCCAAGGGTGGCCCTAGTTCAGAGGTTTGATTGTATACATGAAAATTATGTGCATGACAATTACAACAACTGGCCTTCACAGACAACTGGTCTCAACCAGTCTGTAGGTGGTATATAGCCAAACATCACTGAAGTTGACAAGGAAAAATGCACAAAATAAACCAACACATACCTGGGGACGGACTGTTGAATGCCTCGACTGTGCCTATCCCGCAGACATACCACATGGGGAAGCCTAGGTCAGGTTGGGTCTACTCGGTTGATCTTGCAAAAAAACAAAAGAGAAAACAATTAGCAAGTGATCTCACGAAAACATAATTAAACAAACACAATTTTATGAATTTTGGAAGGGGATTTGTGTTCACATGAACCTTAAACAAATGGACCAGAAAAAATACATAGAAAATGACAACCTTTCTCGTCTGCTGGGCGTCCATCTTCTTCGTCCTGAAATAGAAAGCGTACATTGAATATACAAGTCTAGCAAAGTTATCTCTGTCATGTTGAACATATACATCGCCTCAGAAAGAATCATGAAAGATAAAGTAGAATTCAAGTATCATTAATATTCAAGTGTAGTCAAACCTATGTAAGCGGCCACCTCTGAATAAAGGCCACTCAGTGTGAATGAAGCCCACTCGTTTAAAACTGTAATTGATTATTTACAATAAAATAAAGAACTTCTGAATGAAGACCACCTGTCAAGAAAGGTCACATTCGGTTTTTCCCAAGGGTGGCCCTAGTTCAGAGGTTTGATTGTATACATGAAAATTATGTGCATGACAATTACAACAACTGGCCTTCACAGACAACTGGTCTCAACCAGTCTGTAGGTGGTATATAGCCAAACATCACTGAAGTTGACAAGGAAAAATGCACAAAATAAACCAACACATACCTGGGGACGGACTGTTGAATGCCTCGACTGTGCCTATCCCGCAGACATACCACATGGGGAAGCCTAGGTCAGGTTGGGTCTACTCGGTTGATCTTGCAAAAAAACAAAAGAGAAAACAATTAGCAAGTGATCTCACGAAAACATAATTAAACAAACACAATTCTATGAATTTTGGAAGGGGATTTGTGAACACATGAACCTTAAACAAATGGACCAGAAAAAAACATAGAAAATGACAACCTTTCTCGTCTGCTGGGCGTCCATCTTCTTCGTCCTGAAATAGAAAGCGTACATTGAATATACAAGTCTAGCAAAGTTATCTCTGTCATGTTGAACATACATCGCCTCAGAAAAAATCATGAAAGATAAAGTAGAATTCAAGTATCATTAATATTCAAGTGTAGTAAAAAAACCTATGTAAGCAGCCACCTCTGAATGAAGGCCACTCAGTGTGAATGAAGCCCACTCGTTTAAAACTGTAAATGATTATTTACAATAAAATAAAGAACTTCTGAATGAAGACCACCTGTCAAGAAAGGTCACATTCGGTTTTTCCCAAGGGTGGCCCTAGTTCAGAGGTTTGATTGTATACATGAAAATTATGTGCATGACAATTACAACAACTGGCCTTCACAGACAACTGGTCTCAACCAGTCTGTAGGTGGTATATAGCCAAACATCACTGAAGTTGACAAGGAAAAATGCACAAAATAAACCAACACATACCTGGGGACGGACTGTTGAATGCCTCGACTGTGCCTATCCCGCAGACATACCACATGGGGAAGCCTAGGTCAGGTTGGGTCTACTCGGTTGATCTTGCAAAAAAACAAAAGAGAAAACAATTAGCAAGTGATCTCACGAAAACATAATTAAACAAACACAATTCTATGAATTTTGGAAGGGGATTTGTGTTCACATGAACCTTAAACAAATGGACCAGAAAAAATACATAGAAAATGACAACCTTTCTCGTCTGCTGGGCGTCCATCTTCTTCGTCCTGAAATAGAAAGCGTACATTGAATATACAAGTCTAGCAAAGTTATCTCTGTCATGTTGAACATATACATCGCCTCAGAAAGAATCATGAAAGATAAAGTAGAATTCAAGTATCATTAATATTCAAGTGTAGTCAAACCTATGTAAGCGGCCACCTCTGAATAAAGGCCACTCAGTGTGAATGAAGCCCACTCGTTTAAAACTGTAATTGATTATTTACAATAAAATAAAGAACTTCTGAATGAAGACCACCTGTCAAGAAAGGTCACATTCGGTTTTTCCCAAGGGTGGCCCTAGTTCAGAGGTTTGATTGTATACATGAAAATTATGTGCATGACAATTACAACAACTGGCCTTCACAGACAACTGGTCTCAACCAGTCTGTAGGTGGTATATAGCCAAACATCACTGAAGTTGACAAGGAAAAATGCACAAAATAAACCAACACATACCTGGGGACGGACTGTTGAATGCCTCGACTGTGCCTATCCCGCAGACATACCACATGGGGAAGCCTAGGTCAGGTTGGGTCTACTCGGTTGATCTTGCAAAAAAACAAAAGAGAAAACAATTAGCAAGTGATCTCACGAAAACATAATTAAACAAACACAATTTTATGAATTTTGGAAGGGGATTTGTGTTCACATGAACCTTAAACAAATGGACCAGAAAAAATACATAGAAAATGACAACCTTTCTCGTCTGCTGGGCGTCCATCTTCTTCGTCCTGAAATAGAAAGCGTACATTGAATATACAAGTCTAGCAAAGTTATCTCTGTCATGTTGAACATATACATCGCCTCAGAAAGAATCATGAAAGATAAAGTAGAATTCAAGTATCATTAATATTCAAGTGTAGTCAAACCTATGTAAGCGGCCACCTCTGAATAAAGGCCACTCAGTGTGAATGAAGCCCACTCGTTTAAAACTGTAATTGATTATTTACAATAAAATAAAGAACTTCTGAATGAAGACCACCTGTCAAGAAAGGTCACATTCGGTTTTTCCCAAGGGTGGCCCTAGTTCAGAGGTTTGATTGTATACATGAAAATTATGTGCATGACAATTACAACAACTGGCCTTCACAGACAACTGGTCTCAACCAGTCTGTAGGTGGTATATAGCCAAACATCACTGAAGTTGACAAGGAAAAATGCACAAAATAAACCAACACATACCTGGGGACGGACTGTTGAATGCCTCGACTGTGCCTATCCCGCAGACATACCACATGGGGAAGCCTAGGTCAGGTTGGGTCTACTCGGTTGATCTTGCAAAAAAACAAAAGAGAAAACAATTAGCAAGTGATCTCACGAAAACATAATTAAACAAACACAATTCTATGAATTTTGGAAGGGGATTTGTGAACACATGAACCTTAAACAAATGGACCAGAAAAAAACATAGAAAATGACAACCTTTCTCGTCTGCTGGGCGTCCATCTTCTTCGTCCTGAAATAGAAAGCGTACATTGAATATACAAGTCTAGCAAAGTTATCTCTGTCATGTTGAACATACATCGCCTCAGAAAAAATCATGAAAGATAAAGTAGAATTCAAGTATCATTAATATTCAAGTGTAGTAAAAAAACCTATGTAAGCAGCCACCTCTGAATGAAGGCCACTCAGTGTGAATGAAGCCCACTCGTTTAAAACTGTAAATGATTATTTACAATAAAATAAAGAACTTCTGAATGAAGACCACCTGTCAAGAAAGGTCACATTCGGTTTTTCCCAAGGGTGGCCCTAGTTCAGAGGTTTGATTGTATACATGAAAATTATGTGCATGACAATTACAACAACTGGCCTTCACAGACAACTGGTCTCAACCAGTCTGTAGGTGGTATATAGCCAAACATCACTGAAGTTGACAAGGAAAAATGCACAAAATAAACCAACACATACCTGGGGACGGACTGTTGAATGCCTCGACTGTGCCTATCCCGCAGACATACCACATGGGGAAGCCTAGGTCAGGTTGGGTCTACTCGGTTGATCTTGCAAAAAAACAAAAGAGAAAACAATTAGCAAGTGATCTCACGAAAACATAATTAAACAAACACAATTCTATGAATTTTGGAAGGGGATTTGTGTTCACATGAACCTTAAACAAATGGACCAGAAAAAATACATAGAAAATGACAACCTTTCTCGTCTGCTGGGCGTCCATCTTCTTCGTCCTGAAATAGAAAGCGTACATTGAATATACAAGTCTAGCAAAGTTATCTCTGTCATGTTGAACATATACATCGCCTCAGAAAGAATCATGAAAGATAAAGTAGAATTCAAGTATCATTAATATTCAAGTGTAGTCAAACCTATGTAAGCGGCCACCTCTGAATAAAGGCCACTCAGTGTGAATGAAGCCCACTCGTTTAAAACTGTAATTGATTATTTACAATAAAATAAAGAACTTCTGAATGAAGACCACCTGTCAAGAAAGGTCACATTCGGTTTTTCCCAAGGGTGGCCCTAGTTCAGAGGTTTGATTGTATACATGAAAATTATGTGCATGACAATTACAACAACTGGCCTTCACAGACAACTGGTCTCAACCAGTCTGTAGGTGGTATATAGCCAAACGTCACTGAAGTTGACAAGGAAAAATGCACAAAATAAACCAACACATACCTGGGGACGGACTGTTGAATGCCTCGACTGTGCCTATCCCGTAGACATACCACATGGGGAAGCCTAGGTCAGGTTGGGTCTACTCGGTTGATCTTGCAAAAAAACAAAAGAGAAAACAATTAGCAAGTGATCTCACGAAAACATAATAAACAAACACAATTCTATGAATTTTGGACGGGGATTTGTGAACACATGAACCTTAAACAAATGGACCAGAAAAAAACATAGAAAATGACAACCTTTCTCGTCTGCTGGGCGTCCATCTTCTTCGTCCTGAAATAGAAAGCGTACATTGAATATACAAGTCTAGCAAAGTTATCTCTGTCATGTTGAACATACATCGCCTCAGAAAGAATCATGAAAGATAAAGTAGAATTCAAGTATCATTAATATTCAAGTGTAGTCAAACCTATGTAAGCGGCCACCTCTGAATAAAGGCCACTCAGTGTGAATGAAGCCCACTCGTTTAAAACTGTAATTGATTATTTACAATAAAATAAAGAACTTCTGAATGAAGACCACCTGTCAAGAAAGGTCACATTCGGTTTTTCCCAAGGGTGGCCCTAGTTCAGAGGTTTGATTGTATACATGAAAATTATGTGCATGACAATTACAACAACTGGCCTTCACAGACAACTGGTCTCAACCAGTCTGTAGGTGGTATATAGCCAAACGTCACTGAAGTTGACAAGGAAAAATGCACAAAATAAACCAACACATACCTGGGGACGGACTGTTGAATGCCTCGACTGTGCCTATCCCGTAGACATACCACATGGGGAAGCCTAGGTCAGGTTGGGTCTACTCGGTTGATCTTGCAAAAAAACAAAAGAGAAAACAATTAGCAAGTGATCTCACGAAAACATAATAAACAAACACAATTCTATGAATTTTGGACGGGGATTTGTGAACACATGAACCTTAAACAAATGGACCAGAAAAAAACATAGAAAATGACAACCTTTCTCGTCTGCTGGGCGTCCATCTTCTTCGTCCTGAAATAGAAAGCGTACATTGAATATACAAGTCTAGCAAAGTTATCTCTGTCATGTTGAACATACATCGCCTCAGAAAGAATCATGAAAGATAAAGTAGAATTCAAGTATCATTAATATTCAAGTGCAGTAAAAAAACCTATGTAAGCGGCCACCTCTGAATGAAGGCCACTCAGTGTGAATGAAGCCCACTCGTTTAAAACTGTAAATGATTATTTACAATAAAATAAAGAACTTCTGAATGAAGACCACCTGTCAAGAAAGGTCACATTCGGTTTTTCCCAAGGGTGGCCCTAGTTCAGAGGTTTGATTGTATACATGAAAATTATGTGCATGACAATTACAACAACTGGCCTTCACAGACAACTGGTCTCAACCAGTCTGTAGGTGGTATATAGCCAAACATCACTGAAGTTGACAAGGAAAAATGCACAAAATAAACCAACACATACCTGGGGACGGACTGTTGAATGCCTCGACTGTGCCTATCCCGCAGACATACCACATGGGGAAGCCTAGGTCAGGTTGGGTCTACTCGGTTGATCTTGCAAAAAAACAAAAGAGAAAACAATTAGCAAGTGATCTCACGAAAACATAATTAAACAAACACAATTCTATGAATTTTGGAAGGGGATTTGTGAACACATGAACCTTAAACAAATGGACCAGAAAAAAACATAGAAAATGACAACCTTTCTCGTCTGCTGGGCGTCCATCTTCTTCGTCCTGAAATAGAAAGCGTACATTGAATATACAAGTCTAGCAAAGTTATCTCTGTCATGTTGAACATATACATCGCCTCAGAAAGAATCATGAAAGATAAAGTAGAATTCAAGTATCATTAATATTCAAGTGTAGTCAAACCTATGTAAGCGGCCACCTCTGAATAAAGGCCACTCAGTGTGAATGAAGCCCACTCGTTTAAAACTGTAATTGATTATTTACAATAAAATAAAGAACTTCTGAATGAAGACCACCTGTCAAGAAAGGTCACATTCGGTTTTTCCCAAGGGTGGCCCTAGTTCAGAGGTTTGATTGTATACATGAAAATTATGTGCATGACAATTACAACAACTGGCCTTCACAGACAACTGGTCTCAACCAGTCTGTAGGTGGTATATAGCCAAACATCACTGAAGTTGACAAGGAAAAATGCACAAAATAAACCAACACATACCTGGGGACGGACTGTTGAATGCCTCGACTGTGCCTATCCCGTAGACATACCACATGGGGAAGCCTAGGTCAGGTTGGGTCTACTCGGTTGATCTTGCAAAAAAACAAAAGAGAAAACAATTAGCAAGTGATCTCACGAAAACATAATAAACAAACACAATTCTATGAATTTTGGACGGGGATTTGTGAACACATGAACCTTAAACAAATGGACCAGAAAAAAACATAGAAAATGACAACCTTTCTCGTCTGCTGGGCGTCCATCTTCTTCGTCCTGAAATAGAAAGCGTACATTGAATATACAAGTCTAGCAAAGTTATCTCTGTCATGTTGAACATACATCGCCTCAGAAAGAATCATGAAAGATAAAGTAGAATTCAAGTATCATTAATATTCAAGTGTAGTAAAAAAAACCTATGTAAGCGGCCACCTCTGAATAAAGGCCACTCAGTGTGAATGAAGCCCACTCGTTTAAAACTGTAAATGATTATTTACAATAAAATAAAGAACTTCTGAATGAAGACCACCTGTCAAGAAAGGTCACATTCGGTTTTTCCCAAGGGTGGCCCTAGTTCAGAGGTTTGATTGTATACATGAAAATTATGTGCATGACAATTACAACAACTGGCCTTCACAGACAACTGGTCTCAACCAGTCTGTAGGTGGTATATAGCCAAACATCACTGAAGTTGACAAGGAAAAATGCACAAAATAAACCAACACATACCTGGGGACGGACTGTTGAATGCCTCGACTGTGCCTATCCCGTAGACATAC
Source organism: Lutraria lutraria (assembly GCA_964023205.1). NCBI lineage: Eukaryota > Metazoa > Mollusca > Bivalvia > Venerida > Mactridae > Lutraria > Lutraria lutraria. Next base: position 12,313,019 of record OZ026846.1, on the reverse strand, counting down.
CACATGGGGAAGCCTAGGTCAGGTTGGGTGTACTCGGCGTCCATCTTCTTCGTCCTGAAATAGAAAGCGTACATTGAATATACAAGTCTAGCAAAGTTATCTATGTCATGTTGAAAATGTATATCGTCACGGATAGAATCATGAAAGAGTATACTCTTCAATACAGATCATATGAATTGCATGATGGACAAAAAACAGTTCAATCGGATGAACAAATGTCAAGAAGCATAAACACTTACGTTTTCGTGCTGTGCACAGTACCCTAGCCCTGACCTTGGTGACCATTGAGACCAAGGCCTTGCCATCAATCCGTGTGCCAAGCTTCCATCTTAAGTTGGTATCCCTCGATGAGGTCCACTTCCAGGAGTCAACACATCCGACTGCTGTAATAAATAAAATACTTTTCGAATACAAAGGGATATGTTAGCAGATCGTGTAAATTGTAAAATGAGGGGAAAAAAAGCAGAAGAGAGACCAATTCAACAATTGCATCGGATGCACAAATGTCAAGAAGCATAATCGCTCACAATTAAGCCAGAATACTTACGTTGAAATGCTGTACGCATTACGGTGACCTTGACCTTGGTGACCATTGAGACCAAAGCCTTGCCATCAATCCGTGTGCCAAGCTTCCATCTGAAGTTGGTATCCCTCGATGAGGTCCACTTCCAGGAGTCAACACATCCGACTGCTGAAATAAAGAAAATACTCTTCAAATACTGAGGGATTTGTTGGCAGATCATATAAATTGCAAAATGAACAAAAACAAAAAAGCAGACCAATAATTCAACAGTTGCATCGGATGCACAAATGTAAAGAAGCATAATCGCTCACAATTAAGCCAGAATACTTACGTTGAAATGCTGTACGCATTATGGTGACCCTGACCTTGGTGACCATTGAGACCAAGGCCTTGCCATCAATCTGTGTGCCAAGCTTCCATCTGAAGTTGGTATCCCTCGATGAGGTCCACTTCCAGGAGTCAACACATCCGACTGCTGAAATAAAGAAAATACTCTTCAAATACAAAGGGATCTGATGACAAATAATTTAAATTGCAAAATGAACAAAAACAAAAATGCAGAAGACAGACCAATTCAACAGTTGCATTGGATGCACAAATGTCAAGAAGAAAATCACTCACAATTAAGCCAGAATACTTACGTTGAAATGCTGTACGCATTACGGTGACCCTGACCTTGGTGACCATTGAGACCAAGGCCTTGCCATCAATCCGTGTGCCAAGCTTCCATATGAAGTTGGTATCCCTCGATGAGGTCCACTTCCAGGAGTCAACACATCCGACTGCTGAAATAAAGAAAATACTCTTCAAATACTTAGGGAGCTGATGGCAGATGATTTAAATTGTAAAATAAACAAAAACAAAAATGCAGATGACAGACTAATTCAACAGTTGCATTGGATGCACAAATGTCAAGAAGAATAATCACTCACAATTAAGCCAGAATACTTACGTTGAAATGCTGTATGCATTACGGTGACCCTGACCTTGGTGACCATTGAGACCAAGGCCTTGCCATCAATCCGTGTGCCAAGCTTCCATCTGAAGTTGGTATCCCTCGATGAGGTCCACTTCCAGGAGTCAACACATCCGACTGCTGAAATAAAGAAAATACTTTTCGAATACAAAGGGATCTGTTGGCAGATCATGTAAATTGTAAAACGAACAAAAAAAAAGCAGAAGACAGATCAATTCAACAGTTGCATCGGATGCACAAATGTTAAGAAGAATAATGGCTCACAATTAAGCCAGAATACTTACGTTGAAATGCTGTACGCATTACAGTGACCCTGACCTTGATGACCATTGAGACCAAGGCCTTGCCATCAATCCGTGTGCCAAGCTTCCATCAGAAGTTGGTATCCCTCAATGAGGTCCACTTCCAGGAGTCAACACATCCGACTGCTGAAATAGAGAAAATACTCTTCAAATACAAAGGGATCTGTTGGCAGATTGTGTAAACTGTAAAATGAACCCAAAAAAAGCAGACGACAGACCAATTCAACAATTGCATCGGACGCACAAATGTCAAGAAGCATATTGCTCACAATGAAGCCAGAATACTTACGTTGAAATGCTGTACGCATTACGGTGACCCTGACCTTGGTGACCATTGAGACCAAGGCCTTGCCATCAATCCGTGTGCCAAGCTTCCATATGAAGATGGTATCCCTCGATGAGGTCCACTTCCAGGAGTCAACACATCCGACTGCTGAAATAAAGACAATACTCATCAATACTGAGGGATGTGTTAGCAGATCGTGTAAATTGCAAAATGAACAAAAACAAAAAAGCAGACGACAGACCAATTCAACAGTTGCATCGGATGCACAAATGTTAAGAAGCATAATGGCTCACAATTAAGCCAGAATACTTACGTTGAAATGCTGTACGCATTACGGTGACCCTGACCTTGGTGAACATTGAGACCAAGGCCTTGCCATCAATCCGTGTGCCAAGCTTCCATCAGAAGTTGGTATCCCTCGATGAGGTCCACTTCCAGGAGTCAACACATCCGACTGCTGAAATAAAGAAAATACTTTTCGAATACAAAGGGATCTGTTGGCAGATTGTGTAAACAGTAAAATGAACCCAAAAAAAGCAGACGACAAACCAATTCAACAATTGCATCGGACGCACATATGTCAAGAAGCATATCGCTCACAATGAAGCCAGAATACTTACGTTGAAATGCTGTACGCATTACGGTGACCCTGACCTTGGTGACATTTGAGACCAAGGCCTTGCCATCAATCCGTGTGCCAAGCTTCCATCTGAAGTTGGTATCCCTTGATGAGGTCCACTTCCAGGAGTCAACACATCCGACTGCTGAAATAAAGAAAATACTCTTCAAATACAAAGGGATCTGATGACAAATAATTTAAATTGCAAAATGAACAAAAACAAAAATGCAGAAGACAGACCAATTCAACAGTTGCATTGGATGCACAAATGTCAAGAAGAAAATCACTCACAATTAAGCCAAAATACTTACGTTGAAATGCTGTACGGTGACCCTGACCTTGGTGAACCATTGAGACCAAGGCCTTGCCATCAATCCGTGTGCCAAGCTTCCATATGAAGTTGGTATCCCTCGATGAGGTCCACTTCCAGGAGTCAACACATCCGACTGCTGAAATAGAGAAAATACTTTTCGAATACAAAGGGATCTGTTGGCAGATTGTGTAAACTGTAAAATGAACCAAAAAAAAGCAGACGACAGACCAATTCAACAATTGCATCGGACGCACAAATGTCAAGAAGCATATTGCTCACAATGAAGCCAGAATACTTACGTTGAAATGCTGTACGCATTACGGTGACCCTGACCTTGGTGACCATTGAGACCAAGGCCTTGCCATCAATCCGTGTGCCAAGCTTCCATATGAAGTTGGTATCCCTTGATGAGGTCCACTTCCAGGAGTCAACACATCCGACTGCTGAAATAAAGACAATACTCATCAATACTGAGGGATTTGTTAGCAGATCGTGTAAATTGCAAAATGAACAAAAACAAAAAAGCAGACGACAGATCAATTCAACAGTTGCATCGGATGCACAAATGTTAAGAAGCATAATGGCTCACAATTAAGCCAGAATACTTACGTTGAAATGCTGTACGCATTACGGTGACCCTGACCTTGGTGAACATTGAGACCAAGGCCTTGCCATCAATCCGTGTGCCAAGCTTCCATCAGAAGTTGGTATCCCTCGATGAGGTCCACTTCCAGGAGTCAACACATCCGACTGCTGAAATAAAGAAAATACTCTTCAAATACAAAGTGATCTATTGGCAGATTGTGTAAACAGTAAAATGAACCAAAAAAAAGCAGACGACAAACCAATTCAACAATTGCATCGGACGCACATATGTCAAGAAGCATATCGCTCACAATGAAGCCAGAATACTTACGTTGAAATGCTGTACGCATTACGGTGACCCTGACCTTGGTGACATTTGAGACCAAGGCCTTGCCATCAATCCGTGTGCCAAGCTTCCATCTGAAGTTGGTATCCCTTGATGAGGTCCACTTCCAGGAGTCAACACATCCGACTGCTGAAATAAAGAAAATACACATCAATACAGAGGGATTGTTGGCAGATCATGTAAATAGCAAAATAAACAAAAACAAAAAGCAGACGACAGACCAATTCAACAGTTGCATTGGATGCACAAATGTCAAGAAGCATAATCGCTCACAATTAAGCCAGAATACTTACGTTGAAATGCTGTACGCATTACGGTGACCCTGACCTTGGTGACCATTAAGACCAAGGCCTTGCCATCAATCCGTGTGCCAAGCTTCAATATGAAGATGGTATCCCTCGATGAGGTCCACTTCCAGGAGTCAACACATCCGACTGCTGAAATAAAGAAAATACTTTTCGAATACAAAGGGATCTGTTGGCAGATCGTGTAAACTGTAAAATGAACAAAAAAAAAGCAGACAACAGACCAATTCAACATTTGCATCGGATGCACAAATGTCACGAAGCATAATCGCTCACAATTAAGCCAGAATACTTACGTTGAAATGCTGTACGCATTACGGTAACCCTGACCTTGGTGACCATTGAGACCAAGGCCTTGCCATCAATCCGTGTGCCAAGCTTCCATATGAAGTTGGTATCCCTCAATGAGGTCCACTTCCAGGAAATCAACACATCCGACTGCTGAAATAAAGAAAATACTGTACAATACAGAGGGATTTGTTGGCAGATCATATTAATTGCATGATAGATAAAAGCAAATTCAACAATTCCATCAGATGAAAAAGTATATATAAACATAACACTTACATTTTCATGCTGTGCACAGTACCCTAGCCCTGACCTTGGTGACCATTGAGACCAAGGCCTTGCATTCAAGGCGCAGTGTCAATACCACATCTTAAGAATAGTTCATTTCCAACCAAAGAATAAAAAGTAACGTTGTCTGTCTTTTCGTACACTCATGACATACATTCACTCTTCACAACCTATACTGTAATCATCTTAAATAATGCTGTCACCAAAAAAACAAACTGTCAAGACACTTGTATATATGATGAAATACTATGAGCTGTCTAATTCCATCCACTAGCATTGTTTCACAACAAACCGCATCAATCATTACCATTAACAAAGCATACAAAGTAAATTAGCTAAATCTAAACAATTAATAAGAACCTTAACTTGCAATTAAACAAAGAATGGAATTTATGAAATGTAAAACAGTCAACAAATGTTAGTTAGGAAGATTGTCACATATACATACAAAAACAAGGTCGACCACAGATAATAAACAAAAGGCGTCACGTCACATACATGTCCAATAATACAGTCAACAAATGTTAGTTAGGAAGATCGTCACATATACATACAAAAACAAGGTGGACCACAGATAATAAACAAAAGGCGTCACGTCACATACATGTCCAATAATACAGTCAACAAAACAAATGTTAGTTAGAAAGATCGTCACATATACATACAAAAACAAGGTCGACCACAGAAAATAAACAAAAGGCGTCACATACCAGTCCAAAAGTCAAGTCAACAAACAAATGTTAGTTAGAAAGATCGTCACATATACATACTAAAACAAGGTCGACCACAGAAAATAAACAAAAGGCGTCACATACCAGTCCAAAAATACAGTCAACAAACAAATGTTAGTTAGAAAGATCGTCACATATACATACAACGAGGTCGACCACAGAAAATAAACAAAAGGCGTCACATACCAGTCCAAAAATACAGTCAACAAACAAATGTTAGTTAGAAAGATCGTCACATATACATACTAAAACAAGGTCGACCACAGAAAATAAACAAAAGGCGTCACATACCAGTCCAAAAATACAGTCAACAAACAAATGTTAGTTAGAAAGATCGTCACATATACATACTAAAACAAGGTCGACCACAGAAAATAAACAAAAGGCGTCACATACCAGTCCAAAAATACAGTCAACAAACCAATGTTAGTTAGAAAGATCGTCACATATACATACTAAAACAAGGTCGACAACAGAAAATAAACAAAAGGCGTCACATACCAGTCCAAAAATCCAGTCAACAAATGTTAGTTAGAAAGATCGTCACATATACATACTAAAACAAGGTCGACAACAGAAAATAAACAAAAGGCGTCACATACCAGTCCAAAAAATACAGTCAACAAATGTTAGTTAGAAAGATCGTCACATATACATATTAAAACAAGGTCGACCACAGAAAATAAACAAAAGGCGTCACATACCAGTCCAAAAATACAGTCAACAAATGACAGTTTAAGAAAGATTGTCGCATAAATGGCCAAGAATAAGGAAACAAGAAGAGATAGTGAGACTGTAAGTTTGACTAGTGTAAGGGCAGGGCCGCCGAACACCCTGTAGTGTTACAAATAACACCCACCTACCCAATTGTACATTATATAAATATCACATCCCACATAGGGTGATAGAACGTAATGTTTACCCGAGACAAGTAATGTCGACCGAGGCGTTCTATCACCCTATGTGGGATGTGATATTTATTTTATTATACCGAACAAAAAAAACAATTAAGAAAGACACTAAATTCAACAAACATGTTAACAAATATAACGAAACTATAATAGAAATTGAAACGAAGCTTCTTTCTGACACCATAGTTACTTTTGCTGTCAAAATGTCTACTGCAAAACCGGATGTCAAACTACAAGTATATTCTACTAAAGTGCCTAAAGTGTCTAGACAAGGTTAGTATTCGATACGACAGAGATGGATTAAAATTCGACACCCGGTAAAATCGCGTGAGCGCATGAGGGCAGTTTCGTTATGGCAAGCGGGCCAAAATGTAATGTCAGAGGGTAACATTACGGATTGTCACCCTCTGACGTCACATAAGACTATAGAGTAAATAAGTCACGTGAGGTATAATAATATTAAATGTCTCCTAAAACACCATTTTCAACATTATTTCAGTCATATCGTGGCAGTTATCCTAACCAGCTTTCCTGGACTTAATTTAACCAGTACTAGCAACATTCTATCCCTAAACTTCTGCCAAGCTACCCCACATAATTCAGAGGTGGAGGACAATTTAACATAGGATGTAATATCTTCAGACGAATTTGTCACGGACAGTGTGAGCCTCGTCCGGGGTCCAAACACAGTAACATATACAAAAGTATATATCAAACTTATAAAACTGAACTTGGGTAAACATTACCGTAACTAATACAAATAATAATACTATAGTGAACTGAAAGTGGGACAGTGGATGAGGCAGTAAGTTTGAGATATAGAAAATAAAACTGTTTAACGGAGTAAGCAATCATGATTCCTTTGTCTAAAAAAAACAATGTAGCGCGCATGTACAAAGTTAGTGCAGCGACTAAAAACTACTAGTACCGTAAGAACGCAAGTTCTTGTTCTTGCCACGCAGGGCATCTGACATATTAATGACATCACACAGCTCTAAAATAAAAAAAATTATATACATATGATATACATATACTGACACATGGTCAGAAGTTCAGTATATAATACAACACAGGGATTTTTTGGGTGCGATTTTATAGCCCAACTTTGGTCATATATCCAATGGAAAATAGTATCTTTTTTTCCCAATTTACAGGCAAAATTTCCCAATCCAAAAAATTTTTTTAAAAAAATATTTTTTTATTTTTTAAGTTCATTAACACCACTAATGGTAGTAAATACCAGATTCTACTACCAGTGTTTAACACTTACTCTAGTCTGTCAGTCCGAGACCGACAGAAATCACCAAGGACCGATGACATCCGTGACCTGGTCGGCCCGGGTGCCTGGTAGATTTTGCAAGTAGGAAATCCCATTCTTAAGATAAATATAAACTACGACATATCAGCATAATCACAGTTAACAACGTTTACCAGTAGCTGTGTTTTATATATGCAGGGTACAGGGCCAGAATTATGTATCTATTTTTAAACATAATTACGACGTATCAGCATAATAAAGTCAGTGCGTGTAATCAATCTACTCATAGTCGTACCCTTCGTCAACTCGTGCTCTAGTATTTGTTGTTGCAATAATTATTTTTGATCAAGTGCTTCAGCGATTTTTTGCATACTCATGCCACCAAAGAAGTGTAAAGAATCCAGATTAATGTAAATACTCAGCCATAAGTCGATCAAATATGGGTCCTGAAATTGTCCGTAAAATCCACCTCGACTTACGGTCGAGTAACCAAAAAAAATATTATCACTTGGACACTTTCAGACGCAAAAACACAATAATTTATGTCCACACTTACAGTTTGTCCTAATTTCTCGTCCAATGAAATGTCTGCATTTCATTTGAAATTTGAAAAATATATCGCATAAAATTTGCCAAAACCCTGATATGGAGAAAATAAGTCGAATTTGTGTGCTACGTGACCAAGCGCAGAATAGGGCGGTGCAAGTTGCATCAGTTTTATTACGTCATCCTTAAACGTGCAATAAAGTAGGCGGAATTCAAACTACTCATAGACATTGAGGGAGATTGCGTCATTCGATCCAGGTCGTACAGCATACGAATTTTCCATGGTTTTCGCTATTTTTATTGAATTTAATGCCCGTTTACAACAGAATTTCAGTCAAATACAAGCGGGCAGTCCATCTTGCCATCGTTCCTTAATTGGTAGTAGTACCGGGTTCCATGGTTATAATAATTACTCATAAATAAATGTAGATACATGAATCTTATATCACCATAATCTACCTGAATGTGCATTTTATAAATCAACCAGCACCTTATATGTATTCAACAATAATACGTTGAGAATGGAATGGATTTGATGCTCAACAGTCGATTGTCAGTTGTATAACATCTGGGCCGGTGCTAGACACCACACTTGCAAGGTTTTCCTATCTAAGCCGGACTCGAACTTAAACATGTGCAAGAATCCAAGAAGTTTGGCAAGAAACAAAACGGCCGAAAACTATAAATAACGCTGCACAGGTCTAATGGACCAAATTGAAAGAATGGTCAAACAGTACGAAACATTGAAATCATGCATTTCTGGGTATTGATAATTTACATAATAACTAAGACAAAACCCGTTCCTCAAGAATAAAACAACCATAGATCTAGAATTCGTCGTAAGCTAAGTGAAAATCCATTGTTACAGGTAAATGTTGGCATATAACACTGAATGCCCCCGCTTTCTTTTTAATTTCCCTCTGATCGGAGGTACTTTGTGGGCGGTGTCAAATTACATATATAGTGATGATTGACAGTTTTTGTAGAGACAAAACATGCATACGTGACAGAAATTAGGGCAAACTGTAAATCAGTTATCGTTCATATTATGAATTTTATGCGACATATCACTGCGCTCCGCTTCGCGTCGCTTGTGATATATCCCATAGAATTTAAAATATGAACGATAACTAATACATATTTTTGCACAAACGGGTTAAATTGGTGCACTTTGTAACTTTATTGATTTTCTATTTTTAAGGGCCAAAACAGTCGAATTGGCCGGACAAGGTTTGATTACCAACGAACAGAAAGACAGACATGAACTATCCAATATCCCCCCATTTCTTCGAAAGGGGGGGGGGGGGGGGGGGATACAAAAATATGACAAAAATCTAAATTTATACAAATCATGTCAATTCAAGACTTCTCAAAAAATACTCATAAATAGTAAAACTGATGTAAAATCAACTATCTAAGGTTTTAAAGTTATTTCATTACATATATAGATGAATAAGGATACTAAAACACCATTTTAACAAGGTTGAAGGTCTTCAGTGAGATACAATAACTTTTGAATGCCATACTAGGCCAGCTAGTATACTTAGAGACAAATGATAGCAAATAGGACATTGAAACCAAGCAGGAGGGTTCTAGCAAGGAACAGTCAAAACTGTGTAAGCAGCCACCTCCGAATAAAGGTCACCCTGTGAAAAAAGGTCATTTTTTACAAAACTGTCATTGATAATTCATAACAGAATGACCAGTGGCATTGGCCAAGATTGAGAGCTATGATCTGTGGCTCATAGAATAGCCTAACACTGCAGAACCTCTGTATAAGAGTCATTACAATGCAGATAGATCTCACAGAGTGTGTAAAGTTATGTAGGGACTAGCCCTTTGCTTATCAATAGGGCTCATCTATCTACATGTGAGGATCAACCTCCAAACCAAGTCTGAAGACCAAAGGCCAAATCGCTCTCTTAGTAATTGACCGGACAAGCTTTGAAAACCAACAAACTGAAAGACCGAAATAAGCCAACCAATTTAACCAAAGTTTGTCGAAATGGTGGGGGAGAGCGGGCATAACTAGAACATTATGAAAGAACCCTACAATTACAAAATATGACAAAAATATAAATCATGTCAATTCAAGGCATTTTACCTATTAGAAATAACTGCTGTACGTACACAGTACACATTTGTTTACATTCTGTAGTCATAGTTAGATTGACATCAAATTTTTAGAATATTTTTTCTTTATTTGTATTTTCAGCAATCATAGCATATTTCAAAGTAAGAAATTTTATTGAATCAGTTAAACTTTTTATTGACTGAATAAAATGACAACAAACATAACACATCACTACTACCAAAGTTCAAACCGAAAGTAGAAAATGACATCAGATCGTATAAGTTAAACTTGAATCACTTTTTTTAAAGCCCTAGGGATATCAACTGCATGTAACTTCTGTTAAAATTTAATAGATGATATTTAAGTTACCGTTTTCCGAAACTAACATCCACAGAAACGTATGTTTCCATTTAGGATCTAAAGATTGGATTATGTCAAGATCGGCGTTGCGGATTTCTGATCAGAACTCACATCATGAATGTTATTCCATCGACTCATATGAGTCTCATTTCGTTTTTAATGCTCAAAGATTCCTCGGTGATCGATTTGCTAACGCGTATTTTTTATATCCTCATCTTTCGTATAGATCTACGTGCATTAAAAATGTTCAGTCTTAATTTCATGGTTATGTCGCATGATATCAGTAATTATTATTTGCACACCGATACTGTAGATCTGTGCATTTTTCGTCGTTGTTAAATATAAATCATTCGCAGAGGCATAGTAATCATATGTTGCCCAAGAAACGTGTAATCTAGATACACACGATACGTCATCAGCAATGAATTTCATTCCGAAATAAGTTGCTATCACCGAATGACGTCACTAACAGTGGAATGTGTCAATCTATAGTGAGGCAACTGCATAACGGGTTGAAAACAAAATTGTCATTTTAAGATCATTGTGTGTGTACCACAGGTATCATTCATATTTTTAACTTCATGCGAAATATGCATGGCAAGCGACACTCCGCTGACTGCATATAAATAAGAGCTGCATAAATTGTGTAAACTTTCAGAATCATAATTATGATAGCTACTCGTGAAAAACAATGCGGCGAAAATCAACATCTTCAACCGGCGCATTTCTGAATGTTTAGTGCATGCGATAATTATAAGAAAATCTTGTCAACACTCTTGCTTAAACTTTCACGGTCATAACATCGAGTATTTAGTTGAAACACGTGGTAAGGCTGGGCTACGATTTTGTCAGCGACATGCGTCATGCATTAGAGACTGTCATTGGTTTATTGATATTTGATTGACACTGTTCTTAGTGACGTAACGAGTCAGCACGCGGCACATATTCGGATGTAGTTGCTTTTATAATTGGTTGTGCATACAAGCCATGTCGTATACGTAATTAAGGGATGTCGGTGGAATTAAAAGATGTCGAATATACGACTGTAAGCCTGAAGGCATGTCGTGGACGACATGCGATATTAGGCTGGCTAGAACCCTGAACATCAAGCTATAACAATTAACATTTTCCTCTCATTTATTACAGTCCTCTAAAGATATAGCATAAAGAAGACATTTTTTCTGTGACGATCTAGGATAATCTTATAGTTTAGTCCATGTACCTCTTGATCTAGTCACCAGACTCTTAAGTTGTCTGCAAATTGTCTTCAATTTGTTATCCACAGACATGTTAAACAAAACCCTATTATATCGCTGCAATATTATTAAAATGAACTTTAAAATTTGGAATCCAAAAAACATAGAGAATTAATCTTAAACATGTGTCACATGATGATGGATCAGAGATAAGACACCACAATTACAAAAGATATTCATTAAATACACATCAGAATGACATATAGTTTCATCATGTTATCCGAAATTTGTCGTCCGAAATTCGTACACCACGTAATATAAATGCAATGGCCATTCTTGAAATTTAACGAGTGTTTGTTATTTTGTTGGTCATAATGCTTAATGCAGTGTGATATTGTAGTAAGAATTACATAAATACTATCAAAAATTGCGACAATTTTCGGAAAATGTGCCTCAGACCGTATAGTACCAACGATGCAGAAACGAAGATGCATGTCCACAACCCATATGATCAAATTACAATCTGCATTACGAATCATTGCTTGGGTTAATAAAGATTGCAAACTGGAATATTAATAAAATTAACTTGGTAAAATATTTAAAGAAATCGATCTGCGCAGTGTTTATTTTATACGTAATTGTACCTATTTCGGACAGTAACAAACGGTCGAGTGGGTTAGGTGGAAGACTGTGAACCAAGTGTCCAACTATTTATTTTGTAAACTGTTCATCAAATTCTCGACAGGGGCAGGCCTTTTTAAGGATGGATTTAACTTCGTTCTTGACAGTACTCTCAGTACCTTGATTCTGGATGTTAATATTATTGATACTGATGGACTAAAATTGTACTTTGTAACATTTTCTATCAGACCAACCATATCATTTCTTTAGCTTAAAAAATGCATAAAAAAAAATGTTAACTCTAAGTTGATAATTTAAACCAAAATTATTGTTAATGTGTCCCTGTGACTTCATTTATAGAAATCGAAATCAACAATCTATTTTTAGAAAATAAGTTAATAAGGTTGTCGCAAAAATCTTAAACTACTTGTCGTTTCCTTGACCATTTACGGTCATAACGTCCTGTTTTCTAACATTTGTTCATTGCAAGAAACTTACGGTGACAAAGTTATGTTCCAGACAAGAAATCCTCTATTATTAAACAATCAAATGGAATTATTCAAAATCTGCACAAGGTAGAGTTCCGGACAAGCAAAAATCGGAAGTTTTTTTAATTTCTTGCTCTGATTAAAAGTGAATCAGTGTTAGTGAATGTTTGTATTTTTAATCAGTTCTTCACATTTATAGATATAAAAGCATTTCAATAATTCATACATTTATACAATAAATCTGTTCTAGTATTTTTACAAAAAGAAAGTTAAATGAAATATGAATCAATTTATTTATTATCCTGATTTATTGAGACATAAATTTCATTTTGTGCAAGATTTTAAAATGCAACTGAAGATACCAGACAAAGAAATACCACTAATACTACTAGTATTTAGTTATTTAAATCTGTTGATCAACAGCCCATTTGACAACTATGGTAATTTCAGTCACCCCAGAAAAGGGGAGGTACGATACAGAAGAACTGTGGATTTCAACCTTTAATTAATTTCTATTAGGATTAAAATAAAAATGCTATATGTTGTCAATATTTGTTTGTATAAGTACTGAACATGCCTATGATTTGTTTATAATTAATGTACCAATGTAATCCATTTAAAAAATGAGTTATTTCACAAAATAAAAGTTTGTTCCTAAACAATACATTCTTTTTTTTTAAAGTTCATAACTTCCCCGTTATATATATATATTATATCCTTAATTTTAAATACACAATATCCTGAGAGAAATTTTTACTTCAGAAACAATCCACATGAAAATGCATTAAGAATGGTAATTTTCAAAGAAATATATCTTAGAAATTAAAAGAGTTATGAAGAATTTTAATCTAAGAAGACTTTGTTCAGGTACACGATCGCGGAATATTTTCTTATACAGAATAGTGATAAACATTTCACGAAAAATGTGGTAAAATGCCAACTTCAATTCTTCATAACTTTTTTATTTTTCAAGATTGTTCCATGAATGGTAAACAGATCTTAGACTGTTAAATTTAAAATAAATATTTTGAAGTTGAAAATTCAGTTGGTGTTGCCAGTACATATATTATGGCCATGGAAAAAGGAGTTAAAAGGAGTATATGTGGCCATAGATAGGGGAGTTAAAAGGAGCATATATGTGGTAAAGGGTTAAATAGAATGTAAAAGGCTCACTATTTCTGTCATCTAGGTGGGATTATTTCTGTTATCTGTTCGTCTATTTTGGCTTGAACTATTTCTGTCAACTATATTTCTTCACTGGATGGAATAATTTCTGTCATCTGCTTCTACATCAGGTGGAATAAGTGACCTATTGAAACATAAAAATCTGAGTGAAAGCTACGTTATATAGAGTAAATATATCACACATATCCACAGCTATCCGGTACCTTATATAACAATACAATGGGAAATTAGTTACATGTTTTAATATTTCATCTATTAAGTACCCTTACATTGAAGAAATTAAGAAAATAAAAGCAAGAATAATTGTACCATTTATTATTATTAACAAATATGACAATACTGGTAACAACGAGTCTAAAAAGTTGAACAAGAAAAATTCACTGTTCAAAAGGAAAGATTCCTCACATTGAATATCAATTTAACTTTAAGCAATATCAGATAACTAAATACTCAGTAAAAAAAATAATTAAACAAGTAGTCATCAGATATGTGCAAAAAGCGCAATTAAAAAATATCCTCAGAGAATGACAAAAAATAAGACTTACAGCATCATTGGGAAAAATCTATTCTTCGTCTTACTGCTTTTATCACTGGAGTAAACCTGACAAATGTTGTGTATCCATCAGATATCAAGGTCTATGTGTCAACTGAAAAACAATGAACAGAATTTAAGCATAAAATGTAGTATATAATACACATCCTGTACTGGTATCACTCGGCAATTAAGACTAAAAGCTCCAAGTAAACACAACAACTCACATCAAATGTATCTGCCTGCATTCATGAGTACCCCACCCACTAACAGTCAAAAGATCTCTGAAAACAGTCTTAATTATTCTTTATCGCGTAGAGGTACAATTTAATTGGTGAGCTAAAATACATCAACACAAATACCATAAACAAAACACACATTTCAAAATTCAAATCAGAAAATAAAAGAAATAATTTTACCAGAGATAAATTGACATCTTTCCTTCTTGAATTCCAACAACCGTGTGCGGTCTTTTGCGCGCGACGTCAGGGTTCAGTAAGCGTGAACTCGCTGGTACTTCTCTCTAAATAATACATTCAACACAGCGAGCGGGAAACAAATCATATGTCTGGTTCTCATTCCGTCACCGGGAACCAAATCAAATCACTCGGTAAAATTCATGAATTTCGTGAATTGATATTGTGTCTGCAGGCAAAATTCTTTGTTATCTTTTTTTCACAATGGCTGTCAAGAATGGTGAACTGAAATTGAATAAAACAAAATACTGTACATAATTATATATATGAATACCTATAAGTTGTGGCAGAATTTATTTTTATTGTACTTTCCAACTTCTATGATTAATTATTATTACAGTAGGCCTATATATGTCCATTTTCATATATTCAAATATATTCCAACTAAGGGTAATTTCACTTTACACAGTATGCAAACAATCATTCAATAATAGTGTTAACATTATCTAGTCATTGTTGTGTCTAGGGTGTTTTTACTCGCTTGATTTACAAATGTATTTAAAATCACATTGTTTAAAGCCATCAGTTTGTGTGTTAATACACTGTGTACATGCTTTATTATACCCCCTGTACTATTCAAAAATAGTGTATCATGAAATTCTCATGATTTCTCTCTTTTCGAGTCAACCACTTCCAACTAAGGGTTATTTTGGCCAATGACTTATATACATACATGCATGTATTCGAAATTCATATACTGAATTATTATATTTCTTTTCTTCTAAATTCATGGTCTTTCTCTGGTTTTAGGTTCGGTTAGTAATAGTGTTGTTTATTATTCATTCACCTTGATCATTATAGCTTGTTCCAATTCTAAAATTAATAGTGTAGCAACTTGGTATATAGAAAGTAAAACATAAATTAAACCCAGAAACTGTGTCGTTACTGTATATATTTAGTTCTTACTTAATTTAATTAGTTACAGTTTGATCCAGTGTCAGAGACGTAGCTTGTCCTAAAATAATGTACACGTAGGCACCGTTCAAGGGGTGTGCATCCCCCCTTCAGACTGTAGATTGCCGCAGACGCATTCTGGGACATTTTCCGGTATTCTTTAGCATAAAAATATCTATGAAGTTCTTGCACTTTTCATCCTGCAAGATTGATTCATTTTGAATTTTATTTATCATTTATTTATTATTATTTTTCATTTATCAAATGATTTTCCACGAAAGTTGCAGTTTAGTAAGAACAGTAGCAAGGACTTATATACATACGTGTATGTATATAAGTTCTTGTCAGTTTGTACATCGACATGAATAGAGGCCACAAATGAATGTCACATTAATAAATTATATGATTCGGGCAGTGTTCAACGTCTATCAACAAACTTGAGGAAAGTATCATTATAGACTGTTACACCTTTAATTGAGTCTATATATAGCCTCAGATACGACCCACTGAGATAATAGACATCGAACCAGGAATGCGAGGCATATGTGACTTATTGACCAGCAAGACCCATGATGCCACAGTAGCACGCCCGTAATTTATTCTTCGGCAAAAAATGTTGTGAGGAACGTCCGTTACTCGTTGTGATCACCCAATATTGTTTGTCAACTAAGTATATTTTTTCCAAAATTATGAAGAATACAGGCATTTGCTTTAGTACAGGTCTGCGACAATCTAAACGTTAAAAGGTGTCTATTTTCTGATTCAAAGCATTAAATAAGTTGGTAAAAAATCATTTGCTTATAGAGGTTGTAATCCTTGGAAGATCGATTTTACCCCAAAACATACCGGAGATAAATAGTTATTCTATAGTTTTAAACTCCACTTGTTGAAACAAACCTTGTGTTTTTACATTTCAGATCATTTTAGATATAAACGTCTTTCATTATTTCAATTAAATTTATTTATTTATTCTTGAATAGATTACATCTTATAAAGTTTTAATTTATTATTTTTTCCTTTTCTAACATAGTTAAGGCACTATTAAGCGATTCTGTACGTGATGGTTCAACTTATATAATTCATATGTACCGGTAAACATACATTCCATGACCGTGTTATGCCACCAAAGTCGGGGACCACAATTGAAACAAGGGGTACGGTTCCTTTAGTATTGATGCATGTTTTTATTTTCCTGAAATTTGAAGAGCACATATACAAACTTGTACAATACATATTGGATAAGTGTCAACGAAGTGGAAAAACACGCTCACATCAATGCATACCCTCACACACACACATATATATATATATTATTATTAATGCCCTGATGAGTCAGTGACGAAACCGGTCGGCAATTGAAATATATAATAATACCTTAGTTATTTTTAATTATTAATTTGCTTGACTCGGATATATTTTTTAACATTTTATATAATACAAAATGTGGATTATTGTTGTCATTGATTTATATTCTCTAAGCAAGCTTAAAAGCCCATTAGCTTTTTGAATCTTGTAATACAGAACAATCGACAAAATGACAGTAAAATACGTACAAGAAATATATTTTATTTTCGCTATAACAATATTTACATAATGCCTTTAATTTCTTTAGCCATATCTCGTAAAAATATCAGCAGGTGCTTTAGAGTCTTATTATTGAAAATTAACAATTATTGTACGTACTACATTTCTATATGGTTACCAGCATAACAACATTATGGTAGGTACAGCAGAGCTATATATTGGGATTAAATTGGAATTAAGATTAATTTCATTATGCACACATTCTTAATTGGTAATAAATGGAGACGAACAGGCGGAGTCTGTCGTTACGGGCGGGATTTGTATGAGAGGCTGATCCATGATGTAAAAGGATGATGTTTGAAGAGCTGCCAATAAATTAATTAAGCAAGACTTGGTAGGTAGTTTATTATTGTAAGGGAGGCAACTCAATATGGAAACATTTTGTTACAATCAGAGTAGTCTCTCTTAGTAAAAATTCTTCAAACTTCGCACAAACAAGTAGTTGTATTTAGTTAATACAACTACCTGGCACAAATTACGAAAAAAAATTCTCTTAAATAAGTTGCATGTGTTAGGGTAGGTCGGGTAAGCAGAAACAAACAATTTTTACGCTTCTGGGTCCGTATTCACAAAGCATCTTAAGTAATTTAACTTAAGTTATATTTTTCCATAAATTCGACTTTTTCCTCAACTCTTTTGTACTAATATAAAGGAGGAAATCACAATAATATGATTTTATCTTTGTTCTAAAGATGCCAATTATGAAAATGATAATTGATTTTGACACTTTTGATGGCTGGTTTACAAACTTTTACCATGAAAAAAAATTACACTTACTTTAAGTAAAACTTTCGATGCTTTGTGAATACGGACCCAGTTCAGTTGACTTACATATTAATTGATGGTAATATTTATAGGATTAAATGGAATTTAAGTCATTGAATATGATACATTGCGTTACTGTAAACAAACTTGCAATAAATTAGTTCGATTAGTCCAACTAATTGACTGAACATGGCATTTTTGTGTAGTATCTGAATTGATGCCAGTAGACTTACCAAAATAATGTCAGGCGATCTTTTAAACTAGAAGCCCAAGGGTAACATGTCGAGCCCCTGTTTAGCCAGCTTGTGATCTTGACCTTTGAACTACAAGTATGGGTGATATTCATGACACATCATTTCATTGAAGTAAACTTTAATACCAATTTATTTCAAAATCCTTGAATGCAAACAGAAGTTACAGCCCAGACAAGGAAAACATATTTGACCGAATGTGTAATCTTGACCTTTGACCTATGAAAATCTGGGTGTTGCCCAAGACACATGGTCTCATTGTATTATGGCAAGTCATTTTCAAATAATTCAATGCATAAGGGAGACACAGCCCTGATAAGGTGTATAAAGATTATTTTTTATGTTTGACCTCTAAGTGTGACCTTGACCTTTGAGCTAGAGACCTGGATCTTACGCACTGCACACCGTCTCATGGTGTTTAACAATTATGCCAAGTTATCTGAAAAAGTTTCTATGCATAAGGGAGATACAGCCCGGACAAGGTGTATAATGCTCATTTTTGACGTTTGACCTCTAAGTGTGACCTTGACCTTTGAGCTAGAGACCTGGATTTTGCGCACAGCACACCGTCTCATGGTGTTTAACAATTATGCCAAGTTATCTTAAAAAGTTTCTATGCATAAGGGAGATACTGCCCGGACAAGGTCTATAATGCTCATTTTTGACGTTTGACCTCTAAGTGTGACCTTGACCTTTGAGCTAGAGACCTGGATTTTGCGCACTGCACACCGTCTCATGGTGTTTCACAATTATGCCAAGTTATTTTAAAAAGTGTCAATGCATAAAGGAGATACAGCCCGGACAAGGATCCGGACGGACACACTCACTCACTCACTCACTCACTAACTAACGTACAGACACGCAACCGCCATTGTGGCGACTATGTCGAGCTCACCGCAGGCGGGCTCGACAAAAATGTTTGTTTGTGGTAACACTACCCAGAGAATTTTCAGCGGGTAGGTAGGTAGGTAGGTAGGTAGGTATTCCTTGTCTGGGCTGTGACTTCTGTTTGCATTCAAGGATTTTGAAATAAATTGGTATAAAAGTTTATTTCAATGAAATAATGTATCATGAATATCACTCATACTTGTAGTTAAAAGGTCAAGATCACAAGCTGGCTATACAGGGGCATCGACATGTTACCCTTGGGCTTCTAGTCGAAATTTGACATGTTCGCATAGAATACACGATTATTTTTTACATTTTCTATTCACAGAAAAAAGAAACGTTGACTCATATAACACGTTCCTCTGATTTTCTATTCAGTCAATGAGGCGTATACATGCTTCTAAACAATTACAGGACTCGTGATAAGTACAGTGAATCATGATTTGCAGGCATTGGAACGTTTCATTCAATGCTACGACATTTGATATACAAATGTATTATACATGTACAAAATGTATTCTGATTTACTAGTGATATATACATGTTGTACTAGTATATGAAACGAAACAAATATGTTTTAATGATATATTCCACCAGAAGTGTTCCCAAAATAAACTTAAACCACAGAAAACAAACCGTATGACAATCTTTCATGGTCTCTCACACTGGTATGACAGCTCCACTACCTCAAACACCAATGAGTAGACTTATTTATGCAGTAACTCCTTCTACGTATCCAATCATGAGAAATATAATGAGTCCACATTCTCTCGCTCCTATAAATCCATCAAACTCAACTATGTATATATATACAGACCCCTTCATCATTCTTCCAAAACTAACAAACAATACATTTTTGTTACGTACAAGTATATTAAAGCCCCATCAGCTTTTTGGATGTCAAAATTAAATTAGGTCTTAGTTTACCTAGAAAGGTGTCTTATCAGTGAAATTTACTTTAACTTTCAATAAAAACATTCTGAAATGTTCTTTTTAATCAGGAAAACATCACGTAAGTGCATTATTTTTCGTTTTCTTCTAAAGCCACATAACTGTTGCAACTCCTTACATAAAGGGCTACCTCCGGTTCAGATTTTTGTCACCTAAGGCCCTCTATTTTTTATTTTTCTTGTCCAAACCGTTTTCTAACATTTTCTTGTAAAAATAACATTCATTTTCATAACACTGTCAAACGGTTTGGACAAGAAAAGCAAAAAAGTAGAGGGCATACAGTGACAAAAATCTGAACCGGATGTAGCCCTTAATTAATTTAAGGAGTTGCAACAGTTATGTGGCTTTAGAAGAAAACGAAAAATAATGCACTTACGTAATGTTTTCCTAGTTCAATTGACAGAAAACGCGCTTGTAACGATAACATTGTTACGTCACTAGGTCACGTGGATTCCCCACACTGATATACCTACTGTGAATCTACACATTGGGTAGTATTCAAAGCCAATGTTGGATTGAATATATTAAAACTCCATGAACAATGATTTTCTTCAAATGCTGTAATATATCAGATAGACGCTTATAGAAATTCGACTCATTGAACATGCATATTGTATTGATTGCACCAAGCTGTTAGATGAATTATATGAATTTTTACCTGTAGTCGTATAAACACAATGTAGTTTTTAGGCTACTGTCTGATTAAAGCTAAAAACCGAATTGTCATATACAAATGTATAAAGAGAGAATAAGCTATAGCCAAAATATTGTAACGTGTAAAACCCCATTTAACTAGCATTACAATATGATCTGTCTATAATGAATAACTTATAAATAATTATGTATAGTCACATATGCGAGTATCGCTCATAACTGTACAAAAAAGTTGCTGTAATACAGTGTTTCAATTTAACTTGATACCAGCAAATGTAACCATATCTTTTCGACCGTTTGCAAGAGAATCTCACTGTATTTGTTTGTTAATGTCATATCAACCACTACAGTATGGCCTGTTTTGTTATACTCTTCCCAGTTCCTATAATGATGAAGGAGAGCCAGATCTGATGAAACCTTTTCCAATTTTCTGTCTGGAGGCAGGGAAGGAACGGTGTGTATCATTAAACTACTGGCAGCCAACGTTCGTACAAAGTATTTAGATCTGTACCCCGGTGGGAATATTTTGTTTTCGCGTTCAACCTTTTGTAAAGTTATCAATTTTAGTGTGTCCACTTTCTCTTTGTTATAGATAATTGTACCGTTATTTGTCCAGTCTTTTCTGAAGAATACGTTACGAAACAAATAAGCATCGGCTTCCTGTGATACCGCATGTTTAATTATATCAGTCCACATATTGACACCTTCTGGACGCGGAACTATAAACTCATCTAAATCAATGTTCACAACAAATTCAGAGTGATACTTCTGTCGGTATAAGCAATCATTAAGAGCTGCTAATTGTCCGAAATAGTATATTTGTCCATCTTTGACACCGGAAGATGTAAGTATTTGCACCTCCATTGGAAGACGCCATTGAATTACTTCCACTATATTCAATTTGGAGTAGAAATCAAGCACATTTTCTATGTTACTTGCAGAAGAATAATTGTAGATCACAAACTTCTGGGCTCCCATTATTCTATTCAGTTCAATCCATTCAACAAGTTCGTAAGCTCTCTTATAGTTGTAATTTAGTGGTGATAAACAAACAGTAAACGTTCTATCTTGTACGACGGGTTTGATTCTATGTTCAAGTTGTAGAACATGGAATGGCGTGACACAATGTTTGGAGACCAAAGATACGTAGTTCGGTATTTTCTGCCTCATCAAATTACATGTAAACATGCCTGCATCATACCTGAAAGTGTAAACATGTGAATTAGGAATTAACAGCAGTTTGAATTACGTTTAAACATGCCTGCACCATATCTTTAAGAGTAAATATGGGAATTAGAAATTAGCAGCAAATTCCACGTAAACATGCCTGCACCATATCGATCTGTGCGAACATGGGAATTAGGATTTAACAGCAAATAACATGTAAACATGCCTGCACCACACCTTAAGTGTAATCTTATAGGTTCCAAAAATCTTCATAAAACAAAAAAAATAGCAAAGCTTTGCAATATTTTAACATAGAATCTACATAATTATAATGGCTACATTTTGTTCTACGTAAAGTGCCTGTGCATAGCTTATTTATATTATGATGTTATACATGTACATGTATTGATAATCCATACCGGTCAGCTAGAAAGTGATCATGGATATTTCTAAAGATCAATACAGTATAGCTTTATGTCAAGTATTATGTAGGTGGCCTACAATCCTATATCACCAAACGTAATCAGAAAAATAGTTTTACCTAAAATTTCGACCCTCGGGAAATTTCCACCAGTTTGCTTTCGTCTCCACCATACCTTTCAGTGTATCGTTTCCGTATGTATACCATAACTGACACGCCACCGAGGGTCCTTGTTGTATTTTGGCACCAATTATCACTATTTTATTATCCGCATGAACAAGATAGGCAGAGAATACAAACGTCGTATTCTTCGCATCAACTGGAAGCCACGTGTTCTTGTTTGTTAGTAAATTTATAGGAAAGTATATATCTTTGCATTGAGTATCTTCAAATAAAAAACGACCCAGTGCCACATAGGCAAATCCGTCTCTGACCTTAGACAACGCTGTTGCTAATTTTCTGAGGAATGTAGGCTTAGGTGTTTGTTTTCCAGCAACGTTCATCTCTGCCTCGGAATTCATCGTTAACATCCATAATATAAAAAACACCAGAAGTAGATACATACATTTGCGACAACGTTTACGAAATCCTCTCTTAAACCCCATCTTGTATCTGAATAATATCTTATTTTATGTATTGCTTGAATAAATGATTTGGCTCATACATCGATTTAGTCTTCACGTTGTAGGCTATTAGAGTATAGTCAGTTAATTATTTGTTCACTACATTTTACTTAACGTAATCCTACCCGTATAACGTTTGTGTAGTCGGTCTACCGTGTACATCTACTTGATCCATAGTCTGTAAAATAATATAGAAAGATTATAAAAGTTATAGCACAATAGGGACGATATTTGTATATCGGTGAAGAACTACCTTCTTGCGTATACATGACAGAATTATAGAATTCAATACGAATCGACCAGGCGATATGTCGCGATACTTTAATTGTACGTAATTAGTAAAGCACGTGTTAAAAAACATGCAGTTGTTTTACTCAATCTTAAATAATATATTGAACTCATAAAACAAAATTTAATCAATCTTAACAAAGCATAGAAGAAGGGTCATACAGGAACACTTTATTTACCGACTTTAGTAATAATAACTAATGTAGTTTTACCTGTATATTTATTGTGCACTGAACTATCCATACTTAGTTATTTTAGTACGTGTAAATGATCATTACTGCATTTAAATACATACTGCTTTATCAGCTTCCATCAGATTAAAACTTTCGGCTGAATTCTTCCATTTGTCACCAAGTATAGTATATTTGTGACACCGCCTGATTTACAGTATATCAAGAGTAAAAAAAAACGTTCAATAAGGAATGTACGTCGTTATTAGAAAAAAACGTCCGCTGTACATGTATATGTAAATCGTTATGATCTAAAACTCAGCAACTGTCATATATCTATTATAAGTATGTTTGAATAGTATCAAGTGTCACATATGAAAGCCGTAACATGTCAAAACTTGTGAACTAAATGTAAATTAAATCATTAGAACATTTCTGATTGAATACTTGAGTTAGCGGTTTAAACAACGTGCACGTACGCTTAATAAAATATATTACCCGCTATATATATATATATAACAATCCTGAATACTGCACGTTGGTTCGATCTTGTTATCAACCGTGGAAATGATCGATATATTGATCGATCGACGCTACGTCGGTAGAATTTTCCAATCATTTTTTTAGTTCAGATTTTAGTTCATTTGAAAATGACTATACACAAATATATCGGCAAAAGATATCGGTACAGGAAAAAGCAGAGCTGTCCCAGAATGTTTTTAGGAACCAGGTTACATTCTAGCTGTATCCAAAAAGTCTACACAAAATGTGTTATTGTGGCTTTTTTAAAATCTAATATGCAGGCAATGGAATCCGAATGCATACTTTAATATATATGATATATTCGTATTACATGGCTTAATTAATCATATTCTTAATCAGGGTAAATAGAATGGTCGATATGGTTGTCAACAGAGCCGTATATCCCGTATCGGGTCGGTTACCAACCCTGTATAACTATTAATATGTAATTATGTAAATTTGTAAAGCGCTTAAAATTGAACGTTGTTTTTTACGGAAAATGCGCTGTATAAGTATGGTACATGTATAATAATAATAATATAGCGCTTGTTTTGGTATTAGAGGAATATTTTGAATGTTATTAAAGCAATGTACGCAAATGTGAATAGTAGGATTATATGTACTAACAAATTGAGTGAACATATAAAATTATCGATAGGTGCTCTAGGTGTCCGGCAGGGGGAACGTTCACCACCCTAGCTTCCTCTTCTCGATGTTCCTAAACAATTTAGAAAACTCTTTCATTAAAAACAAATTAGATTGAATTGACGTTAATAAACATAGTCATATTTGCAAACTCTACATGCGATAAGCTCTGTCCGAATTTTTGTAGCAGATGGAAACTAACAGTTAATTATAGTCACCATAGGTCGTTGATGTCACACATGTGTATATAAGTCCTTGATGACACTAAAACAAAAGATATGATATTTAAAAAAGGAGGTCGGATTAACCCTAGCTTGCAATTCAGGAAATAAATTTTATTGTAATATGTAATGTCCCTGATTCGTCATTAATCGGCCCGTAGATTATTCTTTAGTGTCTGTCAATAAACACGAAAGCGTTTAGGTTCTTTCCGCTTCCGGTTTTTAACTGGATAACAATCGAAAAATGGTATGATATATAATTTTGATGTCAGTAAGACTTTTGCTTAAATGTCGTTACTGAATTTATCATTGTTTGATCAATTTATAGTATACTTTACCTTTTAAAGTACTTGAATTGTTCGATGTTGAGCCAAATTGTGGATATGGTCGGATGTTGATATTTTAATTTTGGGAGAACCTTCAGTTCAATGAAATCGTTGTGGTTTTCTTGGTCTTTAGAAAGTTGTGTTGCAAAAGTCTGAGGATGAGCATTATGTCATTGGAAGTTTGTATAAGAAAAGTCATTTTAGATATATATAATTTGGCACAATGTCTTGAACTTTGTCAAGTATCGGAAATAAGAATTTTTGCATTCTAAGTAGCCATGTTAAGTATAGTGCATAATGTGGTTGTAAGAATGAAATATAAACTCTGCCTATCGCCTTTGGTGAGCATTTGTGTGTATCACTGACTGAATATGGCTGAACAAATTCAACAATATCTAAGCATAGGAATTGATGTATTAACAAGACAGACTTGTGGTATACATGAAATGTTTCTTTATGGTTAGGATTGTAAAGCAGTACACTGCCAGATGAATCGTTGATCACCTAGGAATATGAATGTATAATATTATAGTTATGTTATACTTTGAATATACTTACACAGGGTTCTCAATAACAGCAGGCTGCAGTCCAATTTAGCCGCTTAGAAATATGGATTAGCAACTGGTAAAATAGGACAAATAATATCAAGAGGCAATCCAACAATCCATTGCGATACTCGACTATTTTCGACAGCTGTAATCAGTTGTTTACGATCATAAATATAGTTAATATGCTAGAAAACTCTGGCAATTGGGCACGGGAAATTAGTTGGGATACAACAAGCTTCATTAAAGTGCCCTGAAAATCCACACCTGTAAGCACATGCGTTGTAACTTGAAAAAAGGCATCAATCAACCATTTCAAATTCTAACATGGCAGACATCTATTTTAGTATTATCCTTTCGTCTCCAGGATTAAACAGTCGGATAATTGTGCATATTTTCGTTGTTGTAAGCATTCAGATCATGATGGATATTTTCACTGTTGTAAACAGGAGCGTGAATTCTGTTGATTCATGTCTCTTCCGATGGATCTGATTACTTCTAACTGTAATTATGAAAGCTGCGAATCCATGTATGTACATAAATGTCATTATGATAAGTCCTTTGAACATTTGTACGAGTTACAGATTTTTATATAACTTCACAATTTACTTTCAGGCGGCCCACAAATCATTTAGAACTAAGATGCATCTTGCTAGAAAGCAGAAACAAAACAGACCAATCCCACAGTGGGTTAGAATGAAGACAGGAAACACAATTAGGTTTGTAATCATTGAAATCCTTCTATTCTTCAATTTCTTGGTTGAGCTTATAGTACAGGTAGGACCTGTGTTACCCTCAGATCACCTATGGTCTCCTGAATAAATAACTGGTCAGATTTCCTTCAAATTTGGTGTGAAGCATCCATGTGAAGTGATTTTTTTCTTTCTTTAGACGGGTCTGGAAAACAGATCCTTCTCAGAAGCATAAAAGCTTCAATTTCCCCAAATCTGAAGAGATATTCCCAATGATCAAATTCAATTTTAGGAAAAAAATCCAAATCGGACATAAAATGACAGTTGAGACCATTTTTTTGACAGTATATTATACTTGTGCAATGAAACCAGAGAACTCAATTTATTTGGCATTTTCTGTTGATAAAATTTCCCAATAACAGAGTGGTCGTGACTCCAAAATCCAATATGACCGGACCCATTCCCAAAGAGATGAAAAAATCACTGATGTGACCTAACTCAGTAACTACAATTTGCTTACCATGATCACTTGTATATAGGACGTACCTGTGTGTATGATCATGCAGATAATCCAGGGGAAAATAATTTATACTCCTGTAGTGAAGAAAAGTGATAAAAAATGATGAGAAAATGAAACCATTTTGTTTTTCTGTAGCGTTGTTCCTGTTTTACTATTCATGATGCAAATTTCCCCCATTGAAGGGTTGTCAGTTTGCTAAAATATTTTTTTCTGCGAATTGTTGACATTGATTTGTATTCCACTCTTAATTGTGAATCAAGTTTTCTTACTTCTGGAAACACAAGATTTATCTTAATAATCTGTTACGGTTAGGACATGTGATCCATTCTAAGTAGCCATGTTGTATTTACTTTGATAAATGTGGTTGTAAGAATGGTATAATAACTCTGCCTATCGCCTTTGGTGAGCATTGTATATGACTCACTGACTGAATATGGCTGTACATCACATCAATATTAAATAGTCATTTTTACTTCAAAAGATTTCTGTATTGACCATTTATAACATTCTTTTCCAGTTTATATCAAATGACTATTGTTGTTATTTCAGATACAATGCTAAGAGACGTCACTGGAGAAGGACAAAGCTGAAGATGTAAAGGCCTGCCTGTTTTGTCCATGAGTCATCTATTTATTACAAAGGACATTTGTTGTACGACACTTTGTTTCAAGCATATGTGTTTCATACATTGAAATATTTAACTCTTGTGTTCTTCTGTGAGAAATAAATGGCTGTGGAAATGTACCTCTTTGTAATTTTGTTTTCATAACCATAAGAAATTAGCGACTGTAGTTGTTAAAAGCATACTAGTTATTGGAAACTGATGTCATAAATGATGCAGCCGCCCAACTTAGCAAAACTACTTATCACTTCTAAGAAGTTACTGCATGTAGTTGCTGAGACTACATTTGGACAAAACTTCTGTATGAAACAAAGGGCCATTGCTCAGTGAAACTTAATCCAAACAAAACGCACAACTTGGCTTTATGACTTCTGTGAAGTTTCATTGATGATTGAATTCCTACGAGTAGTTGCCGAGGTATTGTATATACACTGTATAAAAAACAACAAAGGGCCATAACTCGGTGAAAATTCAACCAAACAAGCTTAATGCATGCACAACTAGGCTTACTACTGATCACTGCTGTGGAGTTTCCTTGAATTCCTGTCAGTAGTTGCTGAGAAATAGTTTAGACGAAGTTTGCTATTATATATACTGTATAAAAAAACGCTTAACTCCGTAAAAATTCACCCAAATACAAACAAAAAATGGTTAAAGCATGCACAACCGGGCTTACTACTAATCGCTTTTGTGAAGTTTCAGTGAAATCCTGTCGGTAGTTGCTGAGAAATTGTCCGGCCAAATTGTGTCTACGGATGCATGACTGACCGTCAAGCTTGAATCCAATATTATATAGATCCCCCGTATATAATATTTCATATCTGGGGATAAAATAAGTAGCTGCATTCAAAATATGCTGGTGACATGCTTGACAAAACTTCGAATCTAAATGCGGTCTATGAGTAAAAGCAAAGTTTCAGATATACATTATTGGCTTATATAATTATTATATTCCATACAGAAAATTAGCCAAGAACCATAATTGCACCTAAAATAAGTGATAAACGAAGCAATTCAGGTAACTGTTCCTGTGTGAGACAAAAGAGTAAAATGTAGTTCACCAAGAAATATCGATACCAGATGAAATGGTATGTGACCGGATAAGTAACCCACTAAACATTTCTAGATCCTATAAAAGTCGAGGTTGTGGAATACAAATGGTGTCGGTAAGGTTCAATGCAACAACTGAGTAAAAATTTTATATAAAAGTAAGCAATGTTGGTGCTAAATAAAACAGTAGAATCAAGTCCTAAGTCTGCTCAAATTCAGTTAAGGTGCATTGGGAATGGTCCAAGGCAATGACTACATTACCCTGCATCACAAGATTCAGGGGCATAAAAACAAGATCATATATCTGTACAATTTATTGATACTAAGGTAACAAAGAGCACTGAGTATACATAAAATGGCACATAATCGTGAATTCATTTTGTTGATTTCGAACTTCATACATTTACCCAATTCTATGAATACACTGATGGACATAAAAATGTGCAAGTCTTCTAAAAGTATGCATTTCAATTGCGTATATATAAATGTCATAATTCAGGTGTAACAACAGATAAGTATCAGAATTATGGTTATTGCTCTGTTGAATAAAAATCATAAACTAACAAAGAATAAATATGTATCAGTACTTAGTAAAATCATAAAAAAAAAACAAGTTCAAGCGAGAGACAAATTGAATTAATTTTTTTCTCAGCAGAAACTTAAATCTAATGCTGCAACAAATATATAACTGCTATAAACAGAAAAACATCAATAAAATTTACTATCAACAATAAGTATTTTTATTTCACCTGAGAATAATTTATACATCTTTTCATCAACAGACAAAATAAAATATTTGTCACATACATGGAAACCTTACATTATCTGACAATGAACAATGCTTCACATGTCTAGTATTTTAAACAGTGTATGTTAATAAACAAATTTAATATTTATCGTTATCTACCATGATTCTTACACAAAATAATCACAATTTAAGGCCATCCATAAGAAATGTTAGTTTGCAGTTCGACTCGGTACAAACTCTCCAAACACAAATGTTTTTTAGTGATTTTAACAAAGGAATTTTCATTTCCATGTCCAGTCATTTGTTTTGAATACAAGTAAATTTTGTACACAAAAAGTGCCGACATAACCCACAGATTTGGGTTACAAACCTCCATTTTCTAAAGGATGGCTTAGCCCTTGGTAAAAAATATACATTATAAGCTAGGTAACAAAACTCATTTTCAAATTAAAAAATCAATCGTCAATAAATTATTTATGTGTACATCTGAAATATAAACAAGTCAACATTGTCTACAAGATAAGAACACTACATGAACTCACAATACACACACAACAATGATTACAAACACGGGACAAATAAACACAAGGTACAAATTGTTTTGCTTCAAACAAACATACAGTAACATATTAGACTTCACCTATACAAATTTAGATTTACAGAAAACATTTTACAACATGCTTAAAGCCCCATTAGCTTTTTGCTGTAGAAAAATATATGCAAAAACATTTAATTGCTGATATTATCCCAAGATAATTAATACTGACGAAACAAGTCCTTTTTCGTCTGAAAACACTAATTTCACTGTGATTTTTGCTTTGACGTCACTTTACTACGTGTGCATAGCATGACTGCGGGAAAACACAGGTGTTCTATAAATAGTATTATTTCAATGATAATGAAAAAAATATGATAGTGGTTTCGGAACCATTTTTCTTGCTATAAGTATGCACGGGAGGAAAACACACCGGATTCCTCCGTTATAGAACAAACAGAAACTATTAGGACCAATACATTTATAAGCTTATGGGACTTTAAAGTTAAACCTTCTAAACTACCTGTACGTCTTCTGTACGTAGTGAAATCAATACAATTACTTAGTACATCGAATTATCAACATGTATCATGGAAAGAACACACTTATTAAATATTTGAACACTAAGAGACGATAGTTGTGGAGACTTTGACAGACGGCAATTTACATAGTCACCATAATTCATATAGAGAGTTTAGATCAGTCATAAAATATGTAATAAGATGATTCCACATGACAACTAGAAGTCTAAAGGCAATATGTTGATTCTGCTATTATCAAGAAAAGAAAGTAGTTATATTATAATGCTATATCCTTCTTCCAATGACTTGGACAAGAATAATATGGATACATGGACGCACATACACAAACCAACATTGATCATGGCAACTATGTTGAGCTCATCGCAAGCTGGCACAACAAAAGACTGCATTTAAATTAACATAAATACAGCTGTTAACAGAAACATTAAATAAATTGTATTCAGCCAGTGATTTTTTTTACAAGCTATAAAATCTTCTGATATCATGACGCAAACATTCATCCTGAACACAAAACTGAACAGATGTGGAAACACACTAAACATATTGCTTCCAATAACTACAGTAAAAGATAAATCTCACAATATTCACCCAAATCGATGAGCATACAGTACAGATTTAAATGTTCCAATTCCATGGAAGTGGGAGAAAAATGTCTGTTTATCAATACATGTATACTTTAGAGTGACCAGTGTTCATTCGGTGGATTTTATACACAGGTGGATGTAAACTCAAGTTTAACTATCAACAGTCAATGAAAATGTAATGGACTGCTGTTTTCTCGAGTGGAGTCTGGTGCTGGACTTCTACGCTTCTTATTACGACTAGGACCTTCAACACCATTACCATCAACAGTTTGCAGAGGTGTGTTCAAGTCTTGTAACATAAACTCCACATAACATGGCAAGAAATGCTTGACTAGTAATTCAAAGAAATTCTTTACAGACTTTCCTACAGCAAACACATCTGATGTTGGTTGGTTGAATTTAAAGCAATTTTTGAAGATCAAAATAACATCCACAATGAAATCATTGATAGTATTATAATGAGCGAAGTGGCCACGTCTAAGTTTGGACTTCACTGTGCTCAGATCCATAGGTGTCTGTATAATCTTGTGATAATTTGGAACCTGTAGAAAACAAACAAATCATATAACCAGAAATTTGATAATTTAAACAGAATTACAAACACATTGTATATCTACTATATTTAAATAATTAAATATGATCATTTTAAAACCTCAATTTTTTAAAGAAATTATCAGTTGAAAACAAGCAAAATGATGGTACCAGATAGGAGAAGCACATGTGCAACTCATGGTAGTAGAAACTGTTGAAGATCAAGAAAATGTGTATTAATTGGTAAAGAAGATGGAATTTTTATTCATTTTATAATATATTTGTGATGCCTTCATGCACAGAATTCAAGGAATTACTTAAAGATAGTAACATCTGAAAAAGAAAAAAATATATAGAATGGAAAGATTATGTGATAATTTTAATTCTAAAACACAGTGGATATGCTGAACTAATATCTAGGTTTCCAGGAAAATTTCAATTGAACTTTGTTAATGACCCATTAACAGGTCTACAGAACAATGAACAAACTCAGTGACTTACTGATTTAGGTACTGGCTCATGGAACACTGTACTGATTTCCAGGCAAAACAACTCCAACAAAATACGTTCACAAACCTGTAATATAATACTTATAACATTTAAATCATTGTAATCATACATGATTAAAAACACATGTTTAACATCACTTGAGAATTGGTTTAATTTGACATTTAAGAATGTTATTCATCCACTACATAATGTAGGGAAAGGTGGCAGGGCCCTTAGGAAGGGAAAATAGCACCTTGAGGGCAAATAAGGGGAAATACCAAGACAAGGCATATATACTCACAACAGGATATTGCCAATAATTTTAATTAACCAGATAAATTAGGCTATTCTACAGGTCCACCCCCCAAAAAAAAATTTCATAGATCACTAGGGAAACTAGAAATGTGTACAGAAGACACAAATGCCGCCACTGAGAGTTATGTCATAAAGGGCCATAAGGCCCATAACTTATATGAAAGTGTTTGGATTTTAATCGTAATCGAAACTGACTTGCATTTTATCATTATAAACCTTCATGTAAAATATGAAACCAACCCATGAAATATTTCTTGAGTTATCGCTCAGAACCCAAAATTTTAACAGACGCAAGGACATATACAGTGGTTATTTTTAATAATAACCCTGACACTGGATCATCCTTCGGACAAAAATTGATACTTAAAATTGAGTTGGTTACAATGCTAGGTTTTTTATTTTAAAATGTTATAGAAAAGGATACTAGTAATTCACATTGTTGATACGTCTGTTGGTATTTCTGTGTTGGACTTCACCCCATATGAACAGATATTGACTGTATAAACATTAATATTCATTGTCTATCTCTTTTGCAAACTTTTCAATCAGACTCTGTCAAAGTACAGTTATTTTCAAAACTAAGATGAAACCAGCAAATTCATTGAATTGACATTCCCAGCCAAGAATTTTTGTCAGTTGGTTAAAGCAGATAAAGCATGAAGAAAGCATTAACAATGGTACTTTCAGGGGTGTCAATACAGCCAAATTAAAAATCATACGAGGATGACCATTTTTTTAAAACAAGATACCTTCAGCCTCATTGTTTTCACACTTTACTCAGTTCGTATTAAAGAAAATCCTTCAGAGCAGATTAAATTGACCATAACTTATTTATGACATTATTAACTTTTCATGAAATCACTATCACCTTGCTAAGAAATCATAGCTCTTTCATGACATACAAATCCGGAATTTTGTCTCCCCTGTACTTTCGAGAATGCATGCCTGTGCAAGCTACACATCCATTGCAAGCCTAATTAATTGCAGCAAAATACCTAGCATACACAAATTATTGTATGTAACAGTAAAAGTGACAATATCTGTATTTCCAAAAAGAGGGACTTTTCTGTCAGAATGTATGATAGAGTATATGTTCACGAATCATGACTTATCAAACTCAACCAATATATCTGATAATATCATGTTGCATGCCGTTCCCTTTGGTACTTTTCAAGTAATTGTAAGTTATAATAAAACTATTATTAAAAGACACAATTTATTCTAAAAGGGGGATAATTCTGTCAAAATGCACAGTAGAGTTATGGTTCTTGAACAGTACTCTTCCACTTATCCCACTCTACCAATATCAATTTTCATGCAGTTCCCTTTTGTACTTTACAAGTAATT
The DNA here is from genome assembly GCA_964023205.1 of Lutraria lutraria. NCBI lineage: Eukaryota > Metazoa > Mollusca > Bivalvia > Venerida > Mactridae > Lutraria > Lutraria lutraria. The sequence goes on along the minus strand of OZ026846.1, from coordinate 12,278,920 downwards.
GCAAGCTACAAAGAAAGTGACAATTTTTCTAAGTTGAAAAGGGCGATATAAGTTTAGTCAAAATGCATGAAATGGCTGTGGTATTTGACAAGTACAATTTCGCACCATGCTCTATCTATATTACAAGTTTCAAATAAACACCTTCAAGAATTAAGTTACTGCAAGTTTCAGAAAGTGTGACTGATGGACATCAAAACAGATGGAAGAACTAATAGCTGTATCGCCAACGCCAAACCTATATCACTCCGCCTTTGGAGGGGTTTAATACAAGATGAATAAACACACACATACCCTGATTTCTTTATCTAGGAGACCATCAAGTGCTTTACGTTTCCCAGAACCATTTTCTACTTCACGTGGTAACGGGGACGATATTATCAACTCAGTGTCTGGGATACACATGGTGCATGTCCACTGCTCACTGTAATACATTGATAATTTCAAGAATAGTAAGACAATCACGTTTGTATGTAAACATAAACAATAAAAATAGAATGATACAAAACAATAATGTGGATAGTTGTTTCAGATAAATTTTTGGTTGTCTAAAAAAATCAATAACACAATACACAGAATCAAATTTCTGATCTGTTTTAAACTTTTATACAATCAATCTACACCAAAAAATGAGTTTCAAAGTAAATGGTGAGTTGAATATTGATTTTCTTCCAACATTTAAAAGTAGGTATTTAATGCCAATACCAAACTTAACTTAATTCTTGTTAAGAAATATACGGAAAACAAGACACTGCATTCCATAAATGCATTACATATGCAATAGATGACAATAGATCTGAAGCCTAAAAATAGCAAAGTTTCAAATAGACGTAATTTGCCTATACATACAATACATCATATGATATGGTAAAAATAACCAACTCCAATAAACGCGCCAAAAAAGTGATTTCAAGCAAAGTCAGTATGTACAGACAAGAGGTGTTGGATGAACTTTAGAATGTAGTCAACCAAGAAATAGCTGTAGATGTTCAATGAAAGGGTATAAAACTACCATATAGTTAACTAAGAAATAATCCATTTAAAATTTTGCATAGCCAAATCAGATTAATGTCAATTTGAGGCTAGACGATATTAATGTATTGTGAACAGTATAAAGCTACAACTGCATAGGTATCAAAGTGTTCTAGAAAGCCCAGAAACAGTTAACCAAAAAATTGTCACGAATGCTTGACGAGCGTAAGATGCTGGAGCCATAAAAATGTATCAAGCTGGTACGGATAGTATAAAGACTAACTACTTAAGTAAAAGGAAAGTAATCTGGGAATGTTTTCATAACATGCGTTCACTACCATACCATGAATTTAATTATCACAGACTAAACTACAGGGGTGTCAATAGAGCCAAGTTAAAAATCCTGAAAACCATACGCAGCCAACCATTTTTGCCGAAAAAGAGGCATTCCAACCATATTGTTTCCATGTTTAACTCAAATTTGTATTTAAGAAAATACTTGATACAGATTGAATTGACCATAACTTTGCCATTTCTTGAGATATTTTCATAAAATAACTTTAAATTTGGACAGATAAATCCTGAAGTCAGGAAAATTGTCACCCCTGAAACTAGTAAAACATGTAAATATTTTGGCATTCCATCAAATGATCAAATCATCCATACATGACATAATGCTTTACAATGTACACATTATCCATATTATATAGGGAGTGAACAGATTTTCTGTGGAAAACAAGTACCAGTACTGGCATCAAACAAGTGGAACTAAAGTTTCTCTGCTGTGTCAACAGTTTTGTTATACTACATACTGTACATTCTACATAGTGAAAAATAAGCTTATCGTGACAAAATAAAAATATTCACCAGATAAAAATTGGTAAAATGGCAGAAGTTTATTTGAAGCAGGGATATACCTAGGGATGTCATGAGTGACAGAGCGCTTCATGTTCACCAATAAAAAAGGTCTTTAAGATTATAGTTTATACACTTCAATATGTATTTATAATTGTAAATGTATGTGTAGTTGAATTGAACTACAAATCATATTTTCACAACATGGCAAGTTTAAATTCTAACAAAAAAAATAATTTAAGCATGATACAAATAAATAAAAAGGGAAGAAAATACAGAACAACATTTAAACAACTCAAATCACACAAACACCAGAGTTTTTTTGCATGAAATTTTCATTCAGCCAAAGGATGCCATAAAGTAACAGCATATCAAAATTACTGTCACTGGTCCTATTTTACCTTTGTATTAGTTTTTGTTAGTGTCAGTTTTAATTAGCTTTTTCATAATATCCAATTCTAAGCTATCTCTAAATAAATTATTATGTAAATGTATACATCTGTGTTGTATTTTATAAATCCAGTTGTCCAGTTTAAACATCACACCATTAGCAGGGTCATTTTGTGAGTATTGCAGCTTCAATTGTGAAGAAGACCCTGATCTTCCAATAGTTAATTTAAATTTTAGCAGTTTCCTCAGGTGTGAAATTTGGTGAGGGGCTGGTGGTTACTAGTAAAATGCAATGGCTACTTAACTACTGAGGCCCCTTTATAAATCACAGGTTACAACTAGTATCTGATGAACAATTTTAGATATATTAGTTAGTGGATACATTTTACACATAATAGCATAAATAATCTATACTTCGTATTTTGATTGATTCCTATATACATGTAAATTGTGATACTGACAGTCAATAACATTTATAGCAGTTGAATAATAAAATTCCAGTGACTCTTATTAAAATATGTACTTGATGCAAAATGATCTTGAAAAAAAAAAGTTGATATTTTATGATCTGACAAATCATGATAAACTTCTAACATTGTTAACAATAGGATAAATTAATATGAAATTCATTCAAGGAATCACACAGTGAGTTTATTAAACCTGTTTAATAAGGACATATTGAGCAAAAGACCAGAAAGCAAGAATCACAAATAATGCAATACATCCAAGTCTGAAGCAGTCTTCAAAGTTAGCCCCGGACTGAGGTCCAATTCCATCAAAATGACTGTCAGTCCAGAAAATTTGAAAAGGTCAATGGTATGACAGTCCAGTAAATATTTCAGTGATAATTCATTATATTTCAGAACAAACAATGAAATGTTTCAATCACTCTCAAAAGGTATGTTGTTTAGCCAAATTTTGTGTGAACTTTCATTGGTCCAGTAAAAGCTCATTCGGTCCAGTGAAGTTTGCATTTTCACTGGACCGAATGTTTAGTGCTTAAAAAAGTTTTTCATGTAGACTGCTAAGGATAAAATGACAACAAAATATCTCTAGATTAAAAGGTACATGTCACTACATATTGTTTCACCAACAATGAAATAAACAAAATGTGGATGTTTATGATCACAATGAAGTCTACTTAGAGGTTACTGGTATAACTTTCCTACTTTAATATGATGATTGGTATATCATGTAATGTGACCACATGACACACAACTGAATTTTAAGCTTTCAGACAAGACGACAAAGCATTTAAGATAGCAAATTTTAGAAAAAGATGAACAAATTGGTAAACTGTATACGTCTTAATACATGCCTTACAATACTAAGTATGTTGCTTGTATTATCAATAACCTTCATCCTTATATACAATAATTTCTTTTGTTTGTTTGATGCATAATAATTTAATATACAGTGCAAACTCTCCAAAGCAACATCTTTTGGGAGTAGCAAAATTATGTTGTCGCTCTAGAGAGGTAAAATAAATAGTTCAAACATGCAGTTGGAAAAAAACATGCTGTTGTTGATGGGAGGTCATTGCTCAAGAGAGTGCCACTCTGGAGAGGTTGTACTGTAGTATACGATCACAGAGATTTTATTTGAAAATGATTAGTCCATATTAAATTGTTCAGTACAGTATTTTGCACACCTCAAATAAACCTTCTCCTGGCTATCCATATTTCACATGTTCTGTGTTGACTCAGGGATAATTGATCAACAATATCAGTAGACATGTTACAGCATTCATATAAAGTCTAATGTTCACATTAATATGATATCTTTTAAATATTGATAATAGTTGTTCTCTAAGTTTAATCTTCAGTGAAATTATTCATCCATATCAAAGTGAACTAGATATTAATCATAATACAGCAGGCATCTTGATTCTTCTATTCTGAGGAAACTTGTCACTTACAAAAAATATTTTTGAATTTGGTAATATTGGAGACAAAACCTGTGCAGGCTATTAATATCAACTGTAGAACTATCAGGACCACAGCTGTAGAATGGGCCGTTAAACAACAGATATGATATGAAATTTGTAGAACCATCAGTTCATAAACATGGTAAAATAGTTCACAACTGCAGAGCAAAAGACGTATACAGTATCATAAATGTGTCAAAGATTCCAAAACACTACAATGTGGGTCATCTATCTATCTTACATTTTGTAACATCCATCAACGAGAATCATAGTCATTACAAGTGTCTATTGATCTTCAATTCAAACCTTAACAACAAGGAATTTACACAAAAAATATGATGATATGACTTCATCGATAAACCCTCCACCACAACAAAAATAAATGAGCTAAAATGTGACAACTAACCAAGTGATACCTAGAAGTATATGCCAATTGAAAATAATGTTTAAATTCATTTGACCCATCAAAAATTTTATACCCAGCATGCATAATTTGTTTTAAGCCCAAAGAAATTTTATCACTAAAAAATGATTTGTTTTCAAAGTTTTACTGTTGGTGAAACACAGGTTTTATTATATAGGTACCATTTAGCTTCGGCTAGCGGATGTAACAACGCAAAAGTGTAGCTCTTTTGTTTGATTCCTCTTCTGAAGTTATATAAGATACATCAAAGTAAAGTATTTTGATAAACTTAAATTTCGACAAAGCCAATAAATAATAAAAGAAATTTTGATTGGCTTCTTAACTGTCTGAAAGTGTTTTATTTTGGATGTATTTAGTGGTTTTTTTTTTTCATATTAATAAAAATTACCATTTAATAAAGAGATATCACAAAAATAATGCTGATTATCAATGCATGCTTGGATGATCACAAAATCAAACAAAAAAGTTCACAAATGAACTACAGAGGTATCAGTGAAAATAACTTGTTCAATAATTTCCATTTTAAACAAATTTTAAAAAATAAGTCAAATAAGTAAAAATCAAGATTTGAAAAGATAAACATCCCTGTTTGACAAGAAAGGAACCCAAGCAGGATAATGTCATTAGTAACATGTTAGAATAGGAAATAAGAATGACATGAATTTATACATAATGAATGATAAACGTGTATGTGTACACTACACAGATATGTTGTGTCAGTTAGCTTGACACAAAAAAATATGTGTACTCCATACAGATATGGTGAGTCAGTTAGCTTGACAGGTAAAATATGTGTACACTACACAGATATGGTGAGTCAGTTAGCTTGACAGGTAAAATATGTGTACACTACACAGATATGGCCAATCAGTTAGCTTGACAGGTAAAATATGTATACACTACAAAGATATTACCAGTCAGTTAGCTTGACAGGTGCATGTGTGTACACTATGGTTTTCTTGTTGAGTAATTGTATCAAATAGAAAACATTCTTACTAATCTATGTATACATTTTGGCAGGTAAAAATCAATGTCATTAGATACTTACTTTGATGTCAAGTTACTGTTGATAAATGGAACATGACACTGTAAATGAAAGACTTTTGGGCAACGGTCACAACACAACAAGTCTCCACCATTATGACATACACCACAATAATCTTCTGATGGATCATTAGGATCATGTTTAGGGTGTAAATGATAGGCATTAATCTTTTGTCCACTTGGATGAGTCAGTCCTAGTAATAACTCATTCCTGTCGGAGTCCATTATCTAAAATTTAATGCACATAACAAACATCAACTATATACAGTAAAGTAGGAATGACAATGAATAGCAATTTAGATAAAAAAAGATCTTCCAAACAATTATTATTATCATGTATTCTAGAACCAGACAAATAATGACAGGTAGTTTTCCATTTTTAACACTTTTATAGCATCTTTACATGATATAATGACATAAAATGGTAAATATGTAGTCTGTGTTTCATAATGGTTATCAATATTGTACATTAAATATTCAAAAGTTATCACATACAAACAAACATAACATATGATATACTATTATCAAACATAAACAAATATAACATTTTTATCACCGTACATAAACACACCTTTGAATAAAGACTATCCTGTGAACAAAGGCCATTCTCTTAAAACTGATTATATAGAGAAAAATCACCTCCAAATAAAGGTAGTCTGTCAATAAATGCCACATCATACTTACTCCAAGGGCGGCCTTTGTTCACAGGTTTGACAGCACATCATTATCATACGTAAACATAAACAAACAAAACATATAGCATAATCAAACATAAACAACAGAATAGTTACATTGATATCAGGCATAGAAGGTGAAGTTGTTGACTGTCCAGGTAACTGAACTCCACCATCAGAATGACCTGGACTCGGTGTAAGAGCAGGTGTGTTGCTAGGGGTGTGACTGGGGGTATGACTAGGTGACTGATGTATTCCAGTAGTACTGGTTGAAGGTGACTGGATCCTTGGGTTGGTTACAGCCTGAAATAATAAAAAATAAATCAATTTAATATCTTAAAGTAAAATGCCAAGCATCAAATTAATCTTCAAGGGACACCCTTTTTATGACAACATTAAGACAAGCGCTCACCTAGTATGATGTGTATAGTAAATTGAAATTCAAATTAATAATATGCATGATAAAACAATTAGAGTTCCATAGGTTTTCAACAATGAATACCAAATGAAATGACATACAATGTACCTAATATTCACTATTTTACTGTGATGAAATTCTTCCAGCAGCTAATTTGTTGACCAGTGATCTATCTCTGCACATGACACCACAGAACAGTATAACAAAAAAAACACACACACAAAACAAACAAGTAATTTATTTAAGTTAGACAACAGAAATATATACTTTCATACCTCCCTTCTCAAGGGTCATGAAAATCAATATTTTGTATATTACACCAGATTACAGAAGTATACATGACATTATACTGTACTTACTGGTTGAGGGTCATACTGACAAGAAGAGAAATCTCTTTCTCTCGGCTCTTGTTTCACACGCACTGGGTCAGTACTTCCACCTCGTAGATTTAATGGATCTATGCTGAAAGTGCACATCATTCAATACCATTTTCAGAATTGTTTATACAGCACAAGTAAAAGGGTAAAAAGTATGGAGTTGAAATGATGAATTACAATTTACATTTGCAACTAAATGTATTCCCTAATTATATAGTAACAAGTATAAAACCTATGCTAAAGGTTGATGCACAGTGTTAATGTATATTTGATTCAAGCAAATAGATATTGTCAGTAACAAATGATATTAATTTTGATTTCCATTTTGTACTGCATGAAACCAGAATACTACCATTTATAACACTAACAGCCCTTTGAACTTTTTTATTGTCTCAGGGAACAGGTTTTGGGTCCCGTTGATGGGGAAATATATGTGTTGTGAAACACTAATATTTTTTAATCATGGGGAAATCGGTAAAATATGTATTTTGTTACTTGGGGAACAAGGGAGAATACTGGACCCCTAAAATGGCATAAAAAGGCCTGTATAACTTAATATTAACCAATTCAATAATGGTGTACAGATTTCATGGGATAATATTTCAGGTTTATCAGACTTGTGCCAACCTGATCCAAGTGTGAGCCAAAGTTAAATATAAGCAAATTTATATTACAAGTGTGATAAATAGGAACTATGACAAAAGTTGACACTTAAATGCATCTACATATAATATACAATGTATGTTAACATACTCAAATCTTCCTGTAGGCAATTTATCAGCAGGAATTAAACTTGGAGGTTGGCTACGTAGCTGTGACATTTGTTGATTCTGTACCTGGTTGCCTGAAATATACATTGTAACAGTAAGATCAACTTAAGAACAGAAAAAAACTACACTAAATACTGCAAAATTATATTAGACTCTTGTAATAGTACTTAGTTAACAACATTGGTTGCCTATCCTATTGGTTGCCATGGCAACCTAAGTTTTTAATGGAATTAATTTTTTTTTAACAACTTTGGAAGAGCTTCATGCAAGGAACATCCACGTAAAGTTTCGTTGAAATTAACCAACTGGTTAAGAAGGAGATGTTGTTTAAAGCAATTGCTGACGCACACACACACTGACCGACCAACCATCAAGCGTGAATCCAATATAGCCCCCATATATTTCATATCTGGGGGTATAATAAATTTATTATGACAAATTCTATTTTTCACTAGCGTTAAATGCTAGAGTTAAATTCAAGCCCTGGTGACTGAAACTGGATTTCGTAGATTGATACATTATTTGCCAAAAAGTATGCAACATATGGCTTTGAGTAAACTGGAATTAAAAGCAAATAATTTGTTGCAATATACCAATTTCCAAAGACAGTCATGCATTTCATCACTGTATGACGAGACAGCAGAATCCCCTCACGCACAATTTGGACCTTTCACATAATTATGAAAATAATCAATAATATAAAACATACCTGGCCATTGTCCCATTGGCATACCACCAGGACGAAATTGCTGTTGTTGGAATGTTGCTGGTCGAATCATATGTTGTTGTTGTTGTCGCTGTTGTTGCAGCTGCTGCTGCAACTGCTGCTGCTGTGATTGATACGGTAATTGTCTTTCAAGAGTAGGTCTCTGTGCCCTATTATTAGAGTACCAATCCCGGATGGCATTACTGTCGGAATGGTAATGAGGCTGTCTTTGATTCACAACAGTCATGTTTGTTGCAGGGGGATTTGTATTCTGATTTGGTGGTCTGTTTTTCATTTTTTCAGAGTACTGTAACAAATGATTAACAAACATCCTCTTCTGTTCAACAGGTAAGGTCCTATATTTCTCTTGTACGTGTAAGGGCTGTTTTTTTATAAGTTCTGCAATAATATTTTCTTTGGAGTGATTTGATGTACTTGTACTTGTGGGTGGGGCTGTAGGTGGTTGGACTTGATCAGGATTTTGTGGATAAGACTTGCCATTCACATTGATGAAACCCATTTTGCTTACATGTTTGGACAAGAACTTCGCATCATTCTCATACTTGATATTGAATTCTAACAAAGTGTTCTGAAAGTTTATAGTCTGATCCTTGAGTGAATTAATACTTTTCGCCATGAAACTTTTAGCATGTAATACAGACAAGTCATCTCCTGACCCTAATGCTGATTCCACAAACTCTATTGTGTTTCTGGCTTTCTTATCAAATGTTGCTACCTCATTCTTTTTGAATGTAAGATCTTTTATTCTACCATGGCAGACACCTTGAAGAAAATTAAGTAACTTTTTACACCAGCTGATAAGTTCATTCGTGACAACATCTGCAACTTGTCGCACTTCATAAAATACATCTACTTGTTGTTTACTGATGTTTGCTTCCTTATCTATAATCTTCTTTGACATTTCTTGGTTCATGGCTAATCTTTCCTTCAACTCATTCACACCCTCCATCAAGGCTCTTTTCTGTTCTTCAATAGTTTGCTCAATATATTGGTACTTATGATCTTTGTGCTCATTTAACTGACAGTCCCGACATGTCAAGGTTTCACATGTGAGACAGAAAAGTTTCAGTGTTTCTGTTTTGTGTGTCTGACAGAATATCTGTCTATGTTTACTTTCCCCAACAACACCTTCCTTTACTTCTTCAGGCTTCACATCAGATGAGATAGTGTGATCTTTTGTCAGTTTCACCCGTTTGTGTGCAATAACACAAGGATCACACAGCCACTCAGCACACTCCATACAAAAAGATGAAGCGTTCTGATTATCCTCACAGGAAGTGCAGACTGGACCTTTCTCAACAGATGGTGAGCCATCCTGCAAGTTGGATTCATTTTTCTTTGGTGAAAGCACAAAGGGGTTTGGCATGACATCTTTCTCTAAGTAAACAACACCACATTCTGGACAGCGCAGCTTATCATCCAGAGTTGAACTTGAACTGACTGAAAGAAATCAAAACCAATATGATTAAACACTTAATTCACTCTATGAATAGTGTTCCATCTAATCATTTTTAAAGCACTAGTTTTAACGAAAATAGGATGTTGAAAACAATTTACAGAAAGTAAACAAGCTCAATAGAAATTTACTAGCTAGTAGTTTATGGTACTAACCACTAAAAGTAAAATGTTCTGAGGTCTTACATGAAATGTTATTAATGTTATTTTCACAGTAACACCTCCCCCTTGACTATTTTGAAGACACATAAAACATCAGGTTGATTCAGACTCACTGTTGTGTAATACTAGTAATGGGGCTTGAGTAATCAGTGTAACAGAGGTTACAGGTAGTTATTCAGTTTGTTTATGTATCATTGTTTTCCTAAAACTTACTGAATCAAACAAAGGGTCAACATCATAGATCTTTTCATGGTACTGAATCATTGTAATTGATCAATATGTTTACTAATCTGAGGATATGTAACATATAGCATTTACAATGATTTTGTTAAATAATATTTATCAAGTTGATTTAATTAATAATAAATCCAGCAACTCATTCATTTAGTGACTGTGCGAATTATTATTGAATTAACCAGTTTGGAATTTAGATTTTAAAAATGAATCCTATCTGGTGTTTTTACTTTTTACTTACTTCCTACATAAGAATTTCTCATTTATTAACTAGTCATTTTTGTATTAACAAGTCAAAATTAATTCAGCAGTTTATTAAAAGCAGTGTCATGGGTCTTTCTTTTATAACAACATCAGATGGTTTGAAACTTTGATAAATGCAGATAAACTGGTTCTTTAGTTTATAATAATTAAACACACCTGCACAATTACTTAAAGACATTGAACCAGGAATGCGAGGCATGTGACTTATGGACCAGAAAGTCCCCTAATTCCACAGTAGGGGGTAATAAAACAGACAGGATCATTGATAGACTAGCACCTGTTTACAAAATATGTTACTCTATGCTTATAAAAACAAAAGCAATTTAGTCATAAACTAATTATCACTGTAAATCAATAAAATTTATTACCCCACTTTTTGACTCGGTGTCAAGTCTACAGACCGTGACCAGACTGGTTTTATCTGATTAGGGGCAATAAAACAATTAAGAGATTAGACCACAATGGCACATGTGGATTTTTTGGGGGGGGGTCACAAATATAGTAGCTGTTCAATGTCTTTAAAACATAACCTTGCACAGAATACAGTAATTAATAGCAATTTACACTATATAGTTAGTGATAAGTAAGTTGACATCAAAACTAAATGAGAAACCAGACTACTTGCCCTGCATGGTATGAACCATGCTCTTAAAGTGCCCTTTTAGCTCTAAAAATGTCATGACTCGAATAAATAACTGTAATAACTTCACTTATACTCTGCAGGAAACATTAACTCAAGTGCAGTCCTTTGATGTATCTTGACAAAACCATTACCATCAGGACCAAGTGTATAACTACAATAGTTTTATATTAATTAAACAGACCATGAAAAAGGTTTACAGCCATAAATTAAAAAGGTCTTCAATTTAGTTACCTGTAGGTCTTCAAATAGACAGGCCAGCATTATCCTCATATATTTGTACTTACATGAGTAATTGTGTACACAATAACATATTTATGAGATGAACAACCATAACATAATACACAACATAAGTTTTAATTTAAAGTATACACAAATTTATTCATGCTATAAAAGCTTACTTTGTCATTGATAGAGCTTGTCAAATCTTAAATTTGTCATTGATAGAGCTGCGTTGAAGCACTACAAACAAACAATTTTTTAATGATGGCCTTGGTAAGTTGATTGTTTCAGATACTTAAAAACCATACTGAAAATATTTAATTGACTATATATGTCATTGTGACTAAAATCAGGTTGCCATCCCTATTCAAGGTGACATAAAACCACTCAGTGTAATCCTGTTATGACACTTATGTAATAAAGTCTATTATTTGTTAAAATTAACATGTTAATGTATTGTGGTGTTTCAATGGACTGAATGTATTTTGAATGTCCTCACATGTCGTTTAGTATTCTACGGTCTACCTGGAGAACTTTTATATTACAAACAAGTTCAGTAAGAATGCGGGTCAAAACGCCCTATACCGAAACGGCCTAATTCCATATCAGCCCGTACCAAAACGGGCAGTGCTTAATGTTGTTCTACATGAAGTTAAATAAACTTTAGTGTCAATATGCATCAGAAAATATGTGTATGAATCATTGAATGCTGATCGACAAAAAAAAAGATAAAATAAAATGTCGAAATGTTCACAGGTTTAATAACTGGCTCCTGCACAGAGTATGCATTTGTCTTTAAATCACTTTTTAAAAAATGTCATGTAATCATAAATTGTGTTTAGGGCTGTATTGAGTTTCCAAACTATTGATAGTATTCGTAGTTGTGTGAATTACCAAAAATGCAAGAGAAGCATACGTTTTTTTAGTAGAACAGTTCAACTGTTAATTTCTTTCATGTGTTACTTGACTGAAAATCTGGGCCGTTTTAGCAGTGGGCCGTTTAGATCCAACAGCATTTTAACTTATGATCGATACTCTCAGTACCGAGATCGAAATGGCAGGGGTCCGCATCGTTACAGAGGAAAGCGGTTTGCATTCTAGCGAATAAAACACAATTCAATATAAATACATGTACCAATGTTCACAAAAAATGTGAAATGCAAACTATGACCTACCTTCAGGTTCTGGTGGTGGGCCGTATTTGTTTGATGTTTCTTCTTCTTCTTGGCCGCACGTTGAACTTAAATTTTTTTCCGCGCCTGCATTAGACTTGTTTTGTTTTGAAAACGCTTGGAGACACGCATCGCAAAAAGTATGTAGACAATGTAGTAACTTAGGTTTTTTCTCCGGAGTTAATATCTCCTGACATTTGAAACACTTAGTTCCACCCGTAGGTATTGTTTTTTCTTCATCATCCTTAGCGTTATTTTCCTGCACTTCAGCCATTTTCTTTACAGCTTATCACGTGACATTCTAAAAATAGAACACATAACATTGCTTAGTGTGAGAGTACTGGCGTGCGATTGGTTGTCTGTTTATTAATGTGGTAAATTCCGCATCTAACCGGTCTGATCTGGATCAAACTGGTTGTAACCAGTATTAATCCAGTTGAAAGCACATTAACTTGATATTGACAATGAACGATGTTAGTGTCACTCACAAACGCACAACATATCATACAACAGTTGTCACATTTCATGTCAAATGTGATGTCTGTGTAATGTTTTATTATCAAACATTCTTAATGGTTTCATTCTCAGGACAAAAAACACTTTACACTATTTTTTCGCATAAACAACAGGTGATACGCACATAAACACATTGATTAACTAGTAAATCTCAGGAATTTACTGATAATTCTTTCGTGTCAATATAATCCGTTACTTTGGTGTCAATATTTTTTCCTGCGGGTTAATGCACCAAGCTTCGAATCGTTCATGAAAGATAACTTAGAACTGTTCTGAAGATAAACTGAGAAAGAGACCTGTAAAATTATATATATTCTTGTTATTTTATCGTAAGTAAAGCATTTGTCATGTTGGTAAAAACATTTATGTTTGCTATTCTGTCGTAAGTAAAGATATGATCGATATATTGGTCTGATGATATAAGATTTTATTGTGCAATGTGTCATCATAATATAAATGTATTCTTAATACAACGTACAATTATAGCTATCACATATTGTTATACATCAAATAATAAATATCACAAATATGACGTTATTCATATTGTGTAATACAAATGTTATCAATAAAAGAATCATTCAGAAATCACAGAATTCATTATCACATTTATATTGCTTGGACATGATAAAAATGACATATTGTACAGGATACAGTTTTGTATAAAAATGTATATAATATACTTATTTCCAACGGGGTCCATATTTAATAAACTTGCTTTTCTAGCGTGAATATATTGGTGTATAAACTTGCGATTCTATCGTAAGTTAAACTAATTATACAGTCATGTTGGTGTATAAACTTGCTATTATATCGTAAGTAAAACATTATATAGTCATATTGGTGTATAAACTTGCTATTCTATCGTAAGTAAAACATAAGAAATGTTGGAAGATAAACTTGCTATTCAGTTCTATCGTAAGTAATTAAAGCTTTATTAGTCATGTCGGTAAATAAACTTGTTATTCTATCGTAAGTAAACATAAATATAATTAAGTCATGGTTATGTATTGACTATAGTCATATGTCGGTAGAGAAACTTATTATTCTATCGTAAACTCGTTTACAAGCGTCGCCATGTCAGTAAATTAAATAAAGCTATCCCATATGGAAGGGAATATCCGCCAGTTCATGCATTATGCTATTTGATATTTCAACATGCTAATTCATGTTTCGTGTTTGTTTTTAGAATTGCATTATGCTATTTGATACTTCAATATGCCAATTCATTTCACATGTTTCTTTTTAGAATTGCATGTTCCATATTTTTATGTAAATTAGTGAGATCTAATGCATTTGGATTCAGATCTATGTAATTAGCAAATTTTAAAAAGTGAAAAAGCATGTTTTAATTGATTATATATGTATGTATATTTCAGGATGTTGAAAATCAGGTCTCACAAAGCAGCATCTGCATTTACCCGCTCGGCTAGCTCAGTTGTTAGAGCGTTGGCCTACTAGTCAAGAGAATGTGAGTTCAAACCAGGTCGAGGCTCACACTATCCGTGACATTCTTGACTGGAGATATTACATCCAAATGATCCTATGTTTAATTGCCCTCCTCTGATTGGCAATAGCTTGCAGATAGAATGTGTTTAGTACTGACTAATACCTAAATGAAGTCCAGAGAAGCTGGTTAGGATAACTGCCCGGAACGATATACATGTAAATGGAATAAATTATGTTGAAAACGGCGTTAAATCCGACGAAATGAAAATCGACTTTGTGAACAAACGTTAATGTTAATGAATAAATTCATTTTGTTGATAACTAATTCCATTATCAATGTCGGTACAATGAGTTTGGTAAGATCTATAAAGTGTTACATGTATATTTATTCATTCCAATTGTAGGTTCATTGAATGCATTTTGTGTTTATTTCAAGGTTTTTATTTATATGTATAATTATAGATATAGTAAAATAAAAGATTATACTGTGAAACAGAACAGAACAGATACTTTATTACATGACTTTAAGCTATTACCTATAGAAATATATACACATTTTATTAGCATAACATATATGGGAGTACTGATGCAAATTTTATTTTCATGACTTAACAGACAAACCTGTCTATGTGATAAATGATCTTTATATAGCTATGTCAACAAAAATGTATTTGTCTGTGATCACAAATAAGACTGTAATTGACCTATTGATATTATTCTTAAAAATCCAGATGCTTCAATTATTCCAGTCAAAATACTTGTCTCTCTCTTGTCCTATATTTTAGCTTATCTTGGATGTAATAGCAGGTAAATCTGAAAAAAAACAATGAACTTTTTACGATAAAGCTTCCTATGTTTTATCAAGGACTTATATACATACATGGATTCGCAACTGCTAAAAATAGATCAAACGATATCGTTCGGCGATCCCACAATGCATTGCTATATACTCGGCAATGTCCGACAGCTGTATTTGAGTGTTTACGAATTTGATTATACTAATAAAACTCTGGCAATTGGGCACGGGAAATTGGTAAAGGATGCAACAAATTCCTTAAAGATATTGAGATACATTTATAATCCACAAAGTCTAAGTATAAGCATTGAAAAAGGCATCAGTCGAACATTTTAAATTCCAAGATGGCGGACATCTATAATCCTTTCGTCTCCGAGATTAAACATTCGGAATACCACGGATATTTTCGCTGTTATTATCATTCGGATATCACGGATTTTTTCGTATTTTCGCTTTTGTAAACAATAGCTTGTATTCCCGTTGATTCACGTCTTATTATCGCGGGATTTGATTACTTTAAACTGTTAATACGGAAGTTGCGAATCCATGTATGTATATAAGTCCTTGGTTTTATGCAGTAAATTTTGGTACAAATTTAATTTTAATAAATGTAATTTTTTGCCTTCCTACATGTAATTTTATGACTCTTGTTAAAGTCAATGCATCAAACGCATTTTATAGCCATAGGGTATAAACTTATTATAAGTGATTTTAATTGTTTAATTAAGACATCCTTGTATTGAATTTCCCTAGCTGCTGACAGCTAGTGCAGTAATTATGTCTTTTTATAACTAATCTAATGTTTATAATAATAGCTCAATGATTTTATTGTTTAAAAAAGTGACCGGAAGCTCATAAGATAATTATAACGATAAGATATTCTGTAACGCGGTTCTTCATTGGTTCAAACCCATTTTAGGGATTTGTTTAAAGATGTGTCCTTCTGTGATAAAGTCACTCTTCAATTTGACTTTATATGTATTTATTATCTTGAAAATAAAGAAAATTAAAGGACACATCTTCTTGATATTTTAGGTAAGAAATTTGTATTATTTACTTTATGATTTTTAATTATTTTGTGAAAGTAATGTCATTTTGATAAACTTTTGTTTAATATTTCTTGTAATGTTTAACTGTAGTAAACAGTTTGTTAATGTTAATGTGTTAATTAAATGGAAATAGTTTTCATTAAATAATATCTATTATTAAACTTTATTGATTAAATCGGGATCTACGTTTATTTGACATTTGGTCAATCTTATTGTTATAATAATAATTTCTCATGTTGATCTAGTAATTATTATTATTCATTATAGTTATTATTCTTATTGAAATTGTAACTATATTTCTGTTATATATTTTCACAGACTCTTCAATTTGACTTTATATGTGTTTATTATCTTGAAAATAAAGAAAATTAAAGGACACATCTTCTTGATATTTTAGCATCCCCGGAAAGGCGGTACAATACAAAGCAAACAAAAAGCACAAAACTAGGTGGGAAAAAATCACTGCACAAAATATGCTCAAAACTCATTTCAATATTGTCTACTTTTCCAGCTTGACTATATCAGCTTGATTACATTATTGTGTAAGGTTTGCTTAGACATTTATGAAGTTAAATGGTTGACTTGTTTAAAAAGCATGATTTCTCTTTTTTTCTCATTATTTGTTGTATCATTGGATGAATTGAAATCATGTTCATGTACATGTGCTTTGTATGTATATTTATTTAGTAAAGTTTATGGATGTTTTTATGTGTTAGTATTTTGTATACTTGAATTCTTCAG
Organism: Lutraria lutraria; assembly: GCA_964023205.1. Taxonomy (NCBI): domain Eukaryota; kingdom Metazoa; phylum Mollusca; class Bivalvia; order Venerida; family Mactridae; genus Lutraria; species Lutraria lutraria. The sequence continues at coordinate 12,261,648 of OZ026846.1, read as the reverse complement.
TGAAACATATATTGGATATGCTCCAGATAAATAATTTATTATACCCCCCCCCCCCGCAAACGAATTTTGAGAAGGGGTATATTGGAGTCACCCTGTTCGTAAACTGAAAAATCTCCTACCAAATGGATAGTTTTGGAAACCAGTGTAGAACCGAAACTAGTTATTTCGACTGATTCGACGGTCATTGATTTCGAAAATCTCGTAAATCATTTTCTATTATGGAAACCTATTAACATTTACAAAGATGTTTTTTTTTGTACACAAACCAGTTCTGGTTATCAGTTTCAGTAGTTTTACAAAAACTAAAACTAGTTTCGATTAGCGCACCAAATAAGCGGTTTCATATATAAGTTTAAACACGGCAACTTCTACTGCTCTCCTCACAGAACACTAGGAGGGGGGGGGCTTTGATTTACATCATATTATACAGGTTTCTACAGGTCGTAACATATCAATTGTACAAAATATAGAAAAGCGCGATGTATTCCGTACATTATACCGTGCATAGTGCCTGTTCGTGAATATCCAAGGGAAATAACTAATACAAACAATGATTTATTAATGTAACAGTTGCCTCCCTTCATAACTCCCGAACTATGTTTTCTATTTTCAAACATATTTTTAATTAATTTCACTTTTGCGGATATGTATATCGGAAACATTGATTATCTAGGTATCTTTCAAAGACAATAATCATGATGTAGCGGTATGATTTTCAAATACCGGTTTTAGTGATTATTGGGTCATATACAACCGTGCAGTATCATGCGCGGCCTCCTTTTTATAGCATTCAATGATACAGACATTGAATTTTCTGGTCGGCTCAAAATATGACAATAAACATTTAGCTAGGTATAGCTTCTTATGGACAATGTAATCTATTTAATATAATGATAAAATAAAACACAATTAGCATAATCTAGTAAATGCATTTTTTGGGGTTTAACGCCGTTTTTTCAACAATTTTCCAGTTACATACAACGGCCCATTCATCTACCATGCTTTTCTTGGACGTTATTCTAACCAGTACTAACTTACTCTTCTACAAGGAACCAGCAACTTCACTACATGTTGAGGAAAATCGACAGTAGTGACGAATTTTCATGGAAGGGGGGTATGACCTGCCGCGAATACAAATCCACCGCACTTACCACTGGACCGCGGCCGCCGCAATATCTATAGACAAATCTAGCGCGCTTCACGGAATTTTCAGAACAACGCCTAAGTGTTTATACTGCATTAACGCCCGAAAAACAATCCTTAAATATATTCAATACGATCTACTTACATGCATGTATAATGAAGTACGTCCGATTGGCTCAATGTTCACGGTCCTCGGGGTTAGTGAATTGGAACACCAGGACATGGCACTTGGTCTCTGCGGCTGGTTGGGATGATTTGTATTTCAATTTTGACCGTGTTTATGCATGCAGTAAGATGGAATGGACGTGTTGATTTTGTATGTGTTACTAAGTAACAGCAATACGTTTACCTAATATATTATAACTTGTTCTTCTTTTCGACCAAAAACAACAACAACATGAAACTATGATTCTACATCTTAATAAAAGGGGTGGTCGAGTGATAACGCGCTGGACTGATATTAACGTAAGTTCGATTTTCGGCTCCGCCTTTCGAATTTCACAGGTACGCTTTTACCAGTGTCCCTATCCCAACCACCGAGGCAAGTACTGGTTCTAGAAAATCTCAGGCAAGAGGCGAGTGTTGGTCCCTTACACCGGGTACGATAAAGTGCAAGGAATCTCTATTCGAAAGAATAGGGATATAAATGCCCGGTTCTCCTGTATCTTATCTCCCCTCTTTCTGGGGAGGCTCTAAAAAGACCATATTATAGCTTTCGAATGGGTCATTAATTAAACAACAGAAAAACATCCTAAATATGCGACGTGCAACCTCTGATATATAAGAAATGAAAACGATTACAGATGAAACTGCAGCCTGAGACAAAATGAGAGTTGATAACAGTGTATTGCTAAATGAAAACAAACATTCAATTTATGATTTAGGAATGAGATGTAAGATAGGAGACCGTATACTTGTATGAGTATATAACTTTCGTTAGTATGTTTGGAAACTCCTCTCCAGATGTTAAGTTTTCTCTTTGGTTTAACGTCGCACCAACAACCAGGGTCACGCGTACACCCAAGTAGAATCATCGAACTTTCGAAAACTAGCTGGATAGCTTCCTCACATGTGAAATTTGTCTGATCTCGAGCGATGGGGAGCTATAGTGATTAATAGCAGGAGACCATTAGAAATCGACCTTGGAGGTCCTTTTGGATTAATGATATACTTACAGTTCTGAAGTAATTGAATTAATTTGTTTTACCAACAGTTAAAGATTGACGAATTACTATCCAGCATGAATTTATAGCTTCGTCGATGTTATCTGGTTATACTTTTTTATGAAACTCATTGATGTGTGTGAGATATCAGTTATGTTTAATTTTGCCACAAACTTACAGTGTGTATTATAAATTTATAATTTAATTTCTACCTTGAACTGTTAATGTACATTTATTCTTGTTTGCGAGTTTTCATGAATGAACTTCACTTGAAGCATTTCATAACAAACATTAATAAAAAGCAGTTAAACCTCGAAAAACTACATCTTGAGATGATAAGTTTGATAAGCTACGCTAAGTGAGTAAGTTCTTAGGTTTCATGAATACATGTATTTTGCTGGTATATACAGTATACATAACTTGAAGATAGTCTGGCAGTTCTGTAATGCTAATATATTTTGACAGGTTACATGTACATGTATACGCGAACATGCACGAGATGAAAATCTAGATACACGATACACGTGTGCGTGGGAGATTGGACTAATTGATTAGTGTCAGATATAGTCCAGTATATTCGTAAGGATACGGTCTGGTTCTAGTACGGGACGACATTATTCGAGTACAAATAAATAAACATTACGAAATTACGGTGTAATACACAGAAACCAAACTGCTGTAAGATTTAATCTAATACAAAGTAATGAAAAACAGCAAATTGACCTGCAGATTTTTTGTATCACTATAATTGATAGATGTTTATTCCACAGAACATTTAATTATGTCATCATACATACTTTTGAAAACTTTGAAACTTTGTTTGTGAACAAATTGTTTTTACTTTGTCTAGAGGCATGATTAATTAGTTTGTACTTGATAAGATATAAATGCTATTCATGCATTTTCATTATTCTATCATTTGATATAACTACTAAATCGTATTCTGCTCTGTTGTATAAATGTACGTAAACATTTTTGTAATTTCTTTGTAAACTTTACATGTTTTATATGTGCATCGACCGATGGCCTGTATGTTCACAAATTAAGTTTCAAAATAGTACAATTATGTATACATTCATGATGACTTGTAGCATTGCGTAAGTATGTACCTGAATTTCTAGAAAGTGTATATAATATTATTTTGATTTTCTTGAAATCAGGACTACACCAATCCATACAACAGTCAGACTGCTAAGTGTTGCACAAACAAACGGAAGCTAGGCCTGATAGCATGCTTTGGATTTGTACATTGTGTATATGACGAGCTTAATAAATTCAAAGTTATAAGAATGCCGCGCTTGTGTTTATTTCGATTGGCCCCTAAACGTGACTTGCTTTTTAATGGATTCTCAATAAAATCAGAATATTTCTAGTATAAATTTAATGTATAAAAGTGAAATCGGTTCTAAAAATACAGTGAACAATAGAAATTCAATCTCTTTTTTTCTCAGTAAAAAGTTGAGCATTATTATTGGATACGTCATTATCAATTCATAGACAAAAATAGTTTGTAAATATAGATCTATAATGTAAATGTAGCTTTTTTATTGTGTATATATAATTACTTATGATAAAATAAATTTCGACACTTCAAGAGCACATAAACTATGACCGTGACGTATATTTGTTCAATGTATACTATCACAATATATAAGTAGAAATATTTTTCCAATTATTGTCTAAAAATAGCACCACGTGCATTAGGCTGTAAAAAGAAGGTACGGAGAGAAATCATCTCCTATCTGAAGAGCTGTCCGCAATACATGCCACTGAACCTGTATCTACTGGATTAGTCAGACATCAGCGTCAGATCGATCAATGAAGATAATCGTTGCTAAATGAAAATCATTTGATATCAGACTCGCTGGCTGATTTGCACGCGAGGGAATTCGATGAACTTTTTAAAGTGATCCTTGTTAATAAGAAATACCGAAAGCAGCTTTATAGTGCTCAACGACTGTGATTGTATATTCTGCATTATCAGAAATTTATGACAATTATTCAAATTGATGTGTACTTATTGCGAACGTTAAGGAGATATAAACGATGTTTATTAGACAGCTATAATTAGTTTGATTGCATGGCAATTTCTGATTATTGGCGTATAAAATAATAGCTATATAAAGTTTATCAGACATTCTGTATTAATGCAACCATTGATGGATACTATAATATAATAGATAATGGATACTTGGTTTATGGACTATTCGTGTCATGAATATGGAATAATTTTACATCTAGTATAAATAATACGTTATTATAAAATATTGGTTGGATACTAATACTATATTATGTGGAAAATTTCTCATGCGAGGAAAATAAAAGGACGTTTTCATTGAAAGCATCATGCTTGTTTTTACTGAAACAATGCAAAAACAGTAGCTTTGAAAGTTTAACAAAGACTTTCCGAAAGAGAGAGAATAATGAGTTGCAAACTTTTCGTTGAAAGAAGATGGATTTATTGAAGGTGTAATTTTAGTCGTGAATTCAATTATTACATGACATCGTAAAGAAGTATTAGATATATGTAGTGTATTAACAGTTATGTAGTCATGTAGTAAACGGCGTAACATTGATGTACATGAGTGAAATTTCACGTGCGAAACGTTCTCCCTAAAGCGATTTTAATTACACACGAATGTGGTAGAATTATACATAAATCAATGATAGTGAACAATTTACTCAAGGTATTGGTGTTTTTAAGTACCCTGTGGTTTCTGGAGTTCATCCCTGCACTACATAGTGACTGATTTCCGTGATACATAATCTTCATATGTGAAAAAGGAACCCGAACTTCATAATCTCCATTGCGTGTGTGTGGTGGATGATTCATCGTTGCTAAAAATCACAAAAAGACTCCTAAAACATTAAATTCCTATGTGAAGCATATAATGATATATAAACATTGCATTACTTTGAATTCATCATTTTCTCTGCGATTGAAATCGGATTGACGATTAACATATTGCAAGTAAAGAGAAATCTTTATAATGATCAACTTGATTTCATTCTTGGAGTAGAAAATATTTCAATACTTTCAAAGTTGATATATCACACGGAATAATTGTATATAGAATCAAGGTTGCTACGGTTACGTGTTTAATTTGGTTAGATGCAGTATGACATGCTTTGTACATGTCATATTGATTACCATGATGTGTTCGTACAGTGTAACTTGTGAATGTATTACTGTCAAGACTGAAGGAATGAAACACGAGACTGTTAAATGTACTGAAAATGGCACTGATGACAATAAAGATGTTAATCGCTCGGAAGAATTACTTAAAACAATGAACACGACGGAAAATATCAACGGATCATTGGACAATAAAATGGATGTCATGAATAACGACACTTATGCTGTAAATAACTCAAATGACATCGATATTGATGTACAAGATAAGAGAGTCACAGACATACCGTACCAGCCCAGGAAGAAACAACATTTAACTATTATAATAGTGGGACCCACCGCTGCTGTAAGCATAGCACTGTTTTTGTGTATTGCATATTATTTCCATAATGCGCAACTTAACAGAAAAGCTAAACGTTTATCCTTCACGATTTATGTTTCTCCTGAGCCCAGTTCGGATAGTGTTATTTCAGATACTCCGAGGATAACACGGGTACCAAGATCTATACCTAACTCTCCAAGGACTAGTATCAGACTCTCCCGAGAAGCGTCTCCTGTACCAAGACTTTCCCGCGAAGCATCGCCAAACGCTTGGTTGGGAGTGGACAATGCGGATGTGTACGGACAGCGCCGTAAAAGCACATTAACAGTTAACACGTTAAGTGTTCCGTCAAGCATTCAGAGCAAACGAGGCTCACATAATTGGAATGCTTTTGCTGATCACGAAATTCTAACACTTTCTGCACCAAGGCGACATTCCACGTTCATCATCTGATCTTGATCATTTTTTTTAATATTAAGTGTCGACAGAGCGTGTTTTCCACGGTGTCGGTATACATGTATCAATACTTAAAACGGTCATTCATATTATTACTTATATCCATCCCTTAACTTACTTAATATTCCAAGAAAATTCGGTTAAATTGTTTTTTTGTTTTTTTTTCAACTTAAATATCTTTGTTTCATATTCCATGTTTCAATTCATTTGTTAGTTATGTATACACTCGATCAAGTCTTATATACAAATGCCATGTTATTTAATGAATCAGGCGATTGCTTTAATCAGATTGTTTTTGTCATTCAATCATATGATACCATTTTGTAACATGTTTAGTTATGTTATGTACAGATCTGTAATTTTACATAAGACTGATAAAATGATAAGGTGCATTTTTACGAAACAAACTCACTAGATACATGAAATAAGATAAACATTGAAAACATATGTCTATAGTTTATTGACGTTCACGTCAAGTATATAATTATGATGCTATACAGCAGGTTGGAAAATGAATACATAATATTTATTATACAAATATTGTAGCTGGGAGCATGCTTTTGATTTATGAAATTGATGTTAATAAAGTGTTGCGCAAGTAAAGACCAATTAAACACAAGCGATGTAACCTAGCTGATAGCTATATTTACATTATAACTGGTTTACTAGTATTTGTAGACATACTCGTAGTTATAAAGAAACGCATCTGGTGACCATTCCACAGACATGACCAATCGTAACTACTCGTGCATTCCCGTCACAGAGAAATACACGTCGTGCATAACAGTAGGGTTACAATTTTTGGTTATTTGGTTGCCGATTACTACTTTTTCAACAATAGGCACTCGTTTTCAAGAATCATTCTGAGAATGACAGCCGTTTAAACTTTTTTATCGTTCGCGATTGATACAAAGCATGTGCATCAAGTTCCCAATGAAAGAGAAACAGGCTGTTTCAATCGTTGGAATCCATGGGTCAGCCAAGTAGCCCGTGAACAACAACAACAAAATGGCGACCTGTCTATTATGTCCGAGACATTTTCTTTTGACGAACGCCGAGGAATTCCGATTGAGACATGACAAAAACAGATAATTATGTTTAAACTTAAAAATGTTTTCTACTAATTGTTTGTAAAAATATTTAAATTTGCAGAAGTATTTTCTTTAAATGAATGTATCCGCATTTCCAATACTGAAGTTGTGTCAGTAAGCGTCCTATTACATTACATATATATGTAATAATGTAATCCCATTGCTCTGCTCTTTATTGTATCTTTTCTTTTTCTCTCTCACGACTTGCACATTATGTAACCTATAAATTGTATTTCAATTTGTTGAATATAACGATGTACGATGTGTATTCAATATACTTATGAAAATGAACTACGTTCTCTTCTGCTATATTCTTTAAAGATGCCATCTTAGTTATGTCTAAGAAACAAACCCCTGGTAGGTACATGATCATATTTGTATTTCTATCAATTGTCCATATGGTAAATTGTCATATATCGGTATTCTGTACTGATACTTTGTTTGTATTGAACCAATGCACAGAAGTTCTTCCGTCGTATAGAATCTGTTAAGTCTTGATTTTTTTTCAGATGTTGTTTCATGTTAAATCATATTGTGATAAATAAATTATGTATACATTATATATATCGTTCTTGGAATTCTTATCAAACGACGAAATTCACGTGACTCCTTTCCGTGTCAGTAACACCAAGGACAGCCATGTCCAACAGCTTTGCTTTATAAACACTTGCTTGGTTGATAAATTGACGTATTATACTCAAGTACCACGTGATCAAATACCGTACATGTATAACTTTATTTATGCGCATCTTTTGATTAAAATTGTTCTGTAATGTTTTATAATTATATATATATATATAATATAAACTGAGCGGTAAAAATATGTCATCCATCAATAATTGTTAACCTAAATGAATGTGAATTAAATTCTAGTACTTGAATACTATTATATAATACATGCATGTAAAACTCACACACTTGCTGTTTGGTGCTCGTTGTGTTTATGTGACAACTCCGGAACGTTGCATACACACTATACACTACAATAGTGTTACATTCATGTCCAATGCGTGTAGTATATAACATTGCATGCATTTTATTTTGAATCATTCAATCAACGTAAGATCAATTATTTAATATTATGCATTCACTGGTATAGACATTTGCCATAAATCCAAAAGAGAAAATCATGCATTTTTTCCCTAACGGATCTGAAATACTAATAGATTCACTCACGAAACAGTAAAAATAATCGAGTGTACTGACTATAGATAAATAGAACATCTTCAGGTAAGTCAGCCTCTGTCTTGTAGATAGATAACATCAAACAGCAGTACCTGTGAAATCACTTATAATTACTGATAGCATTCTTGATTCGTTTCACGTGTGTATTTCTGACCACATATAAATTGGTACAAACCATGCATTGTTATTAACTAGACATCACTTTCATTATACTTAAAACAACTTATACTTAAGTCATTCTGGAAGCCCTATCATGCTTAATTGCGACTTTTACTACTTTCTTGAATGCAGTTTATAAATAAAAATGTACATGCATAATGATATCTCAAGAAAGATACTACATGTATTTTCTTAATTGATAAACATAAAATGACTCAAGATTAAAGTGGTAAAGTACATGCTACATGTATATGCTTTGAATAATGGACATCTGCATGAAAGTTTGGTTCACTGAACAGTGATAAAATCTGTAATATCGAGTCAGTCTCAATCCGGAACTAGTATTGCAATTTTGTGAAAAATAATTATAATGATACACTGTGTTCACAAATTACAGTACAGTACAGTAAACAAATACAACAAAAACTAGTTGCCGGTGATCAATTACCATGTAAACAATCATTTACGTGCAAAGTAACGCACCAATCATACATTATGCATGTCACTAATCATATTTATCATCCAGTTGTAAACAGTTAACAGTTAGAGACTATGCAAATGCCACCTGGTTTATTATGTACGATTTTGAATGAATATTTCCCGAAAAAAAGTAGAATAAAACAAGCATTATCATATACTTGCGGTATAGTTTTCATTTGCTTTACTTTCAGTACCATTTCAGTCATAGATTATCAAGCGACAATCAATACGACGATAATCGAAACGTAGAGAAATAGAAAACGCTAAGGTTATACATATATAATTACCAAGTCTGCATCTATTCATTATTATGCGATATATAAATAAACACATTTTGATTGGCTTAATGCCTGATCCGTATATAGCATTATATTCATATTCCTTATTGATTGATATACATTGCTGTTTATCAAATAATGCATTAAAACCCAATATGAATCAGAATGTTATCCTCATTGTTTTAAATCAAAGACTTTCATACAATAAAACAGTTGTTGACTAGTTGTTTGACTAGTGAGCCATCAAATATTATGTGATATTCACCAGCATATTATCATATTGACCTTGGCTACGCGTCGGTCAGTATGAAATTCTGCCGGTGAATATCACATCATATTCAGTGGCTCACAAGTCAATAACTGTATAATAAAACATTGGCCATCGAACATGGCGGCGGTTACATTGCTTCACAGTTTTGTTACAAGCGATCGTCCTTCTATAACAAAGAATCACACGTACAGAGCTGGAAATTCACCAAGTTTGTTCATTTCTGCACAATCTAAGTATAGTGACAGTACAACTATAATTGGTGACATCGTGTCGTTTATTTTAGCCATATCTCAGTCGTGTAGAAGCTGTAGGCAATTATTCAAAAGGCGTCACCTTTCATTTTAATGGAAACATCGCTTGTCCCACATGATGCAGTAGTTTGGCTCAGTACGTTTACCCCGCTACAATCGTCGAGTTTGTTCTCACTGTTTCATTTTTTCGTCAACTATATTGTTCTTCAGAAGTTACGGTTAAGGACATAATTGACAGTTTCCAGTTATTTGCACATAGACATATAGGCAGAAGTCGATGTCAGTGAATGCTGCAGTTGAGATCAAATCAATGCACGTGTATACACGTCACTTATATCTGTCACTTACACGTATTACGTCAAATCTGTCACAAACAAGCATCACATAATACTGGTTTACGATACAGGGAAGTTCAATATGACATATAGGTTTCTTCAACATTTATATCACGGGCATTAAAACATGTACCCTACAGCAACAAGCTAAGGGACTATCTGACGTGTTCGGTTTAGAGAGGATTCCGGATAAGAAAGGTTCAGATTAGGCCCGGGAGGTTCGACTGTACTAAGCAGAATTAAGTACTCGCCTCAACCATTCTATGACTGTTTGAAGTTGCGCAGTAAGATGCCACAGAGAACTTAGTGGAGATCACATTAATGGTGTCGTATAACTATATAAATCTAATTTACAGCAGTGATGATTGCACCAGAAAGAATATCCGCGTTTTGTATCTTAAAGTTTGTTATTAATGAAATGTTCTTAGAAGGAAACCTTAGAGATGGGGTTTGATATATTTTACCGAATAATAGCAGAATTGACCCGAGACAGAGTCCATAATGGATGGAGACCGGAATACTTGTCATCTATAGTGTACGGAAACCCCAGGATTCATCCGATTGTACTCATCAGAACATTATACCATCTCTAATTATGATATGTTTGACAACTACTGAGTGGTTGTTCTGCTATTAATATCACCGCAGATAGTTTGCTGGAATCATATAGGGAGTACATTTTCATAGTATTCAATGTCATAAGATATCGATGATACTTGGTTTAGATTGACGAAGTAAGACATTTTCTGACGAAGTTCATATTTTCTACTCAGTGGAATAAAGCGCTTTAACCGTACGGGTATAATTTACAGTAAATAAATAATCATATGAGTTACATTTCAAATATTTTATATATAATCATAAGCTCAACAAATCTCAAAAGAAAAAGATTCATCCAAGTTCAGTGTAATTTCTCCTATGTATATACTGTTGCATTTGTACAAGAAAACATTCGTGTTTCAGGGTCTTGATTGAACAGGAGGCCATATCTATTTTCACAATTTAGCCAATTAATATCCTATAAAGGACATCAATGGCCACATAATGTAGAAACCAGCTAATGTACTTTAATACTTAACACAACAGGTGACGTTTCAGCTGAACCATGGTGTTCCTTGACGATTTTGGAGTCAGTATGCAGATGTTGTAGTCTCAACTATTAGGTTGATAACAGCAAGAATTCCAAATAGTCTGTGATCACATGGTAATATCCGCGTATCACCTTCTAGTCCAACTAGTTATGCATAATGTCTAATACTAGTATTACATGAATGATTGATAAATAAATATACATATATATTATATGGCATCGTATACCTGCGATAAATGGAATTAACACAATCAAACTCAAGAAAACATAAAACAAAATGTATCGAATGACGATATCGCTTGACAGTCTTTTAATCGGAAACAGCAAAAAAGAAAACGCAAATATTGTAGGCAGCGGTTAAATCATGAACCTGTGATACACAAACTAACACTGATCGGACCGTTCACATTCGTTCATTGTAAATGGATTCATCAGGATGTTTCCTAATTATTCATAGAGATAATCCTCACCCAATGTCAATTCCGTCGGCATTATCCTGGAATATTGTAAGCACACGCAGTATACTGAAATGTAACATTAAAAACTTGATGGTCAATAATCGAGAAGATTACACTGAAGTATGCCTTTCCTGTAAGTATACGCAGGACGAAATACTTTTAAATACATGTTTCGAAATTACCTAACATGTAGAGAGCATGTTTTCTTATCTCTGAATTAATCATACATGATTGTAGTTCTCATAACATCAAATACCCACACGTGTGAGAAAGATGACAATAGGTTGACCTAAGTGTTATGTGCTTCTTGCAAGACGAAACAGCTGACTACAAGGTATGACATGATGGTTTGTTTATGGTTATGGTAAAATGGGAGCCTTTTGCCCGTGGCATTTCCTGGGACATCTGGTCTTTAATTCTCAATTTCTAATACAATCAATTCTCTCCTCGAGTAGAAAACAAAACCAACCCGTCTCATTCCAATAGTTTTTGTTTAAATTATCGATACTAGACATCGTGTTTAAATGGTCTACCAGCATACTGGATGTATCAATTAATTTACATGTTCGTCTAAACAATAATAAACAATGTCGGCGTATTGAGATGCTTTACATACCACGTGATCTGCATCAAAGCTGCTGAACAACACATCATAATTCGTAACATATCAACTCAAGCATTTTAATTTTATATATAAAAACATGAAACATATTATAATGATTGATCTAATAACAAGAACGAACTAAGAGATAGGTAAAGCCAAAGTTATGAATTTGATGATGATGTTTGTGTGAGAAAATTACAGTACACGTGCATTGTTTATTGATTATGAACTCATACTGAAACTGGAAAGGGTGACCAAATGCAAACAACACAGTGCATAACGGTTACATGTGGACGCATGTATACATGATGCCCATAGACGATGACAACGTGTTGTTGAAAACAATACGTTCACAAACATTGGGAGGGGTGCAGTCGTCGAGTGCATGGTCATGATATCAGACTAGTGAACAGCCATTTACCATTGTGAGTTATAGAATCCCTCCAGGGAACACATTTTACACGTGAGGAAACTGTTCAGTTACCTTACAGAAGGTAGGAGGTGTATAGTTTAGAGATTCTCCATCGTTAAAAATCGAATGTTGCCAAGTGACCCTGACTGTTAGTGCGACATTAAACCCAGTGAAAAACATAAACCGGTTATCTATCAAAGTTCTTGCTATCTATTCTCTTTGTATACAAATTCTTGCAGCAATATATAATGCTAAAGTCGGTTGTGCGCTTTGATCAATCATGTCAGTTAATGCTGAGATAGTGTAATCTTTATATATGTGCACTTCTTGCAATGCAATTCGATCTATGAATGTTTTGTTTATAAAGAACTTCTATTTCGTTTGTACAGATTGAAACATGGATGTGGTTTTAGCAAAAGTGTGAAAATCTCCAATACAAGTAAATTCAATATATTGATGCAGAACAAGATAGCCGTAACATAAATGTGTGTTCATAATCTTGAAATACTGATGATTAGAAATAGGTGAAGGATTAAAAAACTTACACAGCATGGGATCTATCAGATGGATCGATCAAAAGATTCAACTGATAATTAACGGTATAAACATGTATGATATCATCCTATCATACAGGCAGTCAACCTTGCTCCGAAGTCAGCGAATATTTATCAGCCTCCTGTATGTTCAAGTTCAGACTATTTTGAAAATTGTTTACAAAGGTTGTCAGCTTCTAAGTGACATTATAGACGCCTTAAACAAAATAATACTGATTCCCCTCACCATTTCCCTATTAACTGTAAAGCTCTCTGAGTTTTATGTATGTCCTCCTCGATCGTATTATAGAAATAAGGTAACGGTATTTATAACGGTGAAGTTAACACCAGTAATGAACTACGTACGGTTTAATTAAATTCATCAATTGATGAATAGTACACCTGATGGTAAGTACTATTTAGAATCTATAGCTTTGAATGTTGTCTGTTCTGATGTGATAAATCACTGAGTTTCATGTATAGTGATGCGAAGATATAAATACAATAAATAAATACTTCTTTAATTTCACCACAAACTATCAGAACTTGTCGCACGTGTCTCTAATTACAATTGTCCTGTCAATGTGCTTATAAAGTGAATTATATTTTGATCAAAATGACTAAAGATTTAACAATACAGACTTAGATTAATTTGATGTAATCAGTCTATCAGCAGACAGACCAATCAGCTCGTTCATAAGTCTTAAATAAGTACAAAATACATATCTTGTATCATACCACATGCAAAGTGTTATGTTCACACTAAGTTGAACAGACTTACCTAACGTTCTTTGCAAGGCGGCTATACATTGAGATTTAGTAAATATTTCATTTCAAGTTTATTGGGAATTTGTAAAAATGACGACAGCTTTGCTTTTGTTCATCCGTTTGTAGGGAGTTTTATTTTTAAACAACAATTCACATATTACAAAAACACAAATGAAATTAACATTTCCAGTGATATATGTCTGAATCAAATACATTTCTTTGCAAATACATGTACATGAATAGTTGGATTCATGTGTGGATCACACGAAAATAAAGTGCGCCTGTCCGGAAAGTTCGTTTTACGCTAGAAAACGACGCAACTTCATACATGTATGAATTCGAAAACATGTTCGCCCTTGATAACATACAGTATGCCGAAGCTTGCACTTCGATTCCAGTATGTTTCTTTCTGCTTTTATAGCCCGTCAGCATGTTGATACAGGCGGTATCAGGTTTTATACTGTAACAATCAATTTAACCGTTAAAATGTCAAATCTGCAGTATAAGTTTGGCATTTGCTTGAATGTTAGAAAAGTTAATGAAATACGTACAAACAGACACGTGTACATGTATACATTGTTGCTCTTTCACTGTTTAAATGAATGACTGATGATAGATACTGGTGGTTGTTACAACGTCTTAACTTACAAACATTAATTGGAGCAGTCACTAAATATCTAGCATCAGCCAGGTTTACCGTTCAATTTAATCCCAGGAAGTCTATAAGTTCAAACTAGTAAAAATACATCAGCCGACAGACACAATTTACATGTCAGACTCATTGAAGGTATTCTGTCGGTTTATCTAGAAAAATACATTCCTCAAATGTGTACTATATGCAAATGTAACCATTCAAAGCAAAGAAACATTAAACAAGTGAATGTTGATCTACTGAAACACTTCAGTTGTATAAAAATAACGAACAAATCAAGATATAAAGACTGGAAGAATAGTTTAAGTTTGTTTATATTCTTCTCTGTCTTGTAAGTTATGATTATAAACATTATTTCCTTTCCTGACAATCGAGAGGAATAAAAGACGTCTCGGTTTATAGGAAGATTTTATTTCAAAGAGAAATATTATGTATGGCAGCTTTATCTGAGATAAATAAATGTAAAAATGTTTATATCTGTGAACTATCTAACTCTATAAAATATAAAACTGAATTTTATCGGTATCGTATGGCAGACACGTGATTGTAGACTGTGGGCACGTGCAGATTGTACGTGCAGCCGTAATATCGTACAAGGCAACGTGATTGAGACGTCACAGATATGAGTGCTTGCCTTCATAATTCTGAATGTATGTTTTAGAGAGTTTATCTTGATAACTAGAGATAATATCCACCCACGACTTACTTATGTAGATAACTTCTATGTTATCAGTCAGTTACTCTGCTTTTCGCACAAACATCATGATAATGTTATATTAGGTATAACGACCGACTTAAAAGGGAAATGAATAAAACTGGATATACGTATACATGTGTCCCGAAATAAACTTCTTCATACTGACTTAAAAGCCTTGAATCGGGAAATATCAAGATTATATTGACCCTGATTAGTGACGGACCGAGAAACACGTACATACTATAATAGAAGTAAAATCTATAAGGATGGATGATAAGACTTTGCCAGCTCCAATCAAAGGACTGTAAGGAAATGGTAACTTGAAACAAAACATTAGCTGATACAAAAAAATGTCTCAATAATAAGTATATGACAACAGTCATAGCCAAACATTTTTGGACTAATATATTAGAGCAACTTTGAGGAAAAGATACTAATAGTAATATTATGTTGTCGACAGGTCGTAGCACCTCAACACTAACATGGTTATATTATATAGTTATTTCCAAGAATAAATAAGGTGACGATGACACTACATGTAGGCCTATGAACTGACGTGAGAATAAAAATAGAGGGTAGTAGGTAACATATAAAAGCAAACGCCGTGAATAATTTACTAACATATTTGTCAAAAAAAATCAAACATTGAATTCAATAAGCATATTGCATAAAAGAACATAATTATTTGTTCAATACATTCCTTTTTATATGTTAAAATAAGCCAGGCTGATTAGAACTAACCGGCTTAATGTTTTAAACGGCTGCATGTAGACTTATTAGTCTGGATTACCTGCCCCTAACTGCTTCACAGAGGTACCATCTTTAATAAGTAAACATCGGGAACCAGGCTGGTAGACTTATCTGTACTGGTTTCTTTTTCTGACAACAATTCTAAAGGTTCTTTTTCTCATGTCTTAGACAGTTGGTCAGAGACCTGTATATGAACTTCACGCACTAAGAGATGATGGAATTGATCGTTTACCCTCATTTATTTACAGCTGTCCACCGATAACTGAAGATAAATACATAAATGAACATTAATTCAAAGTGAAAATATATCACTAATTAGGTTCAGGTTGCACAGAAGAACGATATTCTGTCATGGTAGCAATTAAAGTGCGCTAAATGTATCACTTTAATCTACGAATTTCAGTACCCTGAGATAATTGACGTATACTTGTGTTTTATCCTTGTCATGATTTGAGATACACACACTTGCCAGTCCTGCCTATACGGATGTACGCTCCTGACCTCTAAAACTACAAGATTCAATAACAATACTGTCAATATTGATATGCCATTCATAGAACTTGTATTTTGTTTGATGTTGATATCATCTAACTTTGTTACACTCGTCTTGTCATTTAGGATTTTATTTACCATTTTGTATGATTGTATAATCTTGTCAACTTTAATATTGGGTTATTGCAGACTTTTCCACGATGCCTCGTTTCTATGACATGCTGGAAAATAAATAAACAAAAAACTTGCCGGTATTGTATATGTAGCAAATGGAAACACGTGGAACTAATTAAGTTAATCATCAAACACCTGATTCTGTTTAATCATTATTAGAAATCTTCTCAATTTCAATTATATTTTATAACCATGCACCGCCCTTTTCTAATCGAAATTATGACTAGTTTTATGTGAAGATGTTTTTGTTTATGATAAATAGTAAAAGATACAAGATGGTAAAATTATACATTGGTAAAAGATACACATTGGTAAAACTATACATGGGTAAAAGAAACACAGATCAATTATATGAGACATTCACATCAGAGCTATAATTGGCGACATTGCCAATAGAAACATACAAAAGAAATTCATGCAGTAGTTTACTAACGTTATATATGATGGAACACAACGTTTACAACTAGGCTTATTTCTTGCACAACTCCTACATTACATTAATTGCTTTTGCTAAACATATAGGTGCAATTATAGGTGCAATTATATAAATAGAGACCATAGAATTTGTGAAAGTGCCCTAGCTTTCCTATAGCATGTATTGTTCATTCACTTTTCGGACGTACCTCGTATAATGTCCATGACGTCACGAAAAACTCGTTTAAATACAGAGAAATGAATTCCAAAAACATACATGTATTTCCACTTTTTTTATCCAAATACATGTATATGCACTTAATATTGGTGATCTCTAAAATTACAAATTTAACCAATTTAAATCAAAGTACTGAAAGTACTCATGGAAACATGTCTACAGACATGTACTGCAATAGGAACTAGTTTTAAAATTAAATCTGTTTGCATCCTCCCAAAACATGGAAGACAAATCTTCTAATTAATAGAAGCAGGTAGTGTATAAAGAAAACAGCACAGATAAGACAAGTCTTTCCATCACCTTTATACTAGAATCTCGCGATAGGAAAACCTAGTTAAAATGGGTATAGATCCACTTGAAGGTAAAATACATGTAAAGCACAAAACAAAAATGTAAATATTCAAATATTTGAAACGAAGAGAAACAGAGAATCAAGAACGTAAACTGAAATATAAAAAATATAGAAATACAAAAACACACCGAACTTTGACTGACACGAAACTGCATTCGTGAACCATATAATATTGAACCAATGAAAACTTAACGAGATTATAACTTTAATGTCAACTCAACGAATCCAGAATGTAGCAAAATGGATTTATATCGCATGCATTAAGGTCGTTAATCTTATGTTTGAAACAAGTTTACATATATTTTATTTTGTATCTTAAGTCAATAAATTCTGACTTTTGTTTTATGTTTAAACACATAAATCTTGTGTGTTAAGAACTTTTCCACAAATTATTTAAATCGTTAAATGCTTCATCATTCTCGAAATATTTCTTGAATTTCGAAGAAATGTTCATTTAAAAAAGGATCGAAACATTGAACATTGTTACCTCAATTCTATGTCTGTTAATTGGCTGCTATATCAATGATTAAATGATTAAAAAGTATTACTTGGCAGCAATGTCAGCATTAACAGTTGCAACTTGTATCAATGCTTTTTCCAAGGTTAACGTCACATTCATTCTGATGATGTACTTACACATATGGTATGGGTTTTTATCAGATAATTAGACATATTGTAGAATTGCTGCCAAATATAGGTATGGTAGCTGAAGACGAGTCTTCATGACATTTGTGCTGGTTGCATGCTTCCATTCATCAACATATTTATGGAACTACGGGTTGTTGAATACATATTTATTTTGTTAGACTTTCGAGAGAAATTCTAGTAAATGTATCTTCTTGTGCTTGGTTTACCTACTTAACCAGGTCTATCAATACCTGATATAAACCAGCTGTATAAGTGACCCTTAAAAAATCATTCAATAATTATACCACTCAACATTTCACTGTAAACTGTTCTAAAAATCACTTAAACATGGAAATCTGTTTAGTGTCATGTCACATTTAGAGACTGTAAACTAAAATTGTAAGATATCAGTGTAGGTTATTTTCTGCACGTTGCACATGAGCAATTCATAACTTAAATCCAGTTTTTTTTTATTTATATACGGGGGTCGATTCACGTAACAAGTTTTCCTGGACTGTATTATAACCAGTACTAATTTACCCTAAAGCGTCGGTCCCAACCCGCCGTACTTGCAAGTGCGTGTTGTCTACTTGCAAAAAACGTGGGCAAAACTTCAAAACTCCGTATGGATTTGGATGCACGCAGACACGCCGTAGCACTTTTAGTGCATGAGGAACTTTCGCTGTGTTCAGTCTGCGGTCGGGGCTACATATTTAATCTAGTACTCACGTTCGGCGTACTTGCATGCACTTACAACGTACGAGTGAGAAAGAACACGATTCGCAAACAGCATAATTTATACAAGTACGGCCTTGGAACGATAACGCGGCAATCGCACAACGATTGTACGTTGTAAGCAAGTAACTCACCACGTGTGCAACGTGCGATGCGCACAAACGCGAATAGCCAGGCGTGGCGTATGGGTCACGTAAATACACCTCTTGCCACTCCCTTCCCACGTTGTCAGAAAAAAATCATGGCGGCCGTGGCCTCCCCCAAAAACGTACGGACTTAAACCACGCACGGTGGGATGTGACCGAGCCTTTAGACAAGGAACGGACAACATCTATAAATAAGGAGGATGATCAACATTGTTATCAAATCATGGAACACCGGGAAAACAATCCAGCACACTAACCACGGCGCGGCCCAAGTTTGATTACACAGGAAAATCGCAAAAACAGCTGTATATTACAGTCAGTGAGAAACTTGGTATTAATCAACAGGCAAAACATTCTCATAGACACAAATTAATGACAATTCGTTGCTAAACACTTGTTAGGTGACATAAAAGATAAGCTGGTCCCCGTTGGCTTGTCTGTACAAATTCTTTTGGTGCATTGCAACATGGAACGGGAACCAATTCACATAGGAAACTGAACTCTCATATTTGTGGAGGATAGTAAACAGGTGTTTGTTGCTTTCCATCAACGATCGTTTACAACAATGTACCTGGAATATTGGCATCATATAAATATGCTGATGTTGATTGATCATTTGGTATTGGTAAGGCAACTTTATTCTTAAGTAACCGCATGAGTAACACTTTAGTGGACAGACACTTACCATGTCCGTTGATTTCATTGGTTTCTGATTTCTAGTCATATAAATGTGGTAGCTTAAATACTGAAAAAGATACAAGTAATACAGTTGGCAAATCCATGTTATACTTCCTGTATCAATATTCGCATATTGGTGCATTAACTATCCCATTTACAGTCAACGTAAAACATAAACATAGTAAGTAAAACTTGACATCTATCGTATTTGTTTCTGCATGAAATGCTTACAGAAGTTGTTTATTTACGAACACAACATCCGGCCTCCCCTTTGGTAATTTATAAATATCTTAAAGACTGTGAAAAACACTTCTGATCGTAACTAAAATTGTCAGATATAAGTTCAATGCTCTAATAAGGATAACTGGTATACAGTACAACACCCTGTGGGAGCTTCAAATATCGGCCGTTGCTTAGAGGTTGTTGTTCTACAGAGGTTAAATTTATAGTAAATATCAGCTTAGGGAAATTTTGAAGGTGTTGTTATAGCAAGGTAGTTGCTCTACTGAGGGCCGCTCTAGAGAGGTTTTACTGTATATTATTTTACCAGCACTAAACATCAAGAAATAATTATAATGAAGATCATGTTTACTTATATGTATATTTATCTTCACAAATGACGATGTGCTATGGCAAACTATCGCAGCGAACGTTGCATTGTTAAGGGTGCTCGTACTTGGACAAAGCCTCCACGAGAATAATGACATAATGATTTAGAACACCAGATTTTTCTTCCGGAGCTAAACCGTAAACAACAATTATTTGACTTTAGATATTGCGTCCATGGCAGACACGAATATGCATTATTACAAACTGACATCTGGTGTAGACAACAAACATATAACATTTGTTGCTGATTTGACAAAAAATACTGTGTTTATTTTTATTGGTTGTTGATCTTCAGACGAGAAACGGCACATAAACGGAACCCAGAGCTATTCCGGAAATGAGCAATGTTTATACTCCGGAAGTGAGTGTCATCAAAATGGTTCGAGTTCATTTTCTATATATCGGTTAATTGTGCGGCGTTGTTTATTGCGAGACAATTTAAGTTCAGTCAATGGATAAGCAGACACTGCCCTCTTATAAGTATTTATCTAAAAAAATCTTGAAATGTTTCCATCAGTTTAAAGAAACTTTATTCAGACATCATCACCCAAAATAATACAATACTGTACATTATATAAGGGTTACTCAAATAGAAATACATTTGAAAGACCCTGGTTTTACAAAACATGATAGTATTTATAATCATGATAAACATTACTACCGATTAAGTTTAGAGAGCATTTATTTTTACTTTCAAACTGGAATATATATATATACTAATTCGGTTCAATAAAATTGACCTGATACATATATATTTTTAAATTGTTTATTTAATTTTGTGGTTCACCAAACATACTGAAGATGAAGATGACTTCAGAAAAAGCCGGATTTAAGATAAATAGAAACGAAAGGTAATTTTTGAATCCAATTATCAAATGTTGTCTAATTCAAAATAAGTGTTTCCACAGTGATAGAATAATATATTCTAATCGTTTAATTGAATATGCTTCATACAAATCATATTTCAAGTCCACGTACTTTAAAAAGACAAAAACAAGTTTAAGCATCCAGACATCATTCATGGGCTTTTTATCAAAACTTGTTTATAAACCCAGAAATCGGTCAATTGTCTTTACCTTGTTAAACATCCCCGATTAGCTTTGATATAACAATGGGTATTGTTCCACCTGTTATATTGTACTAACAACATATCTGATATCAATTACATATGCGCAGTTATGTAAATAATGCAAGCATAAACTTGGCACATCTAAAACATCATCATCAGCCGGTGTGTATATTCTAAGTTAGGTATGGAACATATGAACGTAATATCGCTATTTTAAAACTTGAAATTTTAAAATGATTGTTCATTCAAAGTTTGAAGACCAATTAAAAATTGTTTCAATTAAAGAAAGTATGATATCAGTATATAATAGTACTGTTAATTTAATTGTCTTACAATTGTTAATGTTGAATATATTACTTTCATGATGATGTTTGTTTAATTGCATGTTCGCGTAATACTGAATTCACACAAATATTTGCAGAAGAAATACAATGTCATAGTATTTATACAGTCGAGTTTTATTCCACGATAATTCATACAAAGGTATTCAACGCCATCTAGATTTACCTGAACATGTTAGCACTAATTCTCTCCCATTTACCAACACAGAATTCTAGTGGCCATGTCGCTGATGTTACAAATGTGTAACTGATTGTATCATGGTTGTATAAAATGGTCCGAAATAAACTGATATGTTTAACACAATACCAGCAAGTATAATCAAGTTTATCTGTAGACAGTATGATTACATCTGTAGCTTGGTTTGAATAAAGATAAAAAAGATTTATAGAAACAATCACCTAAAAAAACCTACGTTACCTGAAAAAAAAACGCCCGACCCAAAATCCAAAACACCAAACCAACCAAACGCACATAAACATACATGGGAAACAAAACACAACCTCCCCTTTGTGTACAACCACGAGTGGACTATAGCAGAACCACAAGGGGATTAAACTGAAAGAACGGGCTATACCTCATACACTCTCTGCGGAAAGAAACGAAATGGAGCGTTGCGGTGTCATGTTTCGAGTCATGCAACACTTTAACATTATTATAATATATCTTGCACTATTCCGTTTTTGGATTTATGTTTACAACACCCTTGCCTTGTGATGTCATGTTTTATAAGCAATGTGGTGACACGTGTGCAACATTTATGCACTGATCATTCTTTTGCCCGTCTGCGAAGTATTTTAAAATCTACTTTATGCGTAACATCGACATTTCATATAGCAATGAGCATTACATAATCATAGCGTTTAGTTGCAACATGTACTCTTGGAAAGCATTAAAGCTTGAAGCAATACATATGTTATCACGCGAGGGATTATGGGTAACATTGACATCTCGCAATGCATTACGGGTAACATTGTCACCTCACGTGGCACAAGTGTTAACACTGATATTTCGCAAGGTAGTATGACATTGACATCCCGCGATGCATTACGGGTAACATTGTCATCTCACTTGGCATCAGGGGTAACATTGACATTTCGCGAGACATTATGGGTAACATTATCATCTCGCGAGACATTATGGGTAACATTAACATCTCGCGAGATATTATGGGTAACTTTATCATCTCGCGAGATATTTTGGGTCACATTATCAATAAGGGAACTATAATTGTCTTGTCCTCGGGTACTTTTTTTTCTGAGGTTTAACGTCGCACCAACAGCGAAGGTCGTTTGGCGACATTTTAGCTTTAACGGTGGAGGACAGCAGAACAGTCCCCTTACATGTGAAATAATTTGATCAAAGGTGGGAATAGATTTCACTGCAGTGAGGTTCTAGTGATTACTAGTCAGACACCATTAACACTCGACCATGGAATCCCCTGCAATAAGAGTATTTTTACCTTAAATAAAATAAAACTTTTGGGCGTGCGATTGCAATTACCTAAATTAGACTTGACTTTGTTTATAGTAAAGTCGCATTACATTAAATCGCACAGGTTTACTTCCGCCACTACGTGCAACAGTTTTACCTTAGGCAAAAGCGAAAGCTTTTACTAAACATTTACATGCACATAAACTTTGATAATCAATATGACGAAATGCAGACATGGTACAATCAGTCTATCAAATATATTGGAGTTTTAAATGGGCTTCATATCAAAGGAATTAGTTCTTAACACCTGCAACAGACACATGTGAACAATATAAGGCCACAAAGTCGTAACTTTCATCAACTAGAACTAACATGTGTTCTGCTACTTGGCAATCATAGAATTTACAGAAATCTATTACGTCAGCTGGATGGGAACCAATTTGTATTTTATTGTGAAATTTGAATGTATCTGTTTATTGAGAGAATGTTGTATGGTGTTTGTTGAGTCTATGAATTAAGAGCTAATTAAATGTTATTCTGAAGAAGGCAGTGCGTGTTAGGTGCGGGAAAGACTTGTACCTTCGATGGGGATTTTTTAAATGAATAATGGAAACACAAGAGTTTCTATCAGTAGATAAGTTTGTTATTTTCAAATAGCTCGTATGTCTTTTGTTTGACTTATTCGTTGACGAATGAGATGTATTCAAGTTACTTTGACATTTTCTTTGGCATGTGTTATTATAGGGAACGTAGTACTTTTGGGAAAGTGGGAATTTGGTCGTATTAAGTTGGACCGCAGTTCGCAATTCATTTTTTAAATTGCGATTTGCGTTCTAGTGGAACAGAGTTCGTGATTCGCGAATTGCGAAATACAGACTGAAATGCAGTTTGCAATTTAAAAAAATTGCATCGCGGACTGTGAAACTGCGTTCCAACTTTATACTACCTGGGATTTTTTGTATGTGTTAAATGAGTCCGTCCAAATTCAGACCGACTGACGGATGTCATAGTATGACAGAAATAACCGCATAACGAAGATTTTAATAAAACAAATAAACATCTTTGATGAAGCTTGTGGAATTGGCGTAAGTGAATGATATAATACAGCTATGACTCATATCTACGACTTGCTAAATATAATTGACGGATACGCAAAAGAAAACAAAATCTTTAGCATTTATGATAATACTCATTAATTAATACCTACTCCTAACATAGCCACTAGCATTAAATTGTGGTTCGGTAGTTTTGTGTGTCCAAACAATGTGCTCAATAAATGTACGAGTCTAAGTAACAAATACATCAAAGACGAATATAAAATCTAGTTACATGGGACACAGAAACATTTACTACCATGCTGTATGTGAGGTAATTGAGCCAGTTTTTGTACAACAAGATTTGAACGGGGAAGGAAACGCATTAAACGGTTCTCATAGAAACACCTGGTATTCTGTCTGAACATCGTTCGTGATCTACGTTTGCTAATTAACAATGATTAACAAAATCTCTTGTTTATAGAAACACATAACTAGGTCGGTAAGTCATCGTAAAATATTCATTTAGATCCTCTATTAGTTAAATGTGTAACTTGTCGGTGTGTTCTGGATCTGTCTGTATTTATGATCTATATTGATAAAATAAATAGGAAATTCATCATTCATTAATTCGAGGAACAAAAATGAACGGTCATTAATGACAGATTTCCTATCAGATTTAATGATAAAAAATAATGGAAGTAAAGTTTATTGACAGTTTAGTAATAACAAATTGATAATTTACCATGCACAGTTAAAACGAGAGGAAACATCTGTTTGAATTGTTTCAGAGAAATCTGGAGTTTTCACACTAAGCAGTTTTAGACCTGGTAAATGGATTATATTGAAATTCGGATAAATATATTGAATTATTGAATATCCAGACCGCAGGTGTGTATAATGTGACAATCACACCAGCCTCGCCAAATTAACATTAACAAACAAAATTACAAATGTATATAAATCGACTGATGCTACAATTAATTAAGTTACGTGATATATTTATCTTTTGTTAACAGGTATGTAATGTATATACTCTGAAAAGTGAAGACGTGTATAATTGACGTCATACACTTCATACAGATACGTATATAATTGACGCCGTACCACATGAGGTGTATGATTGACGCTATACGACTACATAATTATATAGAGGTGTATGATTGACATCATATCACTACATACATGAGCGTGTACGATTGACGCTATACGACTATGTACATATTACATTGAGGTATATACTTGACGTCCTATACCAAGACATTCACACAACACCAATGTACCATTCATATATCAGAAATAAATTACAGCCTGACAAAGTGCCACAATATATCGCTCACATTTGATCACGACCTGTAGTGCCATAATACTGTCAACTTTTGCCACTACATTGGTTCTATGTTATGTTTGTTTTTTTATAAATTAATAATTGGTATAGACTAAAAAATAGAACGTACTCCATAAGACAAGCTTGACAACTTTATGTCAGGCTGTTCTCATCTAGCTGACTTTCTGTCTACACGGAATATTTCTTATCATCTTCCTGTTGGAATCGAATTATAAACAGAACTCTGATCTGCTGCAGGTTCAATGATAAGGCAAGATAAAACACGGATTTAGTTAAATTAGTAAACATAAAAGACTGCCAGTTTATTTTAAGAACCTATTTTTGTATGCAGACTGTGTGGTCTATTATGCTTACATCCAACAGTCTGTTTTAGAAATAATAACAAACAAATAAATAAACAAACGAACTGAATGTGGAATTCCTCTGTGAATATCATTGTCTGCATTCATAGGATAGCGAAACGAGTGTCGAGATTCTACGATCTAGAATTTTTCTCTTTCTTTTCGTTTGGTTTAAGTATTGATACACATTGATTTAATTCTTAATTCATTGAGCAGGTTGGATTAGATCTATTGTTAGGAAATAAGCTTCAGTAATGCCAAAATGTGTCAATACAAGCATTACTTAGTACAAACCATGATTGTTGTTAGGTAGACAATTCAAGAGATAAATGCCAAATTAAAACTGACAAATTATTTACGTTCTGATCTCTTCTAGAAAATATTTTATCGTTTAACAAATCATTGATTAATTGACAACATTATTAATTAAGTCGAATTCATGTACATCTAATTGAATAATAAATATCACAATTTTCAGTTCGTACAAACTAAAATTCCTAGAATAACCTTTAGAAACATGATGCCGATGTCAACTTAACAACCACAGACAGAGATAACATAACATTAATTTTTGTACTATGTGCGTTGGTCGGTGTAAAAAGTCTGACCACTATAAATTGATAAAGGGCGACACTTCAACAGTCTGCAGACTGTGCTTATCAATGTATCAATTATAACATTGCTATAAACATCGGTAAGGTAATCACTTTCAGTAGTTATTTCATACATTACTAGTAAGATAATTGTTCCGACGAGCATTTTGTTTTATCTATATTTATTGAGGTTCAAAAGCCAATGATCTTCAGCAGCAGCAACAGCACCACCATTATTAGCAGGAGCACCAGCAAATCTGATGTGTATTTCATTTTATAACCATGTATGGGATTGCTCAGAACATTCAAATGCCATACTCCACGATAAAGAACAGAACAGAACAGACCAGTAAACCGAATATGGCTTATTTATACATGTAAAAGCACGACCATCAATATAATATGTATGTAAAGATTGTTGCACAAGTTCAACCATGTCCAATCTTGATGAACGTCTTCTGTTTTCCTGATTGGTTGACACACCATATCTTAGTAAGGTAGTACACATGGTACCCAGCACTATGTTGTTCTACAGGAACTGGAATAGTTGACACATCGTCTCTTAGTAAGGTAGTACACATGGTACCCGGCACTCTGTTGTTCTACCGGGACTGGAATAGTTGACACACCGTCTCTTAGTAAGGTAGTACACATGGTACCCGGCACTATGTTGTTCTACAGGAACTGGAATAGTTGACACACCGTCTCTTAGTAAGGTAGTACACATGGTACCCAGCACTATGTTGTTCTACAGGAACTGGAATAGTTGACACATCGTCTCTTAGTAAGGTAGTACACATGGTACCCGGCACCATGTTGTTCTACCGGGACTGGAATAGTTGACACACCGTCTCTTAGTAAGGTAGTACACATGGTACCCGGCACTTTGTTGTTCTACAGGGACTGGAATAGTTGACATACCGTCTCTTAGTAAGGTAGTACACATGGTACCCGGCACTATGTTGTTCTACAGGAACTGGAATAGTTGACACACCGTCTCTTAGTAAGGTAGTACACATGGTACCCGGCACTATGTTGTTCTACAGGAACTGGAATAGTTGACACATCGTCTCTTAGTAAGGTAGTACACATGGTACCCGGCACCATGTTGTTCTACCGGGACTGGAATAGTTTACACACCGTCTCTTAGTAAGGTAGTACACATGGTACCCGGCACTATGTTGTTCTACAGGAACTGGAATAGTTGACACACCGTCTCTTAGTAAGGTAGTACACATGGTACCCGGCACTATGTTGTTCTACAGGAACTGGAATAGTTGACACACCGTCTCTTAGTAAGGTAGTACACAAGGTACCCGGCACTATGTTGTTCTACAGGAACTGGAATAGTTGACACATCGTCTCTTAGTAAGGTAGTACACATGGTACCCGGCACTATGTTGTTCTACAGGAACTGGAATAGTTGACACACCGTCTCTTAGTAAGGTAGTATTCATGGTACTCGGCACTATGTTGTTCTACAGGAACTGGAATAGTTGACACACCGTCTCTTAGTAAGGTAGTACACATGGTACCCGGCACTATGTTGTTCTACAGGAAATGGAATAGTTGACACACCGTCTCTTAGTAAGGTAGTATTCATGGTACTCGGCACTATGTTGTTCTACAGGAACTGGAATCCAAAATGCATAGATATGAAGTCCTGTGCTCTAACACCATACTCCTACTTACAACCATACTGTAATAACAACAAAATTGTAGTTTTGGAATATGAGGAACATTTTGTAAACGTATGTGAAGTCAATCAATAAATGCACGCTAAATACCAATTAAACAGTTGTTCCGGCAAAATAAAACATAAAGATCACCATTAACTACAATGAATGCATAGTTTTGGTAATAAAAATGCAATTAATTAATTTATAACTTTCAGCAACGTTCTATTGATCTATATGCATATGAAGAAAAAACACTACATAATGTTTATGATGATGTATAAAATATTTTTAGTCTATAAAAGCACCGACTGTTTGATATAACAGACAGATATTGTTAATAATGATATTAAATGTATGTATATGAGTTCTTTAAGAATAGATTTAATATACTGGCTTGTCCTAACAAAATGTACCTTATAAAAGTGTAATAAAAGTGTCAGCTAAAAATTCCAGAAAACGAACATGTTTTTTGTTCCTTCTGTATAAAGTCGCTTAAAAGTTTAAACATATCAACATACGTTAATGTAATATTTTTCAATTATTGCCGGAATAATGAAAGCGGAAAATGTATAAATACAAGAACAATACAAGTTTGCAATACATAATCAGCAGTGATAAATTACCTTTGACCTTTACAATGTAATATGATTTTATGACATAGTGCGTTTTATGTACTTAGTTCAACATATATAAAAAAATGTTTAAACAATAACTAGAAATATACTGAAAAATACATTATTCATTTGAATAAACTTTGAACGACATAATTACGCACAAGAAACAGTATCATATTTCTGGGACATTCTTTATCAAAGTCATACCTACATTGGTCTATGGATTTTGCTGATTTTTTTCTTTTTTATTTTCTTTTTTTAATGACAGGACTGTGAGAACTTTATTAATATAAATTTTCCTAAAAATATCATTTCTGACAATCATTTCAAATTTTTATGATTTCATATATTGGTCATACATTAGATATCAAACTGATAGATGTGTTTCTCATAAATATACGGAATGGTAAATCTATTGGATTCTAAATACAAAATGTGAGACGTTAAAGAATTTTATCAGTTTTAAATCATAGAAAATATGACATAATGGTAAATAATTTCAGAAATTTTGTGATAATTCAAGAAAGATGATATTATCTCATCAAAAATATCTTTTTTGGACGATTGTATTTCTATCAGGTAAATTTTATTAAAATCAAATCTTATTACAGACATAACTATGATATATAACGCAGTCCATGCTTAACAGTATATCTTCGTATATAAATGCAATTATTCTAACAGAAACGTCGTATATAATACAGCCTGGAGTGCAAAATTCGACTGTGCACTTAACGTTGAACGCACACGCTTTTAGAATACATTTAGACTGCATTTATTCGTCAATGTTACAATTAGATGCATAATTGACATCCATTAGGTCAGAAATCATCCAGATATGCACCACAAAAACACGCACCAGATGTCTGCAAGAGTAGATAAATAATGGATATTATTCTAGAAGATAAACTATTCCATCTCTTGACAAAATCAAGGCTTATTGGATGCCTGACTGATTCCATTGACATCTTCCAGTCAGACAGAGTAAAATCATTTATATTCTGATAAAGCAACATACGTTACCAGTCCCGTAATTTGATGCGAAATTATATACATTGCCTGGAACGTAGATTGATGTGAAATAAAGCATAAGAAACCGCGGGTAATTTTATCCTTCTGATGTAACGTATCAATGATTGACACCAATCATCACGTGCGGTCGGTGATTGCACTTATCTTATACAGCATGGTTGATATTAACATGCATTGATTCTTAAGCAGCACACGCTATCCCGGACCTAATACACGGTAATTATCTTAACAATATTAATGAATGACGATAGATATAGATGATACTATCACGTGACATAATTATGTACGATATCATGGGGGTTAGCACATTGGCTAAAATACCCTTGTAGAATTAGATATGTCATATATAAGTTACCAGTCAAGTTTTTTCTTGGTCTCTAGGGTCAATTTAGACGACGTACAAGATTATTGACAGACTGTACATGTATACAGTGATACTTGGAGTCACACCTGCAAAACTCTCAATGTAAGTATATATATACATGTAGTAATGTTATGATTTCCATAGCAGTTGCTGGTAGTCGGAAGACCCCAACTCTTTGTAAATACATGCATTTATTTTGTTGGTAAGCGAATGTCGTCCTCGTATTCTTTATGATATTGAAATAATGATTCTTGATATTTTATATTATAATTATCATTACACTGGCTATCAGTTTGAATTGAATGTCGGTTTGTAATTCTAGTCTAGAACTGATATTGAGGAATCTGCAATTCTAATAATTTGTGGATGTCTACTTTTCAAGGATTTAAATGTTAGAATATAGAAGGAATACATTGCCAATGTATCTTTTATCATATAGACAAGACGAAATCTGTATTCTTTCCTTATCTATATAAATCGGTAGTCACTGTTCATTCGGCGTGCTTATATTTTCATTGTACGCATGTTTTGACTTGGTGCTGAAATAAATTCTGAATATTCCTTAGTTTTGAGATAAAGTCAAGTCAGCAATACAGTTAAGACACAAGTCTCTTTCTTTATGTCAATGGTTGTTTGGCATTATCCAAATGACTCATCAATACGACCAAGTCTTAAAATTGCATTTGTGGCCCGATGAGGAAAATCATCATTGGGTGATCGGTGGTCGAGTGGTAATGCGCTGGACTACTTATGAAGGCCCGCCGGAATCATTCAAACGTATGACCTTTGTAAAGCATTTCTCAGTTACAATATGAGTAAATACAACGAAGATAAAAGCGTAGGACATTTGTCTTCCCGCCCTCAGATTCATACATCGAGCGGGAACAATTGCTTACAGAATTAGGAGATATCAAGTTTGTGCTGGTAGATATAACAACTGTCTGTTTTATTATTTATATTCCTATAGTAGATAAATGTCATTTAGCTTGGTTTTGGTGAAACACATGCATGTCCATACTGTGTTGAGAAACTTCATTTTCTTGTAAAATTATATGGGTAAATTTCTCAAATAACAAACTACACAATACTTACAATAAACACTCAAACTATTTGATAGGATATCAGCAAAGATCTAAAAAAAAATACTTCATATACATCGGTTTCTATTTTACACAATAATCAGCATAGATAATTTGTTTACGTTATAATACACATCATTTGTACATTTGTATGAGACATCCATCTATCAGACATTGTATACTATAGTTTCACTGATAAAGTGCATGAATTACTCCGAATGATACAATATTTGTATGTATAAAATGTCACCAATTTAAATATATTATCATATAATATTACATGTATATCGGAAGATGGATTATAAAATATATTTTTACATTTCCGATTTTTCGGACGACAGGTTGTCTAATTATGTTCGCCAATTTCTTGTTTTTTTATTACAATGTATATGGTTACATTCTTACGAAATTATATAGATTATATAACTTCGTGGTGAAGCACTGCTTACTTTTATACATAGGAGTGTAAATAATTACATCTTCAGCATGTCAATATTGGCATGTCGGTCATTAAGTTAAGAGAAATACAACATTATCTATCTTCAGTCATACAAATGTGATGTCAACAGTCAACAAGCGATTCATTGGTGAACTCAATGCTTGCATTAGATGAACTTGGCCGTCAGGAGTTTCTTCTGTCGATCAATCCAGGGTCATTGAACGAAGAACACAATATGAATTACTAATCACCACAATGCTCTGAATGTCAAACAACAGAGCACACAATACAAAGGTACCCAGGCGCCAGGAAGCACTCCATTGTAACTGAAACTCTACGACAATACTGAGGAGCTTCGAAAGTGGGCTACCTTCATCGCCGTGACTGCAGTGAGCGTGTAGCGAGGCGAACGACAAGAAAAAAGAAGACTTATATTTGAAATAATTAACAACTAATACATTTGTATGTGTTATGTTTGTGTATTTTCAGCAGATCTCTACCTAGGGATGGATCAGATTCAGAGGCAACAAACATCTCATCAAACCAGCCTGGCCCTCAACCTCGGGTTAGTCACACACAGAAAACCAAACACAAGTATGGGTTTAACAAATACTGGACTAAGTCTAGACACAGAGGAAGCTGACAGCGAAACAGCTGAAATCATGTTCTGCCATCTCTGCACCAATAATCACACCAATGGACTAAATGGTAGTGCAGTATGGACTCTCAAGGGCTGTCGTACCTTATACCTAGATAGCGTCACTTCCCATGAACAGTCAGCAACACCATCTTGCAGTGGAGCTTGAAAGTGAGGTTCAAGTCAGCATTGACAAGGCATTCAAAAAGAAGTCTCCCCCCTGAATGACAAAGAGTTTGAAGCTGTTGTATGTGCCACCAAGCTTTTACACTTCATGATCAAACACAACATCCATCATACTACAGTGTATGAAGACTTGATATACATATACTTCGCTGTTGAATAACTTAAGCGTCCAGTGCTTGCCCATCTCAAACAGGGGAAAAGTGTCACCTACAAGAGCCATACCAAGGCTGATGAACTTCTTGCGGCGATGTCAACAGACATAGAAGAAACTCTTCAGCAAAAGGTTCGTCGTGACAGATGAAGTTACAGATATAGCCAGCCGTAAACATTTTGCTTTCTGTGTAAAGAATGTTGACTCTGACAGTGGGGAAGTCTAGACACATTTCATGAAAGATCTACAAATAAATGTCGACAAATCTGAGACATTCTTCCAAGAAAAAGTTGCACTGTCAGAACATTTTCTTTCATAAAAAAGAAGTTTCTATGATGAAAGAATAATGAGTAAAATCTTAAGGAGGCAAGCTCAGTATTTATCAAGCCTTTCTGTCCTTCTCAATGTGATTTGATTGTAATGTTTTAAGAAGGTACCATTCCAGCACCGCAAACCACAACTCACAGACCCCTTTTCCGCTGCACCCAATCCTTTTCATTTCTAGATATAACTCTATATTTCTATCAATGACTTGTAAATATTCAGTTACTAGTATATCGAGATGTTACCATAGGTGGTAAGTGTCCATTGCCCATGAAACAAACCTATGTCATATTAAGGATTATAATAATTACTGATATAAAAATGGATTTCAACAACAAGATGTTTTTCTCAGCTCCTACAAAATAATTTCCTTTCATGGTAAATAATTGCAATAAATGGACATGTTTCAAATGCAGAGGTTATTACATTTTCTGAAATACAATCAATGCTACTCAGATCGTTTATTGCTTAAAATGGAATGAAAACTATCCACAGATAAACGGCCATGTTTACTGTCTAGACACGATAAATAACACAATACCAGCCTTAACTGATCTTTTCAAATCTAACATTTCCTTTCTATAAAAGATCAAACGACCGATCGAATACACTAGTGGATCTTAAGAAAATAGTACTGGACCTATGGAAATAATTAGAAATGTAATCAAATCTACGGATGTATGTATTAACTAAATACTACAAAACTGACGTTATATGTACCTGGAAAGCTGAGTTCTAACCAGTGGTATAACAGACTTATTGGAATGATTTATGTTAACAAGTTATAGATAAAGGTCGGTGATTCAATATAGACCGGATCTTGATAAACGGTTTGGTTACGTCATTGTGTGGATTTTATGCTGTTCAGTAATCCGATAAATGATAACCTATGGAAAGAATTAATATCAGATTTCTGTTGGATTTAATAATCAGTGCTATCATCAAAATGATTCTATTTTAACCTCAGCAAACAAGTGGACATGTTAATATTCCTGTCTGGAATGAAATAATAAAACATCGAGTGGTATCCTCAGCTAATTTCTGACGACAAATTAAGTCCAGAAACAAGAGACAAATTGTCGTCAGGTGGTAAACTACGACATATCATGGGCATAAATATGGATTTCTGTAGATGTAAATCGTTGTGCTTTTAATTAACCGATCAACGTTGCCATGGAAACATAAGTGCCGACTAAGAAATATTTGCATGTGAAAATTTCTTTTTAATGGGGGATTTTAGACTAAATTCTTACGACAGCTAGAATTAATACAAATGAAGGACCAGCAAATAATAATTGTCATAAGGGACGACAGTGGTTACAGACAGAAACATAAATGCAAATCGTTTGTGCAGGATAACATAAATAACGAGGATTGCCTTTGGATATCAAATTCTTTAAGAATAAATTTATATGAAAAACAATAAACTATTGTGTCATCTCAAAACTAAAATACGTTCTTTTTTGTAAAATAAAGGACAAAAACAATATTGAGGATTATTTATGACATAATTGTTCAACTGTGGACTAAAGTCTAGAGGCTTGGTTCGGTAATTATTGGCAATGAATCGATTATTGATGAGAAAAAACTAATTGCCTCAAGCATAATAAGAATGAAATGGGATTTGATAATCTTAGTATCAATAAACGTATTAATTCTGATGGATAATGTATTGTGCCAACAGTTGCTGAACGACGATAGAGAAAAGCTAAGTAAACAATTAATCAGTAAGAACAATAAAACTGCTATAATGGAGAAATTCCTTCATCTTACAAAGGAAACAAGTACTTATAATGAAACATTGGATAGTAATAAAACATTAATTGTTGATAACTCAGAAAACCAAACTTCCAACAATGCGGTAGTGAGTGTAACTGGTTCAACAGTTGACAGTAAGACTATAACAACATACCAAGAGAGAAAGAAGGAGCTGCCCCTTAGAATAATTATAGCCGGGCCCACAGCGGCAGTAAGCATTGCAGTGTTCTTGTGCGTGGCTTACTATTTCCATAATGCTCAACTAAACAAGACGGCAAAACGCCTTTCTATAACACTGTACGTAAATCCAACAGTGAGATCAAATAGTGTTGTGAGTACAACTCCGCATGCAAACTTTAATCCTGTTCGTCGACAATCTGTGGCTGGGTTTCCACGCAACCAGAGAAGTTACCAAGACCTTGTTCCAATGGCACCAAGACGTAAAAGCACGATGTCGTTACACGGAGGAACGGGACCCCCGGCCAACTTACACAGTAAGCGGATATCTAGTTTTAGTGTGGACCAAGAGATTCTTACATTATCAGCACCCAGACGACATTCCACGTTTATTATATAAATATGTAAAAATTTCCATGAGTAATTTCTCTCGCAGAGCAATAATACTTCATAATTATACATGACATTGTTTTTAATTAGAACCATGCGTTCTTCGGAGTAAGTCTGCATTGTTTCGTTTGAAAGATCAACTACTGACAACTGATGTATAGGACATGAGACAACTAAATTTGTAATATATTTATTTGCTTATTTTCTTATTTTAATGCATTTTAGGTCAGTTTAGTACAACTGATATGAGTTGGATATTGTTACACTCTCGTCGTTCATAGCTTTTTATCTTTCTTTCTTATGATACAATTATTTTACGAAATGTCAATCTGGTTTGCTCCTCAAGAGTAGAATTTCCTTCCATTTATGTTATGATTTTATAGAATTTAAGACTTATAGTTATTCTGATTTTTTCGAATGCCAAATTTCATCTGTTCGGTTGTTTTTATTTCATTATTTTTATTAATTAAGCGGAAGTTCGATGATTTGTTCATGTCAAATCAATAGAAGTAAACAATGATGATAACTAAGTTATAATTACTGGTTACGTACCGTTAAGGAAATCTGATATTTTTAAACCTTTGTTTCGAATATAGCTTGTAAGTAATACACAGTCATGTGATCATCTTTTGTAAGAATGCGTCCAATAAATCTTCGACATATTAACGTGACGTAGAGAAAAAATAATTCATTCAGCAATTTTGTGACGCTCTGATTGTGAAGATTCATATCACACTTAGAATTTAAAACAATAGGATAAAATGTGGGCTTTATTTACAGTTGGCCTTTGTTCGGAGGTCACTTGAGAATCAATGTAGGTTTTAACCGTTATTCACAAGGTGGTCTTTATTTGGAGGTAGTGGAGGACACAGTTGACTGTATGTTACAGACATGTATTTATGATTCGTTGCTAAATTAGGCATTCACGATATAACAAACTATTTCTCAAATATTTTTGAAAACCCTCGAGCTAATTTGGTATACACGTACATGTACATGCATATACTAAACCAAGTTGAATGGAATGTATGATTGAATATCAACTTTTCAAAAGCCGCATTTTTACGTAATTTGGATTATTTCCTCGTGTATGTCTTGAATGTTGACACTGTACAATAAAATACTGTACTTAGTGCTGACGACCAAGCATGAATACTAACATGGCGGATGATTGTTCATTGTTTTAAAAAACATTCTCATTCTTTGCGTTCTATTTGACATGCACACTGATTAAATTACTGATTGATAAATTACGCCCGCAGCATTCATCGTGTGTGTTGAACTAAGTATTGTATTCCAGAAAACTGTAAAATAACAAAATAAATTTAATGTGCTTATCTTTAATTTAAATGATCTAAGAACAATTTTGTGGTTTATTCCTTCATTCAGTCACTCCAGATCTTGTATAGAATATCATATTCAGTGATGGAGAATGGTTGGTAATATTTGTAAAGCTTTCCTTAAAAAGATGTTTGTTCGCAGCTGCGCGTCTGACGCATTAAAAATCCGCCTATCCAAATTCATTCTAGCGATTTTGACAAAATTCTTATTACGGTGTCCTGGCATTTCGCTTTCGGTACAAATACGTACAGAATTGTTGCCCCACCTACCTGCTTTGGATCGCATGAGCACAAAAAGAACATTTTTAGGATGACATAAGTAACAAAATTACCTGCCGAGTGAAGCTAAAACATTTTTTTAATGATGTGATTACACAAATGACGTTTGCCAACTGTTTAGACGTATGTCATATTCACTCGTAAAACGAATACCAAAGTGTTGTTCGGTTTTCGGAATAGAAAGATTCGTGATAATTATGATACGTTAAATAGTAAGTGACACAGGAGTATACAAGCTGTACTAATAGAATATGTTCATTTTAGAGAGGAACCCGGATTAGAAAAGTTCCACTGTATATATAAACAGTATAAAAGTGTATGTTTTCTCGGCTTGAAATATCTGCTTTATTTACAGTAAAGAACCAGGCATTTACTTTCAGACTTCAATTGATATGATAAATGAGTGCATACTTGGCAGAAATATTACATTTTCATACTGTGGCAACCAACATATTTTTGCACGCACTGAACCATGCTACATCAGTATTCATGATGATTACACGTGTGGATATGATATTCTGAAATCAAGTCTAAATTATGATAGGAAATAGTATCACCGTTCCACCCCAGCGAAACATTTGTCGATTTTAGAATGAAGTTTGCATTCATTGCTGTGGTTTGTAATATAGGGGATTCTAAGGCGATACGGATATTAGCCCTTCACCTCCACCCGGATATTAGCCCCCATTGAAAAAATATTAATTTGGACATTTGTCCCAAGTAGAAAAGGTGGGTAGGATATTTGCCCCCCCCCCAAAAAAAAAAACATGAC
This sequence comes from Lutraria lutraria, assembly GCA_964023205.1. Lineage (NCBI taxonomy): Eukaryota > Metazoa > Mollusca > Bivalvia > Venerida > Mactridae > Lutraria > Lutraria lutraria. Next base: position 12,223,573 of record OZ026846.1, on the reverse strand, counting down.
ATATTACATTGGTTTTTAATTACATATAATTAGTTTCTGCTAATACAATTTAAAGCATTGGAAACAATAAATAGTGCCATTGACTTTTAAAAAGACACATATGAAACAAGAACTAATATCATTGAAATACATTTTGTTAAATGAAAAATTGATAATTCGTTGGTGGGAGCGAAACTCATTCTACGTCATAATTTAATAAAACAAGTTGTGTGGTAGATGTGATGTGTTATATATGACGACATGAAGACTCTTATGAAATAAGTCTTAATACGAGCGTATATAATCTTAATATGTATTTATTTCACTTGTACTTTCGTTTGATTGTTTGCTAATTGAAAAAGTACCAACGCACAGTGTTCCGTCTTACTACAATAAGAGTATTGTATAATTACGAAGGGAAAGGTAAAAAATACATGTATTCACTAACTACTTACAACAACCTTTATAAATGCCCTCCGGTGCAATACTCTTGCCGCGGTTAGTCTAAAAATAATGTTCAATAAATAATAACGTTGTACTAAGTTAAAGCCTCATAAGAATGCCTAACTACATTTTTACGAATATCATAGAATGCCTAACTACATTTTTATTACGCACAACAAATTCTCCCAAAGTTTGTAATTTTTGTCTAAATGTGTATCTTAGGTTCAAAGTTTTAGTTCTTCATTAACACGAATAATCTAATAATAGTAATATACCTAGCTTTCATTATAATACACTGTAGCATAGCTTACATTTTGAAACAGAAAACTGGTATACGGCAATATACAAGAAAGATCAAAATATACATGTATTCATATGTATATATGATAAAATACAAATATATACTCGACTCACAATCCCCCTTTATATAAAATGCGATTTATCGGTACTTGCTCAAAAGACCATTGCTCATTTTAATCAAATGTTTACAAAATACATATTTAGAATTGTTTTTAGCTGGTAAATATCATGCCGTTTGTATTGATCAGTGTACCCATGCCAAACGAGTGGTGTACTTAATGTAAACTGGCTCGAAATCACGTGCAATTCAAATATGCGGTGGAGTATAAGTTTTGTTCACAGACACTTGTTTAGTATAAATTCAAGCCCATCCACAACGGTCACTCTTACCATTACTTACTAAACAAGTGTCTGTGATTTTGTTCGGTACATTTAATAAAAATTCACCATCATGATGTAGAAGGCATATATACATTGTAATATGAACATATAACTAGAGTATATAATGTGGGGAATAAAGGTCTACATTTATTGTAGTAAATCCTACAGGTAGCTTTCAGAACACAATGATCTGGATCCGGGTCAATTAATCTGTAATCCGATACGTTTATCTTAACGAGTTCATACCATCTATACAGACAGGTCTTCATAACTGAATTACCTTCTTATACACCTACGTGTTGCTAAATTCTACATCAAAAGAATACATAAATCCAAAATATCTTTCTGATGTTCAAGTACAAGACAAAAATGAACGGAAATCAATTTAGTTTTTCAGATAATAAATGTAAACAATTATAATTAAATATTTCAATAAAACATGTTTGTTGATTATTGTTAAAACAAAGTATATGTTATTATTATTTAATCACAAATAAGTGAATACTCCGTGCAATTAGAAAATTACATTCAAAATAACATAAAGTCTGATTGTAATAATTCAATATCATCTCAAGGAAGTATTTCAGACAATGAACTCAAACATTTATTAATTGGGGTGCATAAATGTTTGAGCCAAATTGGAAATAAAAGCCTTTCTACAATATCATGCAAGCAATAACCACACTAAATGGTGATCCTTCATTTTAAGCTTACCAAATGACTCCAATTTGTACAAACATTAATATACATATTTCAAAGAGATTTCATCGTAGATGAGCGTTAAAGAGAAGCGCATGAGCAGTTTAAATACATGTACTTACAAATAAATTCTTATAAAAGCTAAACGACGACTTGCACCAATCTGATGCAGTTTTGGAAAGTATGAACACAAGGAGAATTAGTACACAAACATCTCTTCTAGGAATTTAACTGTTTGGGCAAAGATTCAAATACTAAGTACGCCTTATAGGCCAAATCGCAATTGTCAAAAAGGTGTTCAAAACGCCTCGGAACAACATGGCAATATGTACTACTCTTAATTTTAACAAGGATTACTTACTCTATGTTTGAATAGTTCGTATGTAAAAATATACAGCATACAGATAATTATGCTTCAATGGACATCATTTGGTACATTTTTTGCGCTGACATGAATGACAAAATTTGATTCAAATCTAATCATCAATAGTAGTAATAAAATTATTAAGCAATCACTACAAGAACTTTCGTAAGTGATCCTTATAAGATTTTGAGTAGTACTATACATAAAAATAACAAGAACAACTATAACAAAACGTTATAGTTAGACGAATTACAAGAAGCATTGGTTTAAGTTTTTTGTATGAAGTTGCTTTTCTTATAAAGGATATTGACCGTCTACTTTATTCATTCCTCCATTATGGAGAGTATAACATATTTACAAGTTATGGATAATACACATATTTTGACATTAAATGAGTATTTGACAAAAGAATATATTCATGTATATAGTTCACATGTACATGGTATTACCATACCATCTTCAATGTAATAAAGTACACCCTAAATACTACCAAATCCACCATAGTCTGATATTAAACTTACATTTAATGATGTTTCCGATATTATGCCACGTTAACATCATAGAACGATGCCTACATTACTTACTTACGTTTCAACAACAGAGCATACGAACAGATTCAGTCACACATGACAGGTAACGCGACGAATAGCAAGTCCAATGATTGACCAATAAAAAATGACCGAAATCACCATTGGCCAATCAAATGGCCAGGATTAGCCAAACTAGTAATAGACAATACAGTAAGTACTCGCAAACAGCTATAATAAACAAATACTCGTAAGTATAATTCGTCTAGAAAAACGCACTGATTCACATTACGCTTGTGTTTACGTGTTTGTGGTAACCTGAATATTGTACTGATATTTACATCTCTCTTAAAACATTGTGGTCATAATTTAGGCATATTTCAAACGTGGCCGACCATTCACTGGAAAGAAAATGTATATATTAATTATATTGTTCATGCTGAAATCTATGACTTACCCGGATAAACAGGTTCTCTTGTGCTTGGAACTTTCGCATAAACCGATAAATTGACTTGTATGTAAACTGAGTTGATCAAAGAGAAACCCGCATACACATTCCTGACCAGAGCTGAGGCTACAAAAGACAGTTAAATGCCACGATTCTAGAACTGTACTCTCGAGGTGAAGAAGTCTTCAAAACAATCTCACTGTAAGATAATATAGCCGGCAGAAATCCAAACTGAAGGTAAAAGCATCAAGCTTCTTAGCACCGGTCAATCTAAGAGAAAACTAAATTGTACAATAATGCTGCGACGACTGATCGAACATTCATATAGAGAGATGCGTTCAGATTTTTTGTGATTTAACGGCTGTCAAATTATATCGACAATTTAAATTATGCATTGTAATTATCTAAAAGCGATGGCTTTAATAATCGATGCTTTGCTCTGTACATTCTTATAGCTAATTTGTGACTCTTGTTTTTTCTCTCAACACAGGCCTTTATCGAATATCGCTTCTGTTTATCTAATTTGTTACTTTGCCTGTTTATAATTGTTCATGGATGTCAATATGTAGATATGATGTTCATGTATTCCTAAGTAATTTGAGATAATGTTCCAGTAGATTGGAATAAAAAAAAACCTAAAATTTATCTTGATATATATATTGACTTATGAATAATCTTTTTTCTTACGTCATTTTCACAAAACTACTTGTTTTAAGAAAAAATGATTTGAGTATAATTTGAATGATATCAAAATGCGTTTAAGTCTCTAAACACTCGTTCGCGACGCAAAGCTTTATACATTTACATTTACTTCAAATCAACAGAATAGAACGAAACATATATTTTACACCTTGAATGTGAACATGCGGTCATCATCCAGAACATTATACAACAAATTATTTCAAGATCAAAACTCATTCAACTATCCATTTAGGGATAATATTATGTCAAGCATCATTCATTATTCAATAAAGTGTCTCTCATCTAGAAAGCACACAGTAAATATAAGCCAATATTGTTCAAGGGTTTTCTCGGTCGGACGAATTTAACAGATCAATTACATGTAAATTAATTATGCTCGGTCTTTTTTTTCGGATGAATATCGTCTTTGTAATCGCAGTACATATATTACACTACAACATCAAATGAAATTCATCCTCAATATACCACCTTTCACAAATTTCACATGTACGTTGGTTGAACTTGAACTATTCTCATATAAAACAACAATTATAACAGACACGTTTGCTTGCAAAAAATGTACTTATATTTCGCTCCTAATATTATCATTTACTTGATCTTTTGCACTTGAATAGCTCAATATTTCAGACTGAAGAGTGGTATGCAGTACTGTTGTCGTCAAGTTACAACAGTGTTTGCACTTGAGATGTTCTGTAGATTTTTGTGTGAAAAGGATCATTAAATTTTCTCTTGCAGAAGACATCAGTGTGAAAAGGGCTGCTTGTATAGATTATTTACGTTGAGTCAATTTTTTTATCCCATAGCCAACCTTTAAGATCATTTCACCCGCATTGCCACTTAAAAATGGACACTTAAATCTATCATAAACCATACAGTGACAAAGATAAATTTACGTCCATAAAATATCATTCATTTATTAACCGAACTAAACTGTGAATTGCATGTAAGCCTAAAATATGTTGAAATAGACTTTTCTTATCTCCGTAGTTATCATAAAGAACGAAGGTAGTAAACAAACATAACGGGGAGCTGTGGAGCATCGTAAGATGTGGTAATTAGTATAATTAGAGTAAAACCAACAAGAAAACTATCAATAAACCATAACTTTTATAACGCACAGCATGATAGAGCTAGGAACTTAGGAAGTAAATAACATTAACGCTAATTGTGTACTGAAAAAACTATGTAAAATACGATTCATCGACATTTGCTCAAAAGACCATTGATTAATTTAACCCAAAGATACAAATTTAGAAATTTCTAAACTGGTAAATTACATGTCCTTTGTACCGATGTACCCAAAAGGATTTGTCACGAAAGAAAAAAAAATGTTTGTTTTTCGTGACTAACCCCTTTGGATGTACCGGGTGGTGCGTATCATGATATATACAATAGTAGAGGTTTTATTCAGTACATATAAAAGTCGAAGAAAAAGAAGTGCATTGTAGGACCATCATGCAAAGATGACTGTTATTCAATTGTGTAGAACCTGTACACCAAAGAATGATCATTGTTCAGGTAGCGCCCATATTTCAAAAGGGGCCGTTTACTTTAGTTTGACATTAACTGTGACTGGCTGGTCGAAGGTTGCACATATATTCTGATAGTTTTGATGTATTCTTTCATCCCTTTTTCACATTTTGCTACAGCTTGAGTTAGTTCGGGTAAACGTATTGTCAATTAGAAGTGTAGTAACAAAGCGTGAACCACTAAACATAATTATGTTGGCTTGTATGAATGTGTATTGTCTGTTAATTAGTGAACAATGAAGTACATGTGTATATGTATACTGTTTAATTGTATTATATCTGACACAGTATTCTTAATTACAACACCCAGCTCATTGTTCCAATTAAGGATTAGATAAATGTTGTCAGGTAACGTTTTTTCTCAGCATGAACTAAGAAACATTAAAATGGATGTTAGAATATAAATTAACTGAAGTAGACGATTAGTTTAATAGTTTATCGATGGTTTATCAGAATATGAATGTGAAGTTGAACGTTAAGTGACGCCACACTTGTAATCGCTACAGAAATCTGCTATTACTTAGTAAATATTAATGAGTCCATATAATTATATGCATGCAACATGACTGCTAACATTGCATTTTTTCCTTCTTATTTCTACATTGCTTTGACAAGAGACTATACCGGAAGCCGTTCAGCATTTAAGCCCAGCAGTGTGAACCTTTATAAACACTGAAGTTATAACAATGTCCCTGTGCGACATAATTCGTGTCTTCTGAAGTTATATATAGAAATTACAAGCCTTAATAAATCGATGTAACATATGGACTAAAATAACACAATTCTAATTATCATTCTGTCACGAGTATTATCCATAATACGATTATCCGTTCAGTCAAATCCGGAAGATAATTTTGCAGCACAATAAAATCATGCTTTATTCTAAGTGGAAACTGTCGGTTCTACATAATGTACTAAATTATGGACATATTTGATTATAATTCCTACTGACGGCCTTCGTAGTCTAAAAATAAGACTAACTGGTCACGCCTACGCATCATTCATCATAATTACACTAATCTAGTAAATTGGTAATTTAGCACTGCGTAGACTAATGTATCTTTTCAGATAAACAAATATAATCAAATAATTGTATAAAATGTAATGAAGGAAAATAAGAATTCTGCAGTAGGGTACAGAATATGACAGAACACACTTACGGTGCATATTAATTCGAAATTATAACTGCAACGTACAAATTTCGTGCACAGATAATGCACTTCAATGAATAAGTGTCTCATAATTACAGGTTGGTGTATTTCCATGCATGGTTGTTTACTTCACCAAACTAATTCCAAGTCATTGCTCATGGCATTGAACATTGTTGTCTAAATCAAAACACTAAAAGGAGATGTATCTTTTATCAATGATTTGTTTTGTAACTTATGGGTTCAAGTCTGTGTTTTAATCCAAGTATATAAGCAGTGACTGAGTACCAGTGGTTAGTGTGTTGGACTTGTTGGACTTGTAAGCCGGTGATCAAGGTCTGAATCCCTATCGGGGCAAGTTATTCCCTTCTATGAACTTTTGACAAAAAAAACGTAGTTTCCTCCACTTATAGAACACTTATCTGTTCTGGAAGAGTACGTTAATTAGAACTTGTTAGAATACAGACAAGGTTAGGTGAACCGTTCGAAGTACATGTATGTATTTTATTGCACGTTCGAAGCAGAATTATCACGGTTTTTAACTAGCATATCGTATATATCAGTATTTGGGTAAGTTATATAGTGTGGTTATAACACAATACATGTAACATTGTTTTTTTTCACGATTTTCTGACTATAAATAACAATTACTATGTTGATGACCAAATGCTTATAATATAATTGAAATCCAGTTGTAGCAACTAAATATTTCAGACAGATGCAGGCATCCACTGTACGTGGGTGACAGCTTTTATATCAGAAGTAATCTAAATTTAGAATAGTCAATCGCTTTGCTCAACTATCAATGGCATAAATTATATTGTAATCCTTGCTTTAAGAGCATTGAGTGTGACATTTTTGTACAATTAGATAATATTGAATCACTAGAATGCCATCAGGTCGGTCCTTTCATGACGAGTACAATTTACAGTGTTTTCTAACAATACAGCACGTAATAAACAACTCAAGTTACAGGAGGAATTGAATTATGGAACAACTCAGTTACACGGAATGAAGCAATGAACAAGTATCTTAGCGACATTCTGACTGAAGCTATTTCATCCTACACCGTTTTTATCAACTCTGATTCAAATATCTTGAAGAAAAACAATTGCTAACGGCTTAAACATTCCCAAAGCGCCATATTACCCGGTCATTGGTCCGTAGTATGCATCCAAAATATAGTTTGTTAAAGACACCGTACCTAGTACAAACAAACAGACATAGAACGATATAAAGATAAAACTTATTCGACGTTTGATGTATAGACAAAGGGAAACAACCGGAGCTTGATTACATTCTCTCTTCCCAATAGTTTGCTTAAATTGTCTTCAAATACCGTAAATGAATATATTTGACAGTCTGATAATTAGATACAATTTGTAACTTGCAATGTCTTGTTTATACAAAGATTTAATGATAACTCAAGTTTAATAAATTTTAATCTAGCACAAAGTAAAACGTCGATATGATATTGGAAGGGATATTCACCAGATATAAAAGTAATTATGTGTGCGCATTTAAAACAATCGTATTAATATACAACAGCGGCTTTACTATAACAACTGTATAGATTAATTGATACTTTGATAGAAAACTAAAATACAGTTATATCAGAGGTAGAACAATGCATAACAAAAGTACAATGATACTGGCATAATGAAGGAATAAAATCAGTATACATCTTCATTGTCAGAAATAGATAATACGACTGTATATATGAAATATGCCCACTAGTTAACGTTCATTATTATAATAGTATAGATGAAGTTAATTTAAGACATTTTTGTAGTTATATATACTTACATGATACATGTACGTGCTTTCAAGAAAACAACAACATTGAATTAATTAGTCAAGTTGTTCTTAGTTATATTTCGGTATTATTGATGTTTTACATCAGTAGTTGTACTATACATACATTAGTGTTTGTCCTACATTCTAACCAGTATCAGATGACTTCTGCTTTAGATTGTTCTCGTTTAAAATACATGAAGAACTTTATCTAAACATGAATATATTTTTTAATAATGAAGACTTTATAATGAGCCACTTTGCTCACATTTGACTGATGCGTTTTAAAGTGGTGGGCGGACAAACTTTAACTTATACACTTAGAATGATATTGATGGACTGTCTTGTTTACATAGGATGACTCTTATTGGTGGTTTGCAACCTAAATTACCCTCTCAGCTACACGAAGTAACTTTATTCTTAGACAAATCTGTGTACATGAAATAACGTCTTTAAAATTAGCATCATCCATGTAATCCCTATAGAGTATATTATAACGTGTGTCTGTCTTTACAAATAAAATAACACATTAACTTGATTCGCTCCATATATACATAATAGTTCTTGCTTTTGAGGTATGTATAGTTCTACACATATATATTTACATGATACTGAATAATGTAAATAAAAAATGCGCACTTTGTTTTCAATGTAAAAGATTACAGTACATGGCACTTAAAAAACGCACCCACCTCGTTATGTATGTTTTGTTTACAGAGCAAAGATCACTATAAGAGTAAAGAAAACACGAAGATTAATATTATCGACAAATAGGTCCTTAGGGAGACTTGAATGTCAACATTGAACTGTGTCCAGTTATTTTGTTTTGGATTAAAATTTGTTTAGATATGCCACAAATATAAATACGCCTACGTTTTCACGACACAAAGACTGGCGTGAACGATCGATAATGACGTAACACTATGACTATCTCCCCTGGTGGTAATTGACTTGGGTTAAACGCCGTATTTCAACAAATGTTCAGTTATGTACGGCGGCCGATTCACCCAACAGGTTTTCCCGGTCTGTTCTCTTACCGGTACTAACTTACCCTTCCACAATGAACCGACAAATTCTCCACGTGCGCGGGAAAATCGACATTCTCGTCAAATCATGGGAGGGTACGACTTGCCGCGACCGTGAATCGAACCCGGATCGTCGGGTTACAAATCCAACGCACTAGCAACTGGACAACGGCCCCAGCTATCAAACAGTATGTAATTATAATAAGGTCATTTTCGGAACAATTGACAAACTCTAGGATTATATCATATACGTTTAGAACTCAACAATACAGTTTTGACACAATGTCTTATTACGTCCAACAACGTAAAAACTGGTACCAGTTGAAACTAATCTTGATGATTTTCTGGGGAAAAAATATTGAAATTATCGGGTATTAGACAAATGAAAGACGAAGCTAACTTACAAGGATCAGATATATTACAGAAAAAACAAACTTGATTGGTTTACAAGTATCAAATCGATAAATAAATCAGCCAAGATCTCGCGTCAACTTGAAATTCTTACCACGTCATCTGCAGAATTCATGTACGCACGCAATACATGATTGTTTTCTTATAATCAAAGGTCGAAATGAATAGGCTTAGTTATTATCTAACACATTTTACTAAACATGCACACGCACCCATATGTGGAGATAGTTGTTACGAAGCTGATAAAAGTTTTAAAACATTTCCTATTATATTAGTCTATTAGACGATATAATTATTTGACTGCACACAGGTGTTATAGAGAGTTCAAGAACCATATACCTACATACTGTTGGTTGCGATTGTTTTAAGTTGTTCTACGACGCTTTGATAAGTTTATGATCATACTTTGTTACAACATGATTTATCCGTTCTACATTTAAGTACTAACTATAAGCATAAACCTGGCTAGAATATTAATTTTCAACGATTATAGCCAATGAAAACTTATGGGAATTAACTAGTGATCATAAGCATTTATATGTCGGCTTAAATATACGAGTTCTTTGTTTGTGTTTAGGCTTACCCCTCAACAAATTGTTCATCAGTTGTTGGTTTGTGTGTGTCTCATAGTAATTATACAATTTGTTAGTATATCATTAAACATGTAATTGTAATTTGTGCGTATATTACAAAAATATCAATGTCTGCGTATAATATGAGTATAGAATTGTGTGCGTATTTTATGATAATTGTAATTTGTGAGTATATTGCATTACCCGTAAATTTCAATTTAACCATATTAGGCCTGAAGAAGTGTTTGCTTCTGGTCACATGCTCATCAAACCATTGGGTACGTCCCTAGGATGGGGCTTTTGTTGGCTCTAGAAATCGTGAGGAAAGGTAACCGTTCATTGAACCTAA